>VYXB01005617.1:751718-772258 GCA_013397135.1 Pachyramphus minor
GCTGCCTCCGTAAAATCCTCAATATCCACTGGATGGACTATGTGACCAATATGTCTGTTCTTGAACAGGCTGCAGTCACAAGTATCGAGGCCATGCTGCTGAGAACACAGCTGCGTTGGGCAGGGCACGTCTCCAGGATGAAGGACCACTGCCTCCCTAAGATCGTGCTCTATGGTGAACTTACCACCAGCTGCTGCAAGAGAGGAGCCCAGAAAAGAAGATACAAGGACTCCCTGAAACAACATCTCAGCCTTGGCCATATTGAACATCATCACTGGTCTACTCTGGCCTCCAATCAGGAAGTCTGGAGACAAACTATCTATAACGCTGCTGCTTCCTTTGAGAACTCAAGCAGGATCACTCTTGAGGAGAAAAGACAATGCAGAAAGAATCGTGTCCAGTCGGTACTACCTGGGGAATCTTTCTGCTGTGCCTTTTGCAACCAGACTTGTCTGTCGTGCATTGGCCTTTTCAGCCATCAGCGCCTGCAGCAAGCGTGGGTAGAGCCCTTCGAAATCTTCGTTCGCAAAGCCAAGCCATGAATGAATAACAGATTACACTCGGGATGAAGAAAAATATGAAGCAACAAAACTTATGAAGAGACAATGCAACTCAGCAGATATTCTTGACACCTCAGCCATAAATGTGTTTCTGTCCTGAGTTAACAGTTCTACAATGTACGCCACAGCTTTCCTAATTGGCCTTTCCAGTAAGCTATGGATGGATGAAGAAAATATACTGGGTTTCAAACAATAAGAAGAATTATCTAAATGTTCCATGTTAAATTAGAGTGACATATTGTACTCTGCAAGAAAAATTACATTTGTTGTAGTTATGCACGAAAACTCTTAGCACCACAGGAGAGCAGGTTCCCCAGAACAGCGAAGCAGTAGCCTGTTAAAGTACACCATGGCTATGAAAACTCTCCATATCCATACAGCTCTAAATTCGCAACACGAATCAGACAACCACATTCCTTGTCCTGAAGTGCAGAAAACTCTCAAAAAAATAAGTCATGTCATACTTAAACCTTACAGAGACAAGTTCTCAATGTTGTGCAAGAATACATCAGACAAAATGACCAAGTCATAAAAAGAACCATTGATAGAGTGATCAGTAGAGTATGTAAAGAAGTCAAGTTATGCAAAAACCTATGCAGCTATACATCTGTAAAGATGTAGTCATAGTCAAATTCTCTGAAGAACTGGGTGAACAGTATGACAGAGCTTGTGCATCTGGTATCTGTTTTCTGTGATGTCCTACACTATACATTCAGAAGCTACTTCACAAGTACAACATTTGTGCAGCTGAAGCATGAGCAGAGGCGATTAGCATGGGAGCAGGGCCTCTCATTTTCTTCATGCAGAGCCTAATACAAAAGGACTTTGATCTTTAGGAGGATCTCTACCACAGTGCAAAATAATGATGATGATAACACAACAATAATAATAGGTACAGATAGCAATGCTGAACCTTGAACATGTATCCATTATAAACACATAAATATTCAGTTGTCTACCATAAGAGCACAGGTCATAGACTCTTTAGCTTCATTTCCCTCCCACACATCCAAAAGTAGGCAGAAAAAATATTGAAATCTATCTATTAGTTGGTAAACAGTATCTTTTCAAATCGGTGTGGCAGACATTTAGTGAATCAGGCTGCTAATATGTTCCTGTCAAATAATACAATATTAGAACCAAACAGAATATTTGGGCTGTGAAATAATCTATAGAAACAGCCAAAACATCAGACACTTTCTTTCAAAGTGGTACAGCACAGGTTCTGAAAAATCCAAATTCCCTGCAGTGTTTTGAAAAAGTTAGCATCTACCTACAAAACAACTTGGAGCCTCAAATTATTAAATTATTATTCTATTGACTCTATATATGACTTTTTGGGTTAGTATGGGACTTTTATTTGTTTGGGTTTGGGGGGTTTTTTGGTTCTGGGGGGTTTGGTTTCTTTTTTTGGTTGTTGTTTGTTTGTGGTTTTTCTAGGATAAAGAATAAATGAGCAACCTATGGCCTCTGGACCTGTTTCTAAAGGCCAGAATATCTTATCCAACCAATAGCCACACTTTGCTTCCTGTTCTTCTCTGAGGTCCTCGATCACAGGGAAAAGATGAATTGCAAGCTGCTAAACTGGCAGAAAGCTGGCCAGAAGCTTGGTCTTAGCACTGCTATTGCCTAAGGCCCTGTAGCCTCTACACTAGGAATTTCATCTGTCCTAACTCAGGCATGTCCCCACCACACAGTGAACGTGTGATGTGAAAAGCAAAAGCCCTGTGATAAAAGTATGAGTGAATTTCAGCCTTGACACAGGCACTACTTGAAACTCCCCATCCATTGCCAAAATAAGCATTTTCTGAAGAAAGCACTTGCATTTTAGTTTGCAAATGGATATGCCTCTCGAGTCAAAGGTTAGAGCACGTATTTCTCCCAAACCAAAAGGCTGAGATTGACACAAGGAGTGCAAAGCACATATTTATGGAGTAAACACAGCTAGTATTTGTTGCCAGATGTGACGCTCCAGAACTTGGCTTTGGACATACATGTCAACAGTCTAGCATTTTCCTGAAATTGTATGTAATGCCTTTCTGTCACAGTTGTTCATCCACAGCATCCATATTTCAGATACATGCAGAAAAAAAGCACCCCTTCCCTGTGAAATAACACTCCAAGAACAGAGGAGCTAAAAAAGACCCAGAGAGTAAGACATTCAGGTCATCAGCAGTAAGATTTTCTGCAGACATGATAGCAGGAGAATAGGTAGATTGAATGTGGAGAAGGAGAAGGCCTGGTGAAAGAATTCAGGGATGCTGAATAATACCAGTGGAGCTGCATGGAAAAAGCAAAGTATCTCTGCTATTTTCTGATCAAAAGGAATCAACTGAACTCCAAACTGACTGAAAAGTGATGAGCTAGTGCTTCAGAGAGGGGTTGAAAACAGGGAGGTGGGGCTGCTGGCATAGTTTTGCTTGGCATGGTTTCATTGTTCATAAAAATTAGCAGAAAAAACAATATTCCAAAACTCTTTCCGGGCAGTTATTAATTAGTTTCCTCCCTTGGATTACAACACACATCAACATCAACAACCCTTTTGGCTATGTTGGTCTAGAGCCCTGTTCAGGCTTTCCATGGGGAGTTCCTAAGGAGCTGTCTCACTTGATGCATGTTGAAAGCCTCTCCCCTTGGAAATGCATTTGGGCTGGTGCCTTGAAGGGACATTTGAAACCTGCCCATGCTGCTTTGGTTTTTTTCCTGTTCTTGTTGTCAGGCTCATCATGCTGAGTCATATCTACAGCTAGATCATAATTATTATCCTGAAATGTCAGCAGCTGCTCTTTTCACCCCCATATGGTGCCAGATTTAGGATGAGGTTTCCCTAATGCATAAACAATGACTATAATTGTGGCTTTTGACAACCAAGGTATCACAGAGATGTTATTCTTTTATAAAACCCCCTGCATTTCCACAGTTGTAATGAGGGGGTGGGTCATAATGACCCATATATTTCTTTGTATTTCTCCCCAAAGAAAAGTCTATGACAAAAGTGAATCCCTGTCAGCATGGCTTTTGGCCAGCAGATGTTGTTTGACAAGGGAAACACTGAAAAGTTTTAGCAGCTAATAGCCTCATAACTGTAAGAGCATTATTTGCCTAATTCCAGAGATGGTTGTTTGATAGAAAAAAACCTGTCTTTAACCTCCATTCTCTTAATTTAGATGCAACTTCATTGCAGTCCTCGAATAGCCTTCTCCCCTAGTGGTGCTTGAAGTTACAGGCTCTCTTTAAAAGTCAACTAAAAAAAGCTGAGGTACCAGAGAAATAAAAAACAGAACAAACAAGCAACAACATAAAAAAAACCCTAGCAGGACTTGACAACAAGTTATGCAAAGTTCTATTTCTTCTGTCATTTATAGATATACTTCAAAGGCATTTCCACTATCTATTATCTGTGGAGATAGAAGATAATAGAACAGTGTCAGCGAGAGGGCCACTGCAGCCAGCCCCAGCACCTCCATTCTGTATTTTAGTGCCAAATAAAGCAATACAGAAATAAATGAAAGATAAGCAAGTAGAAAATCCTGTAAGGGCAAACACAGGGTGAACACGATGTACTATTTTTGAAGACTGGGAGAAGAGGCATTGAAGCTGATGGAAGTAACCACCACCCTTCATCTGAGATAACAGATCCAAGTAGTTCTTTGATGAGGTAATACAGGTTTCTGAGACAAGGCAAAAGTACACCCTAAATCTTGAATAATGTAGGCAGGTGGTACTGATGGTTATTGCTTTGGGTAAGGGTGTATTTGTGTGTATGCATGTATTAAAAAAACAAGGTAGCTGAACAGAAAGAGAAATAAGCTCTAAACACAGCAGCTAAAAGGAAGCAATCTGGGCATAAATGCCTAAAGGGAGAATTTACTGGGGGTATTGAACAAAAAAAAAAAAATGTCATGCTGTAAGCAAAGATACTGTCTTTGTGGTTTGATTGCATCTGCAGGCAGAGAAAAGGGAGCTGACATGTTCTTTGAAAATAGGTGGAACTGAAACCAAGAAAGGGCCTGACTCCATTGGTGGTTTAGCTTCCTAACCAGAACAAGCTCTGATGTGTGGCCATCTGTGTCAAAGGAAGGAATATTATAGATAACAAAGCAGACTAAAGGGAAGACTACAGACAAATGTATCCTGTCCTGAGAAAGGTAAGGATGTTATAATGAATTAAATATTCTTGTAATGAATTAAATACATTACATTGTAATGACTCAAAAGCCACATGTACAGAAATAATTGCAAATGCAAAATGCTTTAACAGATAGAAACACTGACACTATCTATTTTTTTACTAAAGGAAACTCCTCTGAAGCTTAAACCAACCCTCAAAAACAAGCCTGAGAGGGCACTATTGCTCTGCAGGACAAGAGGTTCAGGTTCAGTGAGACAAAAGTGGAAGGTGGGTTCCAGAGCAATATTCTTTTGTGAGAACAAAGTCCCTCCAGGCTGACTATGTAGGTGCTTAGGCCTCATTCTCCAAGCTGGCTTAGACAGCTAAGCCCTAATTAGGTGTTTAAGGACCCATTCGCTCCTTTGCCTGAAATAATCAGTGAGATCAGATGTTATGTACCAAATGGTACATAAAACGGAAGAAAGGGGTCTACCTATTTTACTGTTTTCAACCTTGCCTGCATAAGCCTTTCTGCTGAAGCCACCAGAGGAGATGAAAATCAATTGGAGAGACGAGCACAGAAAAGAACTCTGCAGTAACCTGAAGCGTACCTGTTCCACTCTTCCTATGGCAGCAAGCAGTACACATCACCCTCCTGAAGAGCAGATAATTTGGATCTCTAATGCTAAAACCATACTGTACTTCCACAGCTCTAACTGAAAAAAACCAAAATTTTTCTGACTGGAAGCTATTCTGCCTAGGTAGAGAAGAAAGCCTGTAGGACAACAAACATCCAGTCACAGTTCTTTTTTTATATATGTCTTTACTTTCTATGTTGCTGTTCTCTGGGCATTGTTTCATCCACTTGGATGATACTCACCACCTTAGATTTAGCTGTCTAAGAAATTGGCATCTAGGATAACTCAGTTGTCTATGTTTCCTTTATAATTACGGAGGTAGATCTTCACTCCCAGAAACATGTCACCATACTCTTAACAGAGTAATCAAAGTTTGATATCTATGAAAAATAGTACATCCTGTCTTTCTCCACTGACTGAAGTGGGAGCCTAGACACTTAGTCACTCTGGATACACTACTTTGGGACACTAGCAGACAAGTGACACAATCACTAGCTCTTCTGCACTGGACCATGATACACTGCCAAATTTTTCTCTGTGGTTACTCACATAACCTTTCTTGTGTGTGATAAAAAAAGAGACCATGAAGGAGCACTGCTTGTCATTCAGTATTCCTCGCTCACAAAAAAGTTCTGTGTGGTGTGAAAAAACAAGAGCACTTACATTGCCTCAAAAAAGGTGTGGCTTGTTTAGGTTCGATTTGAGTGCCAGGGTTGTCTGAATGAGGACCAGTAAGAAATGAGAGCATTTTGATCTGTCGGACACTCTGTAAGAGGTAATAGGCTGTTGTTTTATTGTTCCTCCAGCGTAATGTACAAGGATGATTTGTAATGAGGTAGAATCTAGGATAAATAGCTCTTGCTGTAATATTTTGCCTTCAGATATCTTAAGAAGTAATCTGCGGTGGGTATGTTTGCTGTAAATCAGAGGCTATGTCTTTGCATTTGGAAGTCACTATTATTATGTTAAAGGGTGTATCCTTTCATAGTTCAAGTACGGCATTTGGAAAGAAGTAATTTCACCTCAGAGTGGAAGCTTCCCTGGGGCACAAATCTTCAACACTGAAATTTTCTGTGTGTACTTTGACAAACGCATGCCCAGTGGGCATGTGCCAAATTATGCCTTTGAAGCAATGGAAGCCTTGCTGTGGGAACCTAGAACTTTGAAGAATTTCTCAAGGGAGAGAAGCCAGCTGGACTCATTTTCTATAGACAAAAATTTAATTGCTAGCTAGCAGCAACTACGTTAGAAAGAAATAATTTCAGAGACCTGGAATATGGTGGTGTGAACCCTTGTTAGATGAACTGGGAGGCAGCCTCACTGTGACCCATCCAGATCCCTCTCTTTGCACATTCTTTCTAACTTCAGTATTTACTGTAATGGTAAAATGTGAGCATAATTATAAGAACCGATACATCATCATCATTATTCAGCACCTAAGAACAAACTGTAAATACTCGGCCTTTGAGGGCAAACCAGCTGAGCAAAGAACAATTTCTTTAGAGTAATACATATCAATTCAGCAGACTTACAGACGTGAAATTAACTTGATACAGTAAAATTTATGTACAGCTTCTTCTGCAAGAAATGGTCATTTTCACAATGCAATGGTTGGACTTCATGTTCCTCATTCTCTGAGACATAACTTTGTAGCCCCTGAGTGGCAAGTTCCTCTTTGTTGCAGCAGATACCTGTCCTGCCCCCCAGAGCTCTTTTTTGACTTCATTCTTCTTCAGTGCTCTGAAGTAAGTCCTATGTCATCCTTAACTCACACAAAGACACGTGTTATTCTGGCTGATCACCAAAGGAGACCGAAAACCACTCTAAAATATTGCTCTAAGAATAGGAAGAGTGTGTGTGTGTGCGTGAAATGGTAACTCGCATGTTACTGTACTATTAAGATAATGCTTTTCTATCAAAATAATTATGTTATAAATAAAGCACTTCAAATAATAATTAAAAATCTTACTGAGGGAAATTGCCCAGTGAAAGAAGGCTCAGGATATAACTTTATCACTACTCTGAGGTTACAGCTAATTGGCAGACAACAAAGCTTACGAATTTAGAGGTCGATTGTTCTTGTCCTCTCTGCTTTTCTCCACTGACAGGTGAACACACCTCTCTCCGTCTGTTACTCTTGTGATTTATCTTTACGTGTATGCAGACTTCCAGTAAGATCAGTCTGTCATTGTGTGGGACTCTGTATCAACATGTAGTGAGAGCATTTCCACTACACAGTTTACACAGAGAAAGGAGAAGATGGAGGTAAAGGTTTCTCCCTTCTTACATGGGGAACAAATACTCTGATCCACAGATCCATTTACATGCTTTGCTGATTTGGATCTAGTAAGTCAGACTCCCAATGACATTAAAATATCTTCAAGCACCAGTTGCTCTACTCTCTCTATGCACATCCTCTTACTTCAGAATAAGGGTAAAGTAACCAGACCTGTTTCACTACAGTTTAAATCAGCACTGTCGCTGTATGCCCAACATTGCTACCAAAAAACCTATTCCTGCAAAGACCTGCACTGGGGAACTGGTGGAGATTAAAAGCAGTCCAGAAAAAAAAAACAAAGCAAAACAAACCAAAAACCTCACGTATTTTAGACCAGATTAGCTGCCTTCTCAGGGATGCAATCTCATGGCAGCGGAGCTGGTTGCACTGGCTTAATTTGCTCACATAACTACACTTTGGGTCACATCAGCCTGTTTGCCCTGGGTAAGAGTGCACACAAGGACAGTCACTGCTGTTCAACTGAGACACAATAGCTTGTTAAATTGTCATAAACTGATCATAAGTCTGAGTCCCAAATGGCTTATCCGAGGTCACCCAGCAGTTTGAGACACACCCAGAGACAGAACAACATCTCTGGAGTCCAGCCTAGTGTCAAATACAACGGCACTTTTCCTCTCTAATTGCAACCAATTGTCACTGTCTTCTGGTGGGTGTAACCAGGAGAAAATGGACATGGGAATGAACTGGGACTATCCAGTGAGCCCTTACAGTTTCTGAGGCTGAGGCATGTTGGCAAGACTTCATCAGGAGAACTCCATGGTTTTGCCAGATCCTGTTTCTCCATATGCAACAAGGGATAAGATATTGTTGAGTAACTCCAAGAAAAGTTCTTGTGATACATGTAAGGGTTGCTGCCAGATAACGTGTTTCAGAGAGAGTGATCATCAGCTGCAGAAATAAAAAATATTTTTGACCCTAGAGAAGCTTGTTCAGTTTAATGCCTTTCCTATGCACCGGAGCAGTGGAGTGTTACAGTTGGTGCTATGCAGTGCATAATTTATTAGCACTATATTGACCTGAAGAACAACTAACACGGGAGATGTAAAATGAAATAGTGGGGCAGAGGGACCCAGTGTTGGAGCAATGCTGCTTTCCAGAAGGCATGTAAACCCTAATTAATAGACAAAGACTCTATTCTTTGCCTGTGTTTAACTCCTCCCCTCCTGCTTCTCTTCCCTTTAACTGTACTCCTATTCCCCCTCCAGTTTGCAGTAGCATATACAGGGCCTGAAAAAACTCACACAAATAAATGGTAACACTCCCATTGACTTCAATGGGCTTTGTAACAAGCAAATACAGAAGAAAATAGGTGATTATTTTTTCCTTTCCAAATGGCAACCCCCCCTCCCCAGAAAAACAATCCATATAGTAGTCATAAGTGCTTTATATGTGCAATGCAATAGGCATAATTAATCCAACCCGCTAAACCACTAGCAGCAGTTGGTCTGTCTAATGCTTGGAAAAATATTTTAAGTAGACTTCACATCCACAAAACAGGATTTTTTTAGATTGTAAATACCTGGGGTCAGATAGCAGTTGTCAGCAGCATATCTACACTGACTTCAAAAAGCATAGTCAAGTCATACACATAGAACTGGCCCAAACCAGCAATTGCAGAACAGTCAAAATCATTTTGATATCCATGAGCTGTTCTTTCAAAGCCATAAATATAGGGTCAACCCTGCTGTTGCCCTTCAGCCAATTATCTAGACATGACCTTGATTAATGACTCACCTGGCACTTCTTTGAATGCAAGCAGACAAATCTCCATCTATCTTCCCTACTCTACAACCAAGCACAAAAAAAATTCTCAATCTCTTCCTCTTGATTCATTGAACTGAGGACTTTACTTGCAAGAGCAGAAATCCCAGGTGTATTTAAAAAGTTATTTTCTTTTCCCTCATCACTGTCTCCAGAGTTTGTCTGCTTAACAAAGGGCTATGATACTGGGGAAGGGGGAGGAGAGGGAATCCATTGCTAATTTAGTGTTCTAGCATGCCCTGAATATCTGAAATATCTTTGTTCTGAAAAGCTGCAAATTTGTTTGGCAACACTTGGACAAAAATGATCCAACTGTATTGAAGTTTAGGTCATATGCAAATGCTCTTATTCAAAATGGTGTACAGAATACTATCTTTCTAATCCTACTACTAAAATATGATTTGTGGCTGTTCTTCAGAATGTCTGCCTGATTAAATATCCTTGGAAAAAAATGCATGGGATTGTAATAAAGAATCATAAAAACGTTTCTTTTAATCAGTAATTAAGTAGCAATTAACCATAATTATTACAATTTGTATCTAATTTATAATATCGGTAGAATGAACAGATGTAATTTATCCTTCAGTAGTCAACAGTGCTTGGCTTAAGCAAAGCCAGCTCACACTTCCCTTCACATTTGCAACACAAAAAGGACACTGTGGATGGTGAGCAAATGTGTCTTCCCCAAGGGGTGGGAATATTTAGCTGGGGGTAGGAACTGCTCAGTCATCTGGAAGCCTGTGAAAATACCTGTACAGACAACCTGAGAGTTTTCTACTCTTTTCAGCAGATGAATCTTCCCTTTAAATCAAGTGACAAAAATCTACAGGTTTTTAACCTCATGAGGAGCTCTCACTTTAGTGTAGTGGGCACAGAAACTCTGTTCAGTGTTGCAACCAACCATTGCAAAACATAATTATAGGCTTTTTTTAAGAAATATTATTAGAATTGTTATTTTTATGTAGTGGTTGGGGGGAGTTCTCCACTAACCTAGGAAAAATGATGTAGTTTACAAGTTAACTCAGAAAAAAAGTTTTTATTATGAACTTCAGGTTAAATTTCCTTAGCTCCACAATTTTTTAATACTTAAGAAACATCTGTGATCTCGAATTGTCTGGAAACAGCCAATTTGACTACTTTCTGCCATGATGGTTTCAAATAAAACTGTTATGACATTTTCTTTGTTGTCTGACCTTGCTTAAGGTCCATCTGAGGCACACACGACTTGATGGTAAAAAATCAGTCTTTATGTGCAGCTGATTGCCACAGAGCTGTGTTTGGGAAGTTATATGGTGGCAGGCCATAAAAGCACCTGACAGAGCTCTCTGGAATCACTCAGTTCAGAACAGATACATTTACAGCCTAGAAGCTTTATCATTTGTGTAACAGTAGCAAATCCATAAAGCAGGCCTCCTGCAAAGATGACCTGAATCTACTTCAAGGAGAAGTAAAAACTATACATTTGAGGATCTGGAATGTTCTTCAAGCTCAGAAGTCTGCATGCATATGCCCTGCTGTTACTCTGCTTTTAGTGATCCCTTAAGCACTTCTGCTGCTTGAAGAAGATGCTTCAGGGAAACTGCAAAGATGCCCAGAAAGAGCTGGAATAAACTAATATACTAGTATTGAATCTGACCAGCTTGAATCTAAAATTATTTGGGACTTGAAAATGGAAAAGAACTCGTTGAGAAATTAAAACCCAGTTTGCTCAAACCAGTGTTACTTTGGAGAACCAACCAGGTCTTTGGTTTTCTCATTGGCAGAAGCCTCACACATAGTTTGTGGATCTGTAAACCAAAGATTTCATGGATTCCTAAGCCCTTACAGACCAGTTTGAGTCTGTTAAAAAGATATACATCTGTTAAAAAGATATAAATACAGCAAAAGCCTTACAATTTTAAACTGAAGTCAACAATTTACTGATGGAATGTACCATTTAGACCTAGCCATTTGAAAGTGGTAATAAGTAGACAGATGCATATTCAAATGTTTATCTCTTTAATGTTCTAAGACCTAATCTCTTAAATGAGCCTAATCAGAAAAGAGGCGTTCTAATTCTCTTGTGGGGAAGCAAAGGCGCCAGAGATCAAGTGATAGCTGGGCTGCGAGTTAAAGCCATTCTCATGAAACTTTGGCTGTGTTTGAGCTCAAATTAGAGAGGATTTTTAGGTACTGTGTCTGCCAGAATTCAAACAGAAGACATACTTCTGCTCTTGGGACACAAAACCAAACTATGGACAACTTTCATTAAAAAAAAAAAAAAAAAAAAAAANATGGATAACACATTGTGAGAAGAAAAAAAAAAAAAAACCAGAAAAAAAAACCACCTTTATTAAAATACCAGGCTTGATCATTTTGCTTTGGTTTACATAAACATCTTTTTCACACACCTTCACAAACCTTGAAGCTGAAAGAACAAAAAGATTGTGCAGCTAGTCACTCAAAAGGTAGAAAGTGCCAGACATGAGGTTACATATGCAACCCAAATTCAGTTCCTTATGTGAACTCATGATTAGACCTGCTTTAATCACATGGCCAAGTACATTTTTTCCACAAGACAAAGACTATGACCTTGACGACTTAGAGGAGCAAAGCATAATATTATGCTCTGTGTTAGACAGTCATGACAAAAGACAGAAGTACCGGGTCTGCATGGCAAGAAACAGCTTGAGATACCCAGCTCTGCCTTGAGAGGTGAAGGTGGGAGGCTGTGAAATGCCCTGCTGCCACGTCAAATGGTTCCATCCCTCCACTGTGCCAGTAACCTGCACAGACACGTGAGGAGAAATGGGGCAAGGGAGGTAGCAGACTGGGCCTGCAGCAGCGTAGCATGTTACACAGCATCAAGGAAATCTCTGACAAAAAGGGACAGACTGCAGCCAAGGTCTATCTTTGGCTATCTCATTCACATTACAAGTACAGTACTAAGTACTGACAAAGTTGTGGTGGGTTTTGTTGGGTTTGGTTTTTTGTTTGTTGGGGCGTTTTTTGATGGTTCCAGCATTTGCTGTCAGTTCTGTGGCATTTGTCACCTCTTCTCTAAATATTTCTTTATTCAGCCTTGTGCCTTTGAAACCCAGGTCTAGTTATCTTTGCTTTTCTAGCCCTCCAAAAGTGGTCACTATCTTGAAAGCAAACATGGATTTAGGTCTGAAGTTTTCCTAAACAAAAGACATCCAAATAATTGTTATGACTAATCATCTGCTGTCTGAAAATGCACTGGCACCCTCTGGACCGCACTAGGTATTATAGATATTGGGATTGACTTCCACAATCACTTCAATGTGGAGGCAATGACTTCCTTGAGCCCCAGTCCCCACAATAAGGATGAGTGGAAGGGGGGGTGCAGAGGAGTGGAAGCCCAGACAGAGGCTCTCATCTCTTCGATAATAGCAGGAGACTGGGCTGCAGTGGCTTTAATCTCATCCCTCGAATTATAATTTATCCCTTTTTACTGCAGTGAGACACCTGGCAAGGGGAGCCCAGCCTCCTCCGAGGGAGCCTGCTCTGCAAGGAGCTCGTTTCTCTGGCGTGGCGACCGGTTTCTGCCGGGATTTGTCAGGCATCACGGCGGGAATTGTGCCATTGCCCAGCATGACAGGACTCGGAGTGCCCGCGGTAGCCGGGCGGGCTGCTGAGGCCGGAGCAGGCTCCAGCCACAGGCGGCAGCCGCTGCGGGCCAGGCAGGGGCCNGGTGCAGCCCGGCCCCGCCGCGGGTGCGGGAGGCGGCTCTTGCCCCGGCGTGGCGAGTTCCCGCCGCCCGCCCGGCGCCAGCCCCGCGGGGCCCGGGAATCTCCCCAGGTGAGCTGCTCCCGGAGGCCCCGCGGCCGCTCCCACCCGCTCGCCGGCAGCTTGACCGGAGCCCGGCGGGGGACGCGGGGAAGGGAGGCCGCGGCTCCCCCGAGGGTCGTTCGCTGCACCCCGGGGACCCGCGCTGCTCTGGCCCTTCGGAGCGGGCTCCGGCGGGGAGCGGACAGGAGGATCCACCCCGAAGAGTCCCTCCAGCCCCGAGGGTCCCGCGGGCAGGTCGCGGGCACGGAGGGTGAGGGGGTGGCAAGTGGAACCGCTTCCCCGGGCGGGTGGAAGAGCTGGACACAGTTGGATCATCGGATCCCCGTGTTTAGCCTAATCTAATAGCAGCAGTGATTAGAGTTTATTATTATTTGCGCCCTGATCTTTTCGGCTGAAGGGAGATTTAAAAATCAATAGTAAAGTCGCATGCCTGACTGCTCGGACACTTATGGAAAAACTGTTGGCCAAGGCCAATAAATCAATCCTCCTTTTTCTTTCTCTATCCTGTTTGTTTCTTTTCCGCCTCCAGAATTTTCTTCCTTGCAAAAGGGAACCCGCACCTAACAAGGTGCCACTTTGCAATACATAATGCTTGAAGCCAACGTGCTAATTATAGATTAATAGGAAGTGAAATTCTGTTGAAATGACATAGTGAAAAAAATCCAAGCTGATCAAATATAGTATATCATAAAACATATTATGGTCACTTAAAATCCTATGCTTAAGAGGACGCTGCATAATCTTCTCAACCCCCATGACTCACTGGCACCAGCTTTTCCTCAGAGAAATTAGAATTCGCTTAAAGTTATTTTGTGGTAACCAGGCTCTCAAACTTCTGAGAGTTTATAAAGCCCCAGTCAAGGTATGTCCAATATTTCCAGCCTGACACAGCAGCAGCCTACAGACGGAACAAGTAAATGAAATTGAAGTGTTTAACAGGCTTCACACGTTTCATTTATTTGGATTTGAACTGAGGAGCTGAGCTGAGCCTTGAATCACCCAAGAAGGAAGAGCATAATTGCTTGTCATTATATTAATTCCGATGTATAAATAATGTTTGTAGGCTTTATTTTCTTCAATGCTTAATTTAAAAATAATTATTAAATATTAGCCCTTGGGCTACGTGGTGGATTATAGCCAGATGCATTGTTACTTCTCCTTGGGACTCCGGAAATATCTAAATGGACTGGGAGGAAAAATTAAGATTCCCACACAATTAGTTATGATGGAAGGACAGTGCTATGACAAGCATAGATTTTAATTGTTCTGAAACGACAAGGTATTTCACCAGAATCAACATACAAATGTTAGGAGAAATCACATTTGCTCTAAGGTGATGGTGCATGTCCCTGGTATCCCCCCAGAGGAACACACAGCGGTGCATTCCGGGGTCTGGATGTATATAAACACACACGTAAGAAAATCATGGATGTCTGTATATCTTCACACACACAAAAATTTCTCTAATATGTTTACGTGTTCGGTGGCTCGAACAACAGCAAAATAAGTGTTGCCTGATTTAGAGCACTTCCCAGATGCTGCAAACACTGATGAACTAAAATCCTTATGTAGAAAAAGAATAGTTCCCTCACACGTACACACATACATATCTCGGGATGAAAAAAGGAGAAAGGAAGGGAAAGATAAAGAAAGGAGAGGAAAGGGGAACTCGATTTATTCTCATTTGTTTATCTCTACATTTTCCCCCCTTTCTGCAAATTCATTTGAATAGCTTTCAAGCTGCAAAATGGAAATGTGGCTCCTGCCCTCTATTTCAGCAGCAGCGTCCTGGCAACAGAGCAATTTTCTATCATCAAGGATAAATGGCATCGAACAGAACATTCTGATAAAAAAGAAAAAAAAGCTTTAGCCCAAGAAGCCCATGATTGCTGCCCTTCCTGTCTATCATCCCTTTACAAAATCCTCTCCTCCAAACCTGAGCTGCATGCTGTCAGAGCTAATAATGTCTTCTAAAGAAAAGGGGAAGAAACAGCATTCATGCACAATGTTCCCATTTATTACACAGAGTGCTTATTTAAAAATTGCAAATATCTTTGTTTGGTTCACTGCAAATTAAAACCAAGATGTAGGAAGTTACACGATGCAACAATTATTCATGTCACAGCAGAGCATCAAACTCTCATATCTGGCTTTTCTATTGGTTAATATGTGTGTGTGTGTGTGCGTGTGCATGCGTTGTGTGTATGTGTGCAATGCAGGGAATATCCCTTGTTGTGAAAATAAAAACCACTTCAGGTAAGTCTATGTTTTGTTGTTTTAGAGCACGGAGGGGGGGTGGGGGGTGGAAGTCATTACTGATACGAAGGAGGCAGAGGCTGTGCTGTCTTTGCAGTTCCATGGGAGGGTTCAGCCCAGGGACCCGTTACGAAGCCGTCAAGAAGGCTGCTCCAGGACCGGGGTGCCTCGCTGGGGTGGCAGGATTCTCCCGGTGCGAGAGCCGCCGCTCAACCCCCGCCCCTCGCCCCCTGCAACTCCGCGCAAACGCGCTCCCGGCGCTGGCGCGTTCCCGCTGGGTGCTAGCGCCGGGAGCCGCCGCTCCCTGGCTGTGAAAGGACCCTCGTTAATAAACACAGCTGCAGGAACAGTTCGTCCGAGCGGAACTTCAGCGTTCAGGGATTATTTTGGTGAAGGAGCGGGGTTTACCCTGTGGTCAGAACCCCCGGCCGGCCCTAACCAGGGGCCAGGGGCGTCAGGGCAGGAACACAAAGACGCAGCGTGAGCTGCCCCAGGCCGGGGACAGGCAGGGGACGGTGGAACAGAACCATCACGGCCCAGCCGACGAGAAGGCAGCAGCGGGCTGGGGAGGGTCAAAGGCGAGGCCGCGGGTGGGGACAGCCCCGTGGGGAGAGCTAAAAACAACCCGTCGGGCGGGATAGTTCACAGGCTGCCTCACCGCCCCGGAGCCTTCCTTAGCGTGGGGCCGTACCGCCTGGGCGGGCGGGCTGCGGGCCGNCGGCCACCACACCGCCCCCAGCGAAGTTGGGACCGCACCTCGAGGCAGCGGGGGACGGTGTTCCGGCCCGAGCCTCGGGCATCGCCTTCAGAGCTCTGGGCTCCCTCGACGTGGGCACCAGGAGACGGGCGCGCCGCTCCTCCGCCGCACCCACAGCTCCGCTTCCATCGGGGAATTTGCTCGGCCGCCCCCGGCTGTCTGCTCGCCGGGCGCGACCAGGAGCCCTCCGCAAAAAAAACGACCAACAAGCACTCCCAAATAGCTCATTTAAAAAGCCGGGGTCGGGTCTCATGCTGGGGCCTGGTTTTCCTCCTTTCCTTCTTTTCTCTCACATACCGAGGCTGCAACGTCACTGGATCTTGCTTTGCCCGGTGTACGAAGCAGCGCAGCCATCCCGTACCCGTCTAGTCAGAGACTTTGAAGTTTAGATCGGTGTCCTGAAAACTTGTGTGAAACTTACTTTATTCACGGCCACAGGCCACCTGACCAAAAAAAAAAAAATCCAAAGACACACAGAATGAATAATTGTCCTCACTTTTAGCCATGTATATATATATGCACAGAAGATAAAGGTACATGTAAAGTTTGTCTTAAACGCAGCGAAGTCCATGAAAGACTTCTTGCCCTACTTTAGATAAGGGTTGCGGGCAGGCCATTTGATTTATTTTCGTTTTTCAAAGGAATGGAGAAAGTCGGCCGATCAGCAGTGGTATTATTATAATGTCCATTCCTAAACCTTGAAACACCCTTGCAAACAATTGGCTCCTTCTCCCAGCCCGGTTCCCACCGCCGCTTAGTAATGACTGGAAGATTTATGAGGCTTTTTTAGCAACACCTGTCTTTTTAAGCTGTCGACACAACCAATTAATACTTTTAATTACCACTACAAGGAAACTAACCAGAACCTTTCTGATTTGATTTCGTCGTTTATCCCCTCTGAAGTAGCCCAGCTCGAGGCAGGGCGGCCACGGAGGGGGGGACTCTTTGCTGCGGGTTAATTTTGCCTCGGGCTGGATGGGGGTATGATTTAGTTTGGGTTTATTTCACTTCTCTTTCCCCTCTTCATTTGAGGTATTTAGCCATCCCTTTCGAGAAGAAAACAAAAGGGCTTCCTGACGGGACCCCAGAGCACACAAGTCCTCCCGCTCCCAGAGGAGCTCCTTGCCTTTCGCCCTGGCGGCCCCGGGGACAGCAAGGGAAAGGCTGGAGGCACCAAACACCGCTTAGGCAAAAGTTATCATAGAGAAACAGTGCGAGGGAGGACCAGTCTGGCACTCACCGAATTCATGGCAGTTTTTACCAGTCATTTCAACGAAAGAGCAAACTCCTCTACGGAGCCAGGAAGAATAGTGGCAGGTGGCACCTGAGTCCCGCAGACAGTGGGACGGCGGGTTGAGCGGCTGGGGGGAGCCCCGCTCTCATCTCGGACCTGGGCTATTCCCTTCCTGCACCCCCATTTCCTCGGGTGTCCCTGATCTTCATCTGAATAATCCAACAGTCGAGGAGGAGATGGGGCAAAAACTTGAACATAAAGTGTGTTTGCCATTCAAACGGCATGAGTGGGATCAAAAGTTCACAGATGCCCATGAGAAGTGTCTGCAGGGCGCCATCCTCTCTCCAGAGATGCCCCTTTAGCCATAGAGTGCCTGAGTCCGCCTGACTGCTCCCCGATCAGCCCAAAGTGCTAGGAAATGGGGCTGCCACGGGACCCCCGGCCTTATCCTGGGTGGATTGCAAAAGGCGTGATCAAACCTTGCCCCCACGCACATGTTTCACAAGGTGACATGAAGTAGGCAGCAGCGTGTGGAAATGAAGCGGGAGCACCCAACTCGGGAAGCTTAACCCCGACCCATCAGGGTGGGCTTTTCCCTGTCCCCCGAAGACCCAGCTAGTGCATGTGAATCGCTGGAAGTCCCTCCGACCGAATGCCGGGAGCTGGGAAGCAGAAAGCAATGGTCTTTGGGTTAAACAGACACCTCCGCTTGGTAAAACACCCCGTGCCGTTTCGTTCCTGCTCTCCTTTGTATTATCTCTCATGCTGCCCAGGCCTCGCAGTTATGCCGTAAAGGCGATATCCCACGTTAAAACAATATGAATTCGAGGACGGATCTTGAATATGAATGAGGTATGCGGTCTTATGACTGCTTTGAAGCCGTACTTCTCCGAATATGGCTTTAATTAAATGTCTTCCGGCTCTAAAAGATTACATGTTGTGCAAAATATATCCTAGCATGAAATTTACTTCCACGATACCAAATTAGGTTACTTATAAATGTCTTCATTTAAAAAAGAAAATCGCTTCTCCTCGTTCTGCTTTCTGTTTTGTTGAACAGAGAGCTCCAACGAGGAAAGAAGGTTGGGATAATATATTTATGGAGGCATGTGTAACAAAACCTGCCAGAAGCGGAGTGAGTGAGGGCTGCTTGCTGAAATGCAGACAATTCAAAAAACAGGCAAGTTAGTTCAGATCTGATTTGTTTCAGATCCAGCTGTCAGATCCCGGAATATCTCCCGCGCCTCACGCCGTAGATACCTAACGTGCTTCTACCGGCCCCGTCCCCTACCGTCCCTTCCTCCTGCTTTTATTCTGTGCGAGGGATGCTTGTGAGAGAGGGGTCAGGGCGAAAAGGTGGAGAAAGGTGACGATCTCCACTAGAGAAAAATAAAAATAATTCTTAGCGCGATGGAGGATAACGTCGTGGTCACACTAGAACCAGTCAGTCGGGCAAAGCAGTTTCACTCCGCCAGTGAAACCGCTCTTGGTGTCAAGAGTTTTCCCGCTCTAAACGCTGGATGCGGGCAGAATTCAGGTTGCTAGAGGCAATGCTCTGTTTGTATGTATCTCTTTACGCCTTCAGATACGGGACCTTACCTAGTTAAGTTTCTATAGAGAGATCAGATAATGCATCCCTTTGGACTGTCTTTCTAAATTAACTTTTAGATTTGTTTTTATAGTCCGTTGAGATCCTGACAAAAGACGCTGTATCTAGACACAGATACGAGATAAACGTATAAAGCAAGCTCATTACACGGGAATGAGTGAAGCACTCTCCTTGCAATCTATTCCAGATAACGAGTCTGCCCGAAGAAACACGGAAAACCGAGATATTTACTTCTTTTCCTAATAAATAAACCTCAATAACTGCATTGACTTTGCACAATGTTTACTACATTTCCATTCAATGCTTGGGTAAATGCATCCCTAAAGGCAGAGTAAATAATTGCACTGATCTCAACAAGGGAAATGTGTAGACATTTGAAGTGCACTAAAAATAAACGAGGGCGAAAGAGACTGAAGAGAGAGGACACCGCGCTTGTTTGCCGTAATTAAAGCCTCTGCTTTCGCTCTCCAGATTCCGAGACTTCGCGAGTGCAGCCGGGGTGACAAGTTTCCCGCGAGTGTCACCGGCACAGCACACGAATCGCCGTGGGGAGCCGCGGCTGGGCTGGGGAGGGCTTGGCGCGGCACTGAGACTGGCCGCTACTGCAGAAAAATTGCAGCCTCTCTGCTAACTTAAAAGAGCTTCGAGTTTCCATTCGCCTCTGAGCCCTTCCAAGATGGGCACTTAAGAGCGGTGGTGGGTTGGGTTTTTTGTTTTGTTTTCTTTTTTTTTTTTTTTTGGGTGCATCTTCTTCCTCTGCCAGAGTAAGTTTTTTATTGTTGTTTTTTTTTCTTTCATTTGAAAAGAAAACAAAACAACATAAGTCCCCACTAAAACCAACATCTGCTTCAGCAGCACCCGGGCAGGCGAGGACGTCTGCCAAGTAAAAGCCTCCCAGGCGGCGGTTTGCAAACCTGCGGCTGCATTCAGGGAGGTCCCCTGAACCTCGGAGGGGAAGGTGCCCCCACGCCGCTGCCACGTAAGGCTCCCAGCGGAGGGGCGAAGGAGGCGAAGACTCTCCCTCAGACTCTTTATGGGGATCACGTTCACCACATTGGCAGAGCGGGAGAGACCTGACTCCGGGGGTTCAGTTAAGGCGGTGTGGGTCCACACCTGACCAGGTGCGAGGAGAGGCGGGCGGCCAGGGCCTCCACGGGAATTCCGTCCTCCTGCCGGGCAGCCACTCGCCTGAAACCTGATTGCATTTTAAAGCAGGTATCCATCCCTCCCCCATATATGTCCCATCAGAAAAAACAACAAACGACAACATCACGACAAAACATTAACCAAACAAAAAACCCCAATCTCCGACCCTCTGCAGAGCCACACATTGAAAGAATCGACCTGTAAAGTTTTAATTACAGCCAAGGCTTCGCTACAAATCTGTAAAAGAGATAGTGGCTGGTTCCCTCTGGATCTTTCCCCTTCTGACTCGTATTATTTTGACCCAGGCTACAATATAGAAAGCGGCGTGTGTGATCCATCTGCAAGGCTGGGCTGGGGTTTACCCTCCCCCCCCCCCC
>VYXB01005617.1:778017-791139 GCA_013397135.1 Pachyramphus minor
GAGCCGGGAAGCGCCGCGCTCTCCGTCCCAAACTTTGATGATGACCATGACTACGATGGCTGACGGGCTGGACGCGCAAGACTCCTCCAAATCCGCCTTCATGGAGTTCGGGCAACAGCAGCCGCCGCCGCCGCAGCCGCCGCCGCCGCCCCACTCCCAGCAGAGCTCGCCGGCCATGGCCGGCGCCCACTACCCGCTGCACTGCCTGCACTCCGCCGCTGGCTCGCACCCGCACCACCAGCATCACCATCACAGCTCGCCCTACTCCGGCAGCGCCGGCTCCTACAACCACCGCTCGCTGGCCGCCTACCCCTACGTGAGCCACTCGCAGCACAGCCCTTACCTCCAGTCCTACCACAACAGCAGCGCGGCCAGCCAGACGCGGGCGGACGATGCAGGTGAGCCAGCATCGCTTGCCCAACCCGCTGCCACTTCCTCGCCCCACTCCCTCCATCTCCGGGCCTCTCCCCGGCCCCCCGACCCGGTCACCTGCATAACGACCCCCCTGGGGTGCACGGGGTGGCGGGGAGAGAAGGTGGGGGGTTGCTTATTTCCGCGGCCCCTCCGCGGGCCTACTGCTGCGGTACCGGCGGCGGGGCCGCCGCGCTCCCCCGCGCTGGCGGCGGCGGCTGCCGGCGGTACCGCGGAGCAGCGCACCGGCGCCTTCCCCGCCCGGACGGCGACGAGGGGCTGCGACCGGCGGTCCTTTGTTACGGCGGGACCGGCTTTAGGCAAAATTCCTGCTAACACCTGAGGAGTGAAAGTTTCCAGGAGAGCTGGTCACATTCCGCTCGGGGGCCGTCTGATTTATGTGGTTTTGTTTTTTGGGGTTTTTTTTCAGGGAGCCGTACGTATCCATCCGGAGGGGCACGGCGGGGGGGCGTAGGGGAAAAGCATTGTTAAGAGTCTCGGACTGGTGATTCACTGACCACCAAACTGGCGACGCGAAGTCAATTAGCTCAGTAAAACCTGGATGGTCCTGGAACAAGGCATCCCTTCGCAAAGCCAGCGCCGCGCTTTAAGTTTTGAAAAATATTATTATTTTTTGCTCCCCGGGGGGCAAGACAGCGCGCCCACTATGCCCAGACAGCTGTTTTTTCTCCCGGTAGCTAGGCAGCAGCCTATGCTGCGCGTGCCTTTAAGGAGATGGAGCTTGTGTGTACGCGATGGGGTTGAACAGGCGTCGGGACAGGCTTCGGCGTTTTTAGGAGCCGTGGCAGCCAAAACACCCGGGTTTAATAGCTAAGGAGAGTGATGTTTCAGCTGTGTTGTTTTGCTTGCAGATCAGCAAAAAACTACAGTGATTGAAAACGGTGAAATCAGATTTAATGGAAAAGGGAAAAAGATTCGGAAGCCTCGAACCATTTACTCTAGTCTACAACTCCAGGCTTTAAACCATCGCTTTCAGCAGACTCAGTACCTGGCACTTCCAGAGAGAGCTGAACTGGCAGCTTCATTAGGACTTACCCAGACACAGGTAATTACTGGGAATCGCAAATCACTGAAATCCTGCTCGAGCAATAAAGGCCAAGCAAAATATGATGTTCCCTAAACATTTTGACCTCTATCGGGAACGGTAGAAAAGGTAACGCATCCGATCCCCATCTCTATGTCCTAGGACTTACCCAATGTGCAACAGAGACTGGGCTACCTCAGAAGGAACTGAAAGTGCCTTTCCCTCGGCCGTCTGGCGAGCAAGCACTCCCTTTTGATGCCACACATAACATTTTAAAATTGACTGTATTTTCGGGTAATTCCAGCACCGAGATACAATTGCCCAGCTGTGAAAAGGAGAACAAAACAAAAGCAAGGAATCACTGGGCCTGAGGTAGAGCTAAAAGCAAAGCTGCCTGGTAGCAACGTATATAGGTAGAGGGGAAGCAGGAACGCGTTAGGAAATACCTGTAAAATCAATAGTTAATTCACCCTGGATGACTAACGCAAATGCAGTGGTTAGCCTTGGGCAAAATGTACGGAAGGTGATAATAGATCTGAGGATCAAAGACAGCCGTGTACAAAATTATGGCAGGTTAAGCCATAGTTAAGTGTGGTTGGAATAGCTGTGCCATCTGCTAATTTAAACTTGAAAGACATGTGAGGCATTACAGGCTTCCCAGGCTGGGTTTTGTGGGGAAGTGCATGGATAGATGGGATCAAATCGGGTAAAATGTTATCATGTGAATTTATGAGCTTAACAAATAACTTCAGGATTTTATCACTGTCATTGGTAACAGTTGCTTCTAGTCAGCGATTTTTAAATACTCAGCGAACAGTAATGATGGCAATAGACCTGATGGTTTTGCAAATGGGATTTCAGTATCCTTAGTTTGCGCACACTGTCTCAACTATTGTCTCGCTTTCTCTCTCACACGCACAGATTTGTTTTAGGGGCCCGATGCTGAGCATACTTATAGAGGAGCACCCCCACCTATACCCTAACATTATGTCTGCAAAGTTTGCGAGGTCAAATACATAGGGGGGATTTGTTTTCTTTGTTTAATTGATTAAAAAAAATATGTTGTGTATATATGTCTATATACGTATATATAATTCCTATAATAATTCTGATCAGCCAGTGGGCCCGATCCTTGCATACCTTGTCGAGTGCAGGCTCCTGTTCTGCTGGAGCAGGATGAGACCCAAAGCAATCTTGGTACCTAATTACTCGCTGAGAAAATAAAATGATTCTTTCTTTAAATATATATATTAAAATAAAGCCACAATCCCGGTTCCATTGTGCCTCCTCCCCCATCATAGCAGCATGGACCACTTGATCTGATCGTGTGGATTTCGGATGCACGATTTCTTTGTAAGATGCCCTTTGTCTATTGGCTCCCGTATCCTTGCACAAAATCATATGATTGCCCGTGTTTGACAACAGTTTACCCGAATGATCAAATGACCTCCAAAATTCTGAATGAGGTGCTAAAGCAGGACACCTCAGAATACGTAGTCTGTTTCATCTCCAACAATCTGGCCTGCGCAAAGAAAACAACATTCCAGGTTAAAACCTGCATCCCCCTCGCTTCCCAGCTCTTGTCTGCCTCCCCTGTTCTCTCCAGCGGCATCCAGACCCCCTGAGCAACCGTAGCTACCCTTACTTCCTCCCTTCCTATCCCCAACTCCACACCCGACTGGCATGCGCGCTCAAGACCTTCTCTGGAGCAGACCCACGGCCCCCGGGGTCTCCCCTGCTGTGCCCTGGGCACTGACGGCCTAATATCTGCTGCGTTTTGGTTTACAGGTGAAGATCTGGTTTCAGAACAAGCGCTCCAAATTCAAGAAGCTGCTGAAGCAGGGCAGTAACCCCCACGAGAGCGACCCTCTGCCCGGCTCCGCTGCCCTCTCCCCTCGCTCTCCGGCTCTGCCTCCAGTCTGGGACGTTTCAGCCTCTGCCAAGGGAGTCAATATGCCTCCCAACAGCTACATGCCTGGCTATTCTCACTGGTATTCTTCTCCACATCAAGACACAATGCAGAGACCACAAATGATGTGAATTGTCCAAGAGAAATAATCTCCCAAGAACGCCTCGTCTCGACATGGCAAGAAGTTCCCCTGCTTTGCCAAGCCGTGCCAGCAAACAGGCTCTGTGTGAACTTGTAGATGCGGCAGAGACAGAGTGGCTTTATTTTTTTTTTTTTTTAAAGTAACCTCAGCGATTGATCTTGAACAGAAAGACACAATTTTCATTCTGGCGCACAGAAGACACTTCTCTTTAGGATATTTTCCTTTGCACTCCAAGGCACCAGCCTCTTTCTTGGTGGAGTATACGTCAAAACAAACTTTTTACAGACTTTGCCCACAAGAACCTGAATCTACCATGGCAGCCGTTTTTACTTGTTTAATGAGCTAAAGACATTACATGATGAAAGAGACTAGTCAAAGCTCCTTCATTTTTATTCACCAAATCCGGACTGGGGAAAGGATTAAAAGAGAGAAGAAGGGATTAAAAAAAAAAAAAAAAAAGAAAAAGGAAAAGGAGAACTGGTTGAAAATTGAAAATGTACTGTAAGATTAGAACATTACCACAAAGCAAAACCTGCATGCTTTCTCAAAATGCAATGGGCTGCGGCTCAGAAGAAACCACCGTCTCTCACGTGAAGAGCCCCCTCATCCGCACAGACCCGCACCCGCACACAGCCGGACAGACTCCCGGAGACGATAAGGAAAGACAGAGAGATGGATTCGCAGCCAGATCTACGGCCGCGGGCTGGGAAAAGAAGGTTCAGGGCTGCCCGGCGGCAGCCTCACTCACTGAGCGAGAGGGACCTTTCCCCGAGCAACCTTTCTGTATATATTGTTGAATTTTAGTTGTACATATACTTTGTATGTTTTTGTCTTCTTTCATATATAGAGTAAAAGCCACAAAATGCCCGCCTGGCTCATATTTCCACCTTAGCGGATCCCCGCCTCTCCCGACCTGCCCCCCAGTTCAACCCGGGTAGCGGGACTCTGTGCCCCGCTTGCCTGTGCGCAGAGACCCCTACCAAAGCGAGCAAAGAAAGAAAAGATGAAGTGGGGGAGGGGAGGGGTAGCTGGTGGTTTGGTTGGTTTTAAGGCTACGACTTAAAGACAGGAGATACCGAGTCCACAAAGATACAACTAGAAGAAGTTCCTAATCCTCCGGCAATTTTTACTGCGATTTCGCTGCTCCGCTGCTCATCTGAGCTGAGCTTTTTCGCCGAGGCAAAGCTTAGAGCTCTTTCTTCCCAAAGGTTGGAGACTACAAATTATTAAGAAAGGCGGCGCCCTCATTTGTTTTTAAAGAGCAGACAATGCAAGATGAGGAATGTTTTGCAAAACCCTGAGAGGTGCCCAGGCACACAACACGCTGTCCAGCCAGCTCCAGCCGCACCAGTTTGTGGAAAGCACAGCAACTACTGACAATGAAAAGCCCTTTCCTCATCCAAGCTGGGTGCCCCATACTGCGAGAATTAATGGCTAGAGACCTGGGCATCCTTCAAATTATGAACCTTGAAACCACTGAGCCATTTATCAGAAGTCAATAGAGATCCTCAGAGTGCTCTATATAATGACAGCTACATACAGTCGTGCAAAAGGACAGTCACTATAATTAGACACAAAGCAAAGACTACTTACCAATATACCAGTTTTTGGGGGGGTGTTTTTTTGTTTTTTTTTTGAGCAACTTCCACGCTCAGTCAGTCTTCAGAGTGGTTTAAAACCGATCAGTCTTGTCATTTTCTACCATTCGTATTGTTACATTAGGAAAAATGTTTTCTTTTCTTTTTTTCCCCTTCCCACTGTGAAACTTTGGGTTCAGAGCTCCCCAGGATCAATTCTGAACAAAGCCTCCAGCTGCAGTGCCATCCAATTTGAAGCAGACATTGGGGACAATTTAAGGTTTTTATCCACAAGAAGGTTTTTTTCCATTCTCTTAAATGCAGCCATAATTAGAGTAATTTTTCATGTAGCCCGCTGATTACAGCGTTTTTACCGTCAAAGATAATTACCTGTAATTTTCTTCCACTTTTAATACTAAAAAGCCATCTTTATTTAGATTCAGGAACAGGAAAGGCGAAACAAAAGAGGAAAATTATTCTGTTATTCATACACAAATTGCAGAGACGTAGGGCCTAAAATTGAAAATTAACCAAAATTATAATGCTGAAAAGAATGGAAGAGGCTTCAGAAGTACAGCTGGTAGTGGGGCTCACTGAATTATTCAAATGACACTGGAGAGAAAGCTACCATACATTTAAACCAACAGCATCGTGTGCATCTTTCAGAAAACCCCGCTTCACACCCCCCACGCCGGCCCCTGTGCGGGCTCTCCCTCTCTCCGCAGAAGGGCGGTGGATGCCCTGGTGAGCCAGTCCCGCAGGACGGGGAGCCCGGCCCAGCCGAGCCGAGCCCAGCCCGACGGGCCCCGGCCCCCACGGCCTCTGCAGCCGCCTTAACCCTTTCGCTGCACCAGCCCAGCGGGGCCCGGCAGCGGGCGGTCCGCCCCTGGGGGCGGGGGGAGAGGGGGGCTCGTCCTCGCCTGCACGCGCGCGTGGGTGCCGGTGTGGAAACCCTCTCGGTGAGTCGTGCCCTCCTCCCCCACGCGTGATTTCTCAAATAGGCTTTAAAAAAGCCTAGACAACAAGCAAGCAAGTGAACAAGTAAACGATAATAATAATAATAATAATAAAAAAGCCCCATTAGCTTCGTAGCGTGGGAGAGGCAGGCCTTCCCGGGAGCGGGGCGTGAGCGAATGGCAGCAGCGGCTCCCACTCGCGCGGCAGAAGCCCCGGGAGACTCTCGTGAAACAGCGTCATCTATGGATGGAGCAGTGGCAGATCCCCGCGCCAGCGCCAAACCTGCTGCCACCGGGCTGCCAGCTCTGGCTCCTCCACCGCCCGCCCGCCGCCGGGCTGCGCCGCCCCGGGGCCGCGGGACGGGCGCCTCGCGGAGCCGCGGGAAGGCGCGGAAAGGCGCGGAAAGGCGCGGAAAGGCGCGGAAAGGTTCACTGCCGCTGTCCCGCTGCGGGCACTGGCGGACGGGTCTGGCCCCTGGTTCGCACGGTTTCTCGGTCGGCAGCCGAGTCCTGAGCCGTCCCTCCTGCAGCCGGGGGGCCCCCGCAGCATCCCCGCCCCGAGTCGTCCGCCGCCCCGGCAGCACCGGGGGGAAAGGGGGCGCCGACCTGTCGGGGTCCGGCCGTCGAGGGAAAACATCGGAGCGCGAGTGACCGCGAAACTGGGGAAACGAGTAAAGAAGGAGTGTACCTCGAAGGGCAAGGCGCGGAGCAGTTACACACCAACCCCAAACCCAAGCGAGCCCCAAAACTTACCCCTGTGAAAATCTGCTAAGCAAGGATCGGGATCTAGAAATCTATACTGAACAGAAGCAGTGGAGTATATTTTTCTGAGTCTCAGGGCAGAAGCTCTTTCTCTATATTCTTGGTTGAGTGAGCACATCCAGGTGTGAAATTGTTTGCACACCCCAGCACCTCTTATATTGCCAGCAAAATTAGCTGTTATTACTGTCACTGTTTAGTGATGGTTAGCTTGATAAAAAAAAAAAAAAAAACCTGCTGTAATCAAGACCTGGCGCATCTTTGCAAATTACAGATAATTGTAAACGTCCAGATTATGATAATAGCATCCTAATCCAGCCTGCAATATAATTATTACAGAGTGTTACATCTGAAACTGTCCAGTAGGGCTAATTCAGCCATTATTTAGACCCTATTTTTGCACTGCAAATGGGTTGCTGAGTTGAAAATGTACGATTGTAATTTCACGGGGCACTCAATGAGTAATGGTATAGGGAGAGAAAAATACAAAAGTGAAATGTGAACAGTAGCGATCAAATCAAACTCTGAAGGACAAAAGACTGTTTGATTCATAGGGAATGAGAAGAGCGGGAATTAAGAAAACAGCAAATCAGTGGTCTGCAGCATTACGTGTCTAAATCTGAAGGAGTGCGAGCCTGATGTGCAGTCAGGGGCTGATGCTTCGACTCCCGCCTTGCATGAGTCCACCTCTCGGCTCGGATCTCTCCCTGGCACCCGAAGGATCCCTGCGCTCTCCACCCATCCCCAAAAGTGGCCTCGCCATTGTCGTGTGCCTCCTCTCAGGTGACTGAACGTCACTTTCGGGCAAGAAGCCTCGGGAGCCTCGGAATCGGGCCGAGAAGAGTGCGGAATGCGGGACGCCGGGGCCGGGCACTCTCCGTGGCGGGCTGTGGACCCCGAGGCCTTTTGCGCTCCCTTGCACCCGCTGGACTAGTCCTCAGGGGTCCTTAGGGAAATTATCACAAAACCGACTCAATTGTAATTAATTAACCAAAAGAGCCTGGCTAACAGGACTACCTGCAGCTAGCGAGGTTAACTCACTGGGTTAGTTGGCTTTCGACTGCTGCTTAACTTTTATTAACCCTGGACACGAAATATAAAAACCCTCTTCATTTTTTAATGGGCTAAATCATCAAAGCGTCCTTGCCGCCGGGCCGGCAGGTCCGCGCAGGACTCGGGTGCAGTGAGGCAGCACCTGGAGCTGGCCCCGTGGGCAGGAGGGCTGCCAGCCTCTGCCCTTGCTGGCCTCCCCGGGCCTCAGGCGCGCCTGGCATCTCGTAGTCTTTCTCTGTGCCCTTTTCTGCATGCGAATTAGTAAAAACATGGCGAAGAAATGAAATCTCTGGATACAGGGAGGCAAAAGTCCTATAAAACGCGTTATATGCTGCGTATCAAGGAGACCGTAAAGATCTCCTTGAATGGAGGGTCAGCTTTGCAGCCAGGCAGGCGATGCCGCTACAGAGAACAGAGCCAGGTCAGGATCTGGCGCGGCGAAGCTGGCCGAGACATCCAGCAAAGCCCAGGCTGAGGTTTAAACAGCCTCTCCGGGAGCGCCGAGGGGAAGGCGGCAGCGGGAGGGGAGCGAGAAGTCATTCCCAGACTCGCCTTCGCCAAGTGCTCAATCCGTCGCAGGTTCTGGCCGGGGCCGTCTCCCCGGGCCCTCACCTGAAGGGAAATAAGGAGGCGAGGGAGCTGGGAGTTTTCCCCGCGACCTTGAAGGTCGTGTCCGTGGAAGGTGTTCTCACAGACAGCCGGGGAGTGGGTGAGTGTTGGGAATTCTCGGGTCTATATTCCAGGCAGATAAACCATTACTTATCCTCCCCAAATCACATGTAAACAGACGCACCGCCGAACAAAGAGCAGAAATATTTAATTGATGGAACACAGATTCTCCCTAAAAAAAAGAGAGGAAAAGGGAGACAGTGTAAACTACGCGGTTCCTTTTTCACGGCTCTTGTCTGACCTATTAAACAGGTTATTGCTTTACTGCAGGCAATCTCTCAAATGACTGAAGGCAAGAAGAGGGGGTTTCCACCCCATCCCCCCCCCCTCCGCCCAGATTTTCCTGGAGCAATATATCTCCTTTCCGTAATCCACAACCAAAACACCTAAAGTCTGTCAGTCGCAAAATTGCGTGGCAGAAGTCTCTAATCGATGCCACATGTGGGATGCACTCTGGGGACACAGCGCTGCCGGCGGCGGAGCGGGCAGAGCGCGGAGGCCCGCGCAGGCAGCGCGGCCGCGGGGGAGCGAATGCACTGGGGAGATCGAGGGGAGCAAGAGGGAGACAGGAACGCCTGACGAGCGGGCTGCCCTGCCGCTGTGACAGGTTGGAGGGGGCGGTTTTTCTTTCCCCGGGGAGCAGTGGGAGGAAAACGGAGGCACTTCTCTATGAGGCAGCCCTTTGCAGCGGTCTGGAGGTTTTGCCCACCGGGATGCCCCGGTCAGGGACAGCAAGGATTCTTTGGACGAGGTGGAAAGGTGCTCCCTTCGTATCCGTAGGTGGAGATGGTCGGCAGTGTGTGTGCCTGGGTGTGGGTGTTGTTGGAGTGCACCCCAGCCGGAGGCCAGCACAGACGGGGGTCGATCTGCTGTAGGTGTAAGAGCCCCAGGGGTGCAGGCGGTATCAGGAGCTCTCGATCTGGGGCAGCTGGGTCTGCAGGCTTCTCTGTGTGTGTGTGTGTGTGTGTGTGTGTGTCTGCGTGTCTGCGCGTCTGTGTGTCTGCGTGTGTGTCAGGCACTGTGGCTCAGCCCTGGAGCCGCTCGGCACCCACAGGAATGTGGCTCCTCTCGGCTCCCCGAGCTGCCTAGGCTCCACATGGAAGTGACCGCCAGGAAAACAGAAGGGAGGAGAAGAGAGCGGAGGGGCGGGGGGAAAGCCCCGAGCCAGCAATCCTCCGAGCCCAAACCCAGCATTAGACAAAGGACAGTTCATCTCATCCCTTTTCCGGGGAGGCAAAGGGGGAGGCCCGGACAAGCCAGGCTCCCTCCGGCCGCTGCCGGAGCCCAGGGAGTGCACCCAGGCAGGGACAGGAGCCAGGGTGTGCCTGCCTGTGTGTGCAGGGACAGGGGGGACAGCAGCATCCCCATCGGCCCGAGGTTCTCATGGAGGGGCAGGGGGCCGTAGACCCCCCGTGTTCATTGGGATTGGCGCCACGGCGAGAGCATTTTTTGTTCTGTTTGGGGGAGGGATGCCAGGCTCTCCCCGACCTGCCCAACACCATCCCAATCTGGGAGGAGGGAAAATTAAGTAGGGAGAGGAACCGGTATGGAAACCGAGCGGAGCAAACTCGGCTGGCTCGGGGAGAGGAGAGGTGCCAGAGCCGAGTCCAGTGGTGACTGTGTGAATTCCCGTCCCTGTTGGGATGGGAATCCCATCCCGCTTGCCGGCATCCCACTTTCCCGGAGCTGTTCCTGCGCTGTCCTCCCGGGCCCTCCCGGCCCCGGCAGGTTACCGTAACCAAACAGCCCCGCGGCAGCTCCTCAAAGAAAAGGGTGGGTGGACCGACCTGGGAAATTGACTTCCACCTCTTGTGTCCAAGCCTTTCTGCAAAGGGAAGTGACCTCGGGGAAGGGAGAATCTCTTACTGCAGGTTGAATGCTTGTCTAGAGGGAAATGGGGAAAAGAACGGAAGAAAATGAAAAGGTCAAGCATTTTTTAGTTTTTATTTTTGCTTGTTTGTGTTTTGGGGATTTTTTTTTGCACGGAGTGGAAGTTAGTAGCAGAGACAAATCCGAGCTTTTCGTCAGCCCCAAAGTCGGGGAAAGTACCTGAAACCTTGAGAGTGACATGAGGAGGAGTCGGTCCTCAGAACCGCTTCGGACGCGGGCAGCAGCAGAGCCCGCCCGGCAGCGGGCAGGGGTGGGCAGCCGGCGGCGGCCCCCGCCGCCCTGGCTCTGACACCCCCGCACCCTCCCTGACGTGCATGGAGCTCGAGCGAACAAACTGGTCTATTGTACTGCAAGACATTTACCAACCCCCAAACCTGTTACAAAACAGCAACCCCGGGCTTCTTTCTTTTGGGAGAAAACTACTCACGCACGCACATGCACACGCACAAAACAGCAGGCAGGAGCGGAGGGAGAAGAAAGGAGGGGGAGGACAGCAGGGAGAAAGGCAAGAGACAGGTAAGAGCGCCCCAGGGCAGGAGCGTGCCTTTTCAGGCCTTGCCTCCCCCCCTCCAGCACTCTCCCCTCCAGCCTCGTCTGCCAGGGGAGCATTTTTTATATCGGGGATCCTGCAGCGACGCCTTTGGCACATTCGTTGCTGTCGCCGTACCCCGCACGGCCGTGAATGACCGCTCCCCCCCTGGAAGGAGGGTCCCCGCGGGAACGTGCGCCGCCGCGGGGGCCTCGCCGGCCGGGGTTTCTGCTGGGAGAGGGGCCCACGGTCAGTGCGAGTGGTCCCAAGCCAGTGGGCAGCGCTCCGGCCATACCGCCGAAGCCGTGCCCCCAGCACTGCACAGCGCTAGCGACGGCTCTGCTAACCGATTGCTGTTTTTTATCCCCTAGATCGTGTAGATAGAGATAAAACAAAACCAATAAAAGTACCTCTCCAACGTCCCTGTTTCAGCCGCAGCCGCCGCAGGCTTTTACCAGGAGCGAGGGGAGCGGGGCCCTCGTTTTATCCTTTTCACATATTTAGTGGCTCTCTGACGGAAACGTAATTTGTATAATTAACTGAGCGCACACGGGCGACTGATGGGCTGTGGAGTGTGCAGCTCTCGACATTAATTGCTCTCAGGAAAGGATTTGGGGCGGCTTAAGGCAAGATACTTGCTTTCTAGCATCAGAACGGGCAGCTTTCCCTTCAGTTTAAATCACTAAGGTGCGATAAAGGTGTACGCGGTCTTGCCAGAGCCCTTTTCCAGCGGGAAGAGAGCACCGCGGTACCTCGGCTCGTCCGTAGGGACCTGCGAGGGCCACATCCTGCCAGCACGCTCGGGCTGCGGTGGCACTGCACGGCACTGCAACAAAATGTGAACTCCCAGCTTCCATCCTTTTTCCTCTGTCTCTCTCTGCAAGCAAATCAGTATTTTTCCCTCTTATTAAGAGAATAAGGGGTAATTTGGAAACGTTTTTCGTGGTCGAAATAATTTTATTTTATTCAGAATATACAGTTTAATTCCTCTATCTACAATTATTTACAGGGTTAAAATAACATCGAAAAAATCTCTGGAAAAATTGAGGTCATAGTTTTCAAGGCACCATTGATAGTGTCCACAACTGAGCCAAAAAGTGTCCGTATTGTATAAAAAAGGGTTTCCTTTGAAATGCAATAAGTTACATGCACAAGCTTTACACATTTTAATCTTTTTGTTTGTTTCTTTTCCCTTTTAAAAATTCCCCATATGCATTCCTTTCGTTATTATTCCTTAACAGTAAAACACAGGAGTCCAAGGAACAACAAAAAAATAAAAAAAATAAAATAATAAGGGTCAGACTCTAATAAATTGTCCCAGAGGCGAGTGCTAACGGGTGCTGTAGGGAGCCGTGGGGTTGGAGGTGGGAGTTGATGGAGTTGGCAGCGGGATACCAGGAAGTGGAGCTCTCCAGGTAGCTGGATGCAGGGGACGGGTTGGAGTTTGGAGGGTGAGCGTGTGCGTGGGCATGGTGGCTGAGCGAGCGGGACGAGCCCTGAGGTTCCCAAACCGCAGGTGACTGTGGAGAGTTGCAGGCCATGGGATCGCTGGAGCTGGGGCTGTGCTCCGGAGGCATCTCCCCGTTTTTCATGATCTTCTTGATCTTGGATCTTTTATTCTGAAACCAGATTTTCACCTGGGAGAGGGGAGAGAGGAGAGGAGAGGGGTGGAAAGAGGAAGTGGAGAGGGAAAGCGACCATTAATGCCCCAGCCGGTGCTTCGCGGCTCCGGGAACCCGCGCCCCGCCGCCCTCCCGCCCCTCCGCGGGGGCCGATCCAGCCCTTTCCGCCGTGCCAGGGTTAACGCGGGGTTCTGAGACCCGCCGGGGCCGAGTCCAGCCGAGCCGAGCCGCGCCGCTCGTGGTACCTGTGTCTGTGTGAGTCCCAACGAGGCGGCCAGCTCAGCCCGCTCGGGCAGGGCGAGGTACTGGGTCTTCTGAAACCTCCTCTGCAACGCCGCCAGCTGAAAGCTGGAATAAATAGTCCGGGGTTTGCGCACTTTCTTTGGTTTGCCGTTCACCATCCGCACCTCGGGCTCTGCCACCTCCTTCTCTGCACGGGCGCAAGGGCGGAAGAGAGACACAGACGCAGACGTTAAGGCGCGGGACAGGCTCCGCTCCGCGCAGACCGGGCCGGCGGCAGCGGCATCCCGCCTGCGGGCCGGGACAGGCAGCGGCGCCGG
>VYXB01005617.1:795298-908523 GCA_013397135.1 Pachyramphus minor
AGCTCTTTGTCTCCAGCCAACGAAAGAAATATTTCGGATGAGCCTCTCAAGACTTTTGGATAAAGTCTTGCAGTTGTCCACAGAAAATCTTTCGCTTTCTGGATGAAATATTCGCACCCGGGCACCGAGTTTTTGCTGGAAACTTTATTTGCATGGAAATCGCTGGCAAAGAATGAAAGGAAATTTTTTTCCCTTCCTTAAAAAAAGCCCTGAACAGCCCTCCGCAGTGGAAACATGGATTAACTCTTGTTTTACGGCATCAGAAAATGGTGATTTTCATTCAGCAACTTCAAGAACTGAGAGCTTTCCTCATTTTAGGCTTAGAACTTGCTTACCCAGGAGAGTATTTTCAGAATGAAGAGGCAAAAGGGATTGAAAGTCACATAAGGCTGTGAAAAAAATTACATCTGCGTCAAAGTAAAAAACTCTTGTCCTTTTCAGTATGGACAAAAGCTATTGGGGATCCAGCGGAGAGGGCTAGTAAACTAGACAGATATTCACACACAGTGATAAAAGGGAGAAAGGCAGGAAAGGATTTTGGAAAGCAACAATTGGGAGCAGGGCAGGAGAAATAAACCTTACAGAGAACTCAGGGAAGGTGTCTAAGACTTTTTGCTCAGATTTCAGTAACTTTCTGCAGTCTTCAGCTCTGGATACAGCTCTTTCAGGGAGAAGAAAAGGGGCATTTCTCCACCTAGGCATGACATGGTCTGCTTTGGGGAACTTAAGTAACTCCAAAAGGAAAGGGGGTTTGTGTTTCTGTGAAGGTTACCACTTGTGTTATGGAAGGATGCACATAGGAACTTGGGATCGAAAACTGTCTGGTCCCTGGAACACTGGGGCAGATGTTGTTTTTGCCCTCCATCCTGAAGTGTTCCCTAGGCTTCAATCATCTCCCACCCCTGGAACAGCCTTTTTTCTTCCAGTTTCTTGAGAATGCCCAAGAAACGTTGGGCCTCCAGCTAACGAAGCAAACCTGTCACTTTGGCATTTCCACAGCTGATGGACTCACTGCCAGGCTTGGCTGCAGCCTGGGCTCCACTGGCCTTGTTTGTCCTGCCTGTAAATTGCACTGCGCATAAAAACCATGACTTAAAATGTTAAGAATTAGAATTTGCTTTCTAGGGCAAATAGTGACTGTCTCTTTCACTTGCCAAGGAGCTGACATGAGAAGCTTACACTTACACCTATTTCCTCCAAATTGCATCAACATGAGTGAAGGGAGGAGCCAGGGCTTCTTGTTAAGGTCAGCTGTAGCAGACTGAACTGAATGTGGAGGACAAAATGATATTAAGAGATTCCTGGAGATGCAAGACTCCTGCATGCATCCCCCATTCGGTCCTTTCTCAGGGTGTGCCTGTCAGGATCACTGAGGGTCTGCTTGGCTGTTTCTCATTGCATCCCAACCTTCCCAAGGCAAGGCATTGCCTGGCAGTCACAGTCCAGCCATGGCTTGTCCCTCCAGAAAGATAAATACTTAATGAACTCAAACATTCCTTTCCCTTTTGGAGCTCTGTCTACATGAGCTCATGGGACAGATGGGGAACTCCCATTATTCTTCAATTCATGGGTTCAACATGTCTGTGGCCCATTTCAACAAACTATCTTCTCTGGTCTGGACAGGATGTTTCAGCAAAAGCCTGTCCTAGTCTTTTTTTCCTATTTCCATCCTACATGCTTCCATTGCAGTGTAACACTGGCTTCTTTCTGAGGTCATGGAGGACAGCAAAGAAATATCATCAGAAGCCCAACTTCTCCCAAGAGAGTCTGCTCCTCAGGCAGCTGGATGTTGTTATTCCAGGAGCCATAGGTGCTTCAACTGACGTGAGGCCCAGAGATTTCCAAGAAAGACAAGACACAAAACAGATGGAGCCATCTGCAGACCTGCAGTTTGGGTCAGCAGTGAGAGCTGCAGAGCCTCCCTGCACAGTTGCCTGAAGTTTCCATAAGAAATGTTTGAGCATGGATCTGGAACTGCATGGGCAAAGCTGCTACTGATACAGCATGATCCAAAGGGAGCATGAGCCAGCACCACTGGCGAGCTGAAGGTAAAATCTCTCTTTGCAAGAAACACCATAGGGAAAATATTTGTACTAGCTGCCCTTGCTGCCTGGCAGCACTGCCACGGGGAGTACACTGCAGATGTCTGGCATGGCAGATGGTGGTGGCAGTGGCATACTGGGAAGGGCCTCCAACCAAGAGCAGAGGAGGAAAGGACCTCAGCTGTTGCAGCAGGAGGGGCAGGCATGAATGATTTCAGGAAATTCAGCATCCTGGATGAGTGGGCAGCTGGGCTGGGTGACTGTAATGATCTTTTCAGGCTTTTAAATTTATTGCTGTAGCTTTTAGCTCCAAGTAGCCAAAGGCAGTTGCTTCTCAAGGAATAGGGTTGATTCATCTCCAGTATAGCCACTCACTCTGCTTATTCTCTCTCATCTGTCACATCTCCTTCAGCTGTAACTCACTTCTCGGCCTCTCAGATAGGAGCAGGGTCGCTGCCTCTCTGCAGGACTTCAGATGTGAGATAAATCCCTTTGCATCCCAATGCCGCAGGAATGCTTTCCTAGATCTCTGACATCCCTGTTAAAAGATGACTGGTCAAAGAATTTAAGGCATAGCTCTTCAGACCCTTTGGTGTGTTTTCAGTGGGGCAGGGCAGGGCAGGGCTGCTAGCCAAAGGGCTCAGGGAAGCCCCCCCCATCAGGGGCCCTTGTGGATTTTCCCCTACAAATCTCAGGAATTAAGCTTGCAATCTTCCTTTTACTCTTGTGGGTTAAAGATCAAAGTAGCAAATCCACATCTCTTGTCAAATGGTCCCTATTACTTATTAATTACATGGTCTGCTTGGCCTCACCTGTTGAGTTTATCAATATGTACTCACCAACAATATATATACTAGCTAGCAGTAGAATACATCTCCAAAATAGTAACTTGAATCTGTCATAAAACCAATTTATGTTCAGTTCCTCAGTTGTAGTTTGGCCTTATCATTAATACTTTTAAAGTAAATATATGTTAGGCTTTCCCCATGACTGTAATTCTGGGGTTATATTACTTCATTTCATCTCCTGCCTTAGTTTTTATGTCCTTCACTAAAATGTACACAGTCATAATCTAAATTTGGTCTCCTAAAAGTTCCCTAGGCAGCACAGGGGAACCTTCTCCTCTTTCATCTTTCACAATCCAGCCTGCCGCTGCGAGCAGCCCTGCAGGGAAGCTGGATGTCACTGGCTGCGTTGTCAGTGCTGTCTCTTCAAGGGGCTCTGTAAGGTCACCATCATATTTATAAGCATAGAGAAAAAGACTTTTCTTTTTCTGGTCTCCATGTTTGAATTATATCTTTGTCTTTGAAAGAGGCCCTGCTGCAAGAAGCATCAAGATGCTCTGCTTTAAGACTCCTTAGGATCTTAATTTATTGGAAAATGGAGGTTATTTTCTTCTCCAGCTCAGATTTCTTCATCACAGTGTTCTCTAGTCAGGGACTGAAAAATAGCTCATGGTGCTGTATCATTTGTGCTTCTGCAAGCCTGCTAGTTCTTTTATTATTAGGAAAATGCCTTGGTTTGGGAATGAGAAATAAGGTGTCTTTTTTCAGAGACATATTTTGAATATGCAGGCACATATTTGGAGGTAAAGTACCACCTGGGTGAATACCTACGGAAGAAAAAGAATTTTCATTAAAGATACTTAACTGGACATACATTTGGATTAGAAATAAGACATGTTTACAATTTTTGTTTCTTCTTTCAGAAAGGGTAAATTAATCTTTGAAAAAAAGTCCAAAAGGTTATGGTGGCTTCTGCATGACTCATCATACCTTTTCATGAAGATGCCTCCTTTCCAACATCTTTGGATCAAGCAGAGGATGAAAGTTTGATGCAGATGTGACCAAATGATATGGTATGGCTCATGCTGTGCCGGAAATAAGAGCAAATGATGGCTGTGTTCCCTTCTGGCCTTTGAATCCATATATTTTAAGTAAACTTTTGTCAGTTTCTTTAAAAATTCCACTTTTTTCCTCATGTGCTGCCAAATAAAGTCCTTATGGTTAATGTCCATCCCCCTGATTTCAGGATCATTCTGTATTACAAGAGGTACCTGTGTGACAGTTTCTGGCTTTGGATTTGAGAGTTTTCATCACTTGAAAGACCAGCAGTTAACCCTAAGCTCTTTACAACAAGGTATGCATGGCCAGATCTTCCTTTTCACTGATCTCCATGGGGAACCTGTCTGATACAAACCACCAATATGATGCGTGTCCTGCTAAAACCAATAGAAAGGGTCCCCTTTGGCTTTAGTGGGAGTAGGCAGATATTTTGTGTGCCCATGTTCTCTCTCCTGGTTCAATACCTGGAACCGGAGACCTGTATCTTCTGCCTTAGCCTGCTCGTTTTGGCAGTCATGCATTGGAGGCTCTCAGCTGTCCTTTCTCCATCCCACTTTACTGGCGGACTCTGCTGTGATGGGTTGGACAGAAAATCTTTTCTTTCTCTAGCACTTGTTACTGAATTTAGGCATCTAAGAAAAACTCATCGTGCTTGCTGTTGCTCTTTGCCTCAGCATGCTTAACAGTCTGGAGAAGGTACAGATAGACTGGAGAGTAGAGAAAGCCATCGCCCTGAAGCCTGTCCTCAGCCTTTTTGCTGTGTTATATAAAAGAAGACAATTATCCTCTCTGGCTTTGGAAAAGAAGCTGGATGAAACGCAGAGATTATGAAGGGAGGCAGTCATATTACAACAATTCTGGGCAATGAAATAATAGTTGTGGATGGAACGAAAGGAGGATACAGCATGATCCAAAGGTGCAATGGTAATAGTGTGAGTCTTTCCAGCTGAAGTCAAAAGGACTTTTGTCCTTTGCAACCCTTTGTTTGCTTACCCATTGTGATACGTACCCATTGACTTTAATAGACTGAAGTGTCCAGGATGTCATAAGTGTTATCTTACACAGGATTTCAGGGGAGATGGCTTCAGGTGTTCGCACACAGAGTTTGGACTAAGGATCTCTATCAAAGTCTAGTTCTTTTGGTGAAGCAATAGGTGATGGAAAACAGTTGCAGCTTGAACAGAACAGAACTCCTTACTGAGGGCTTTACATTTAATCTTTTCTCACTAGGACTTCAGAAACTACTACAGTGTTAACAAAAGAGTGACAATAACATTTTTCTGCACATTTTGTTTTTATCATTGTAATATTATAGTGCTGTTTACTCAACCAATATAAGCCGGTGCTCTTGGCAAATACTTTTAATGTGTGAATGTGTGTGCTCCGAGGCATTGCTTTGCAAAGTGGACTTTACACACCCCAGATGAAAACGCTTCAGCCTCATTTGAATAGAAAATAAAAGGGATTTCATTACTGTATTTCTTTGCAAGCTGGAAAAAAAAAAAAGGCATTGTCCTCTTTCAGAGTTCAGATTTCATTTCTTCAAATGAAGTTGCGGTGGTTGGATTTAAAAACCTCTATTCTTTTTTTGTTTCTTTTTTTTTTTCCACAGATCTGCAAATTTCCTATCTTAAAATGTTTGCACAGAGTCAAAAAGAAAACAATAGAAACACAAATCTTCAAGCCAAAAGTTCCAAGCGGGCATGAAAAATGGCAAGAACAAGATTTGAACACTTCTTAATACCAATGTAACCACAAGATTATTTTTAAATTCCTTTTCTCTGAAAATTCTGTACTTTATTTATCAGGGCAAAACATAGTGTAGAAAAGACATTTCTAAAGATTTTCTTGGACTGTTTAAAGCTGTATCTGAAGACATGCAAACCATAACAGAATCACAGAGACCAAACTATTATTGCATTTTACACTTTGGCATTTTTGCAAACTTCTATAATTATGTCATTTTAGTACATTAAAACAAACAGCAAGGAAATACAAAATACTTCTTCCACAGCTGTGTTTACTACCTTAAATGTGTTTTTTTATTCTCAACCAGGCAACCAGTCTGAGATAAGAGGTTTCCCTGCTGTGTAACACGGCATTATCAGAAGCACACACGACACCCACCTGGAGTATTCCAACATGTAAGAGTGGTGGAATATTAAAGCAATAGAACGGAAAAGTCAATAGCTTTTTCCAGTGAGACACATTTGATATAGCAATAGACATACTTTTGAAATATATGAATGTACATAAGATCTTGGACAATTCCTGCGAGTGGAGATTCTGTTTATAAAGAGAAAAAGAAAAAAAAAGAATATTAAACCTTCCTTGAAGAAATCCAAATTTTACTAGAAAAGTTTTGAAACATATCCTTATTTTACCATAATGTGAATCATGATTTTCCACTTTCTTTATTACTTTGAGAAGAACATTTTACACAAATGAAACCTAATGAGCTATTCCTAGTAAAATGGAAATATTTTGTCAAAATTGCAAATATTTGAAAAACGTCTTTTAGGTGAAATCAGCAGCACCCTCAGAGATTTCCTGGGATTTCTAATCTGCTTGAATAGCTGTTTAGAAATGAAATCAAAATTTTTCTTCACCAGAAAATAAAGAAAATTACAAAGAAATTACAAAAAAAAAAATTACAAAGAAAGATTACAAAGAAAATTACAAAGAAATTACAAATTCATCGCAGAAGAGCATCTTTCCCTTAATATTAGCAATATTGCTTTCCGTTTTTCAACCATTACTGATATGATGTAACCACTTTTCAAAAAAATTCAGACATTTTTAGATAGACTTTTATTTCACTGCAAAGTCTGTTGGACCTTATAAAAACTGATTTTGAATGATCACTCCATAATTATTCTGACTGTTGTAGGAATCAGAAATTCAAATTTTTCAGGTCATGTAAAACATACATTTTTTCTGACCTGAAATTAAATATTTTACTTCAGCTATGAGTGCTTCTTTTCGTTCTTTGGTTCTGTATAATGGAAATGAAAGAAATTTTTTAATCACAGAATTAAAATATGTTGTAAAACATCAGTGTGGACTTCTCAGGCTTCCACGCTATTTTATATTTTTTTTTTCAGTGTGGTCATTTAAAGACAAAAACCTCACAAATCAAGTGGTGGAATACTTTTGAGTAATCAGATTTACAGTTTTTCTTAAAAGACAACCTTTGGTCAAAAAAAAGTGATCAGAACATACTTTGTTGTTTAAATCAAGCACTGGAAAATGTACTGTAAGCCCCGACAGCAGACAGGCACTTGGAAAAGGAGGACCATGAAGTTGCTGAGGGGACTAGAGCTACCTCCTCTACGAAGACAGGCTAAGAAAATTGGGATTGTTCAGCCTGGAAAAGAGAAGGTCACATTGAGATCTCATAGCAACCTTCCAGTACCTGAAGGGAGCCTACAGGGAAGCCAGAGAGGGCTCTTCATGAGGAACTGTAGTGACAGGACAAGGAGTAATGGGTAAAAACTGAAAGAGGGAAAATTTAGGATAAATATGTGAAAGAAATTCTTCACTGTGAGAGTAGTGAGACACTGGAACAGGTTGCCCAGGGAAGCTGTGGATGCCCTATTCCTGGAAATGTTCAAAGCCAGGTTGGATGGGGCTCTGAGCTACATGGTCTAGTGGAAGGAGACCCTACCCATGGTAGGGGTTTGGAACTAGATAATCTTTAAAGTGTCTTCCAACCCAAACCATTCTATGATTTCAAAAGTTCTTCTCAGCAGCTGAAATTGTAGACAACCTTCTTTGTCTTGTTTGAAGGTTCTACCCATGAACTTAGGGCACAATCTGCTTAGTAACCTTCATTAACATGTTCTTCGCAGCTTGCCTTATTTTAGCCACATAAAATAAAGTCTAGACCAGTAACCTCAGCTTCCATTGGTGACATGGAGGAAGATGGATGTGTCTCGAGGAGGGTATCTCTCTCTCCTAGGAGAGACATCTTGGAACAGCTGTGTGGCTGCAGACTGGATCTATTACTTCTAGCAAGAATATTGTCACACTCAAGTGTTTAGGATACAAGTGGATGCTAATGTAACCTAATATAACCTGTAAGGAGCACTTTTCAGACCATCTATTATACAGCCTGAATATGTGGCACTGTAACTGCATGTAACCCAGGACAACCACCAAAAATCAGCAAATAAAGGTAGTTTTGCTCTGTGTGCACATATTTCATGAGTTTAATGTTTGACTCTTCAAACTCACAGGCAAACCCATCCTCTGGCATGGCTGCCACTCCAGGCACTATGAACAGGTATTCAAACACAGGGACAAGTGTAGCGTGGTCTGAAGCGAAGTTGAAGCTAGAATGCTCCAAACAGAAGTGATACAATGCTTTTCTAACAAGGAAGGTAATTAAACCTCAGACACCATAGCAAATGTCATGGCAAATTCGTTATCATCAGCAAATCCTGTCAAAAGAGTTTTGGAGTCAAGCTGCTCCCACTGATACCAGGGGAGGTTAACCGTGGTCTTCCCCAGAAACCAAGTCAAGTCAGTGCTGAGCCTTTGCAAATTCTCAGCTGATCATGATGTGTTCTAGTTTAGTGGGAGCAGGGATAGGAGCCACCAGCTGAAGTTTTGTTTCTGTGCTGCTGCAGATGAGGCTTGCTGCTTGCTCTTGCAGCATACTATTTCACCCTTTGCCGTCCTCCATAGCACCTGTCTTTAAAGAGGACTTTGAGAAGTCTTTAGAAATATTTTGATTATGAGAGATCTTAGCAAAGCCTATGTTGCAATCTTAATAAGGTAAATGCAAACTATTACCAAAACTTGGGAGGTCTGTGTCCAACTCAGCCAGTTCACACCCCTGGTGGACTGGCTCTGGTCAGCATCTCATCACCCACACTGCTGCTCACTCACTACCCCACTCAGTGGGATGGTGGAAGAAACAGGAAGAGCAAAAGCAAGTAAACGGGGTCAAGATAAAGGCAGTTTGATAGGGAAAGAAAAGAGGAAGAAACAGCAGGCAAAGCAAAGGCAACCCCCCACAACACCCCATGGGCAGACCAATGCCCAGGCAGTTGCTGAACTTGGCCATCTTGGGACTCAGCTCTGCACCCCTCCCTCTTCTGCCTCAGGTCTTGTTGCCGAGCATATTACAGGGTAGGGAGGTGAAGAGCTGCAAAACACTGATCCTTCCTCAAAGGATATGGGAATTTTCAGGCACTTGTAACCATTACAAAGCAGAGAAAAATAGACACAGTATAGATGTGTCCTACCTGTTATGCCTAGAGAGTCCTTTCTTTAGGATGGTATTCAAGACGTGAGGATATGACTTTCCTTAAGGAAGATAACTGGATAAGAAATATTTTGATTTTCTTTCTCTTAAAAGAGAAGTGACTATTTACACAAACAATGCAATAAACATTTTTTTCTCTTTCAGAAGAAAGCTGGAGTCTCAACTACTTAAAAACCACTGTCTGAAATACAAAGCACTGTTCTACTCACTGAGATATTTATAGAGGAAACTAGCACAACTTCTTGATAAATCTGCTGGATTAAAATGTGATGTGTCTGGTGAATGCAGTTTCCCTTTTAGGCTACTTGGGCATTTCTGTCATAACAAACATTGTCCCCCAACTGTGGCACCCTTTCCTCTCACAAATTTTTAAGTGGTGCTGGAACACACTGATATGATTCCCTTTCATTTCTGACACTGTTATGTCATTTTATGGATTTGTGCCGACAGCATTTCATTTTGACATCATTAGAGCATCTCAATTGACTTTCCATACAGAGCACACCAAGAGGGTTTGTGGTGATGCTATACTAAGAACAGTTAGAATAAATAGGTTATTAACACGATTGCAAAATAATGAAATAAAGAGTAATCCGTATGCATGAACATGAACAGGCCTTAAATTTTCAGCTGTTGCAAACTTTCATATTTTCAATCTTTTAAAAATGGCCAAGAGATTCAAGCTATAGGAAAAGCTGCTCTACAGCTGGAGGATGCAGAGCTTGGTGGGTGCACAGATCGCTGTTATGGCAAAGGTGGGCACAGCACTCATCAGGAGTCAGGAACCAGTCCATCATCTTTGGCTCCTTGAAGGTCAAGTGCCTGAGCTGGGCAGAAAAGTGCCCAGGTGTCTCAGCTCCCACTATCAGCAGCAGAAGGAGCCAAAGGGGGTTTGACCCATCAGTGACCTGCCTTTTAAGATGTGATGAGATTTTGTTGGGATCAAGGTGGTCCCAACTGCAGAAGGAGAAGTGAAAGGTGTCCCTGCCCATGGCAGGGAGGCTGGAACTAGATGATCTGCAACCTAAATAATTCTGTGATTCTATGAAATAGCCTCACTGCCTACCTTAACTTCTGCTGAAAAGAAAAGAAAAGAAAAGAAAAGAAAAGAAAAGAAAAGAAGAACCTCCAACACATCTCTTCTTATGCCTCTCAGTGCCATGTCTTATAGATTCATGGCTGTACAAGCCAGGATGTGCACAGGAGTCCCCGGTGACAAGTCCAAGGCAGGTACCTTTCTGAGGCCTCTGTACTAGGCTGAATTGATGGTGGCAGAGGTGCTCTTGAAGTGATATCCAGGTAGGCCAGCAGTGCGCTCGCCCCAGGATAAGGCATTTCCCTGTCTGCCATAGAGAGTGGTAACCCCTCTGCAAAACCTCCACCTGCACCTGACTGTTCCCATGCTTGGATTTGCTCTAAGCAAGGAAAGATATGCAAGCTCACGCACAACTTCATTAAAAGTTAAAGAATATTAAAAGAGCAGCAGTACCAAATATAGCAAAACTTAGATTTAACGAAATGTATGATGTTCAGAAGATCTTAATTCATCTCCCTTCTGGAAGTGTGTTCTAACATGGGCTCTAATTACATCATCGACTGCTTTTTCTTTTTTTTTTTTTCATAAATTGGAACATTTGTGTTGGTAAGGATGTCCAAGGCATGTTTAGGAAGTAAGATAGGTCAGTATTTTTACTGTAATTTTTAAATTTTTGATCTTCTCCCTTAACTAGTGCATTTGGTACAACAAGTAGAATTGGTTGTTTCTTTAAGGTTTCTTCACTCTTTTGCAGGAGTGGGAATTTTCTAATTTCTGTAGCGTGTCAATGCCTTACCAACCTTCATAACATTTTTCCTCAAGTGAAATAAGATAATGAATAGCATTACATACCCTGTTTGAGATGGGAAAATGAGACAGAGGAGACTTGCTGGAGTCCCGATTAAAATCAGCAATTTGGGTTCCCACATCCATCTCACCAGTGTACACCCCACTGTCTCCACTTCTGTGTGGATATCCTCAGGCAGACAGTAAAATAGGGCTCTATTTTCTTCTTCTTTATATTTTGTATATGTTTGACACCTTCACACTGCAATGATGTTGTAGGTTGCCTGGAAATAATGTACACCTGAAAGTAGAAAAATTCATGATGTGCTTTTAGTCAGTGAAATCCTCAGATAAGTGTGCCAGCAAGCTGTGGCTGCATCGGGCAGGGAGCAGGAGTGAGAGGAATCAGATGAGGAAGCAATGAGCTGGGAATACAGCTGTTCGAGACAGTGCCCCAAGTTTCTTATTTGATATTTATGTATCAGCTGATGTAGATCAAAAAAGTTACCTGGGGGAAGCTCTAAATTATCTTATTCGAATGAGAAATCCCAAGTAAATGTGAAAGTCTGGAGGCACAGCACTGGAAGCTCAGCAGCCTGAGACCAGTCCCAGTTGAGTAGTGCAGAGTTTCCTTCACATGCTTTGAAGAGTGAGCAACCATGGCATGTATAGCAGGAGTGTGGAATGGTGTGTAGGAAATGCATATGTCACCTATAGCCTGACCCATGAATATTGTTAGGCTTATGTTTTGTCACAACATTATTTTTTTATAAGAGATGACATTGAAATATTAATAAAGACTAGTTCTGCACTGTGGATGACTCCTGTAATTGTCGGTGAGTTTATCTGTAAGACAGCAGAAGACACTGCTGAGATCCTTGAACCTGTCCCATATACCATACAACCCAGAGGACACTGCTGTAGTACCTATGGGCCAACACTGGACCGCCTTCTGCTCATCCAAGTGCAAGGATTTGGTGGCCTAGACAGTCCAAGGGGTCCTCAGTTACAAAGTCTCTGTACATATCATACACCTCATATACAAGCTTGGAAACAGCCACAGTTCCCATCCACAGTTGTGGATGTCCCATGATTGGCAGTGTTCAAGTTAGATGGGGCTTTGAGCAACTTGGTCTAGTGGAAGATGCCCCAGTCCACAGCAGGGGGTTGGATGTGATGATCTTTAAAGTTCTTTCTCAATCCAAATCAGTCACTAGCCTGTGACTCCTCCCTGTGCAAAAGTCTTCCAGTCCAGAAAGGGTTTTAGATGTTTCAGGATGCAAGCAAGAGGACAAACCACTCTCCTCACAGCTCCCGTAGGCATTGCAAGGGAAGAACATTGTTTATCTTGCGCCATCTCAGGTTATTGCTGAGCCTGAGCAGAGACTCATGAAATGAAGCTTGTCCTTTCAAATCCAAGTCTGTGCCTTTCGGCTGCCTCACCCCAAGACAGATGTGCTGCGCCCAGCCTCCAGAAAACCTGATTCATGGCTTCATCCACAGCCATTGCCAACAAGCAAAAGATTTCCATTGACTTCACTCAGTTTTGTGGCTGGCCCCTGGGACTCAGAATACGTTGCAGAAGCCCAGTTCTCTGCTGAATCTGTCAAGGGTCTCCTGTGTTGTTAGAGCCAGCAGAGCCTCACTGGTTGCTGCCAGCAGGGAAGTTGGCCCTCTGTGCCATTTCCAGCATGGATGTTGCAAGCTGACTGCGTCCTCTGTTCATCTTGCGCTTCATCTTTAGCTTGGGAAATGAGCAGTAATTGGGAATGTAGCTTTATAGATATCAGAGCCCGTTTACGTTCATTAGGTTTATGAAATGATGGTTAAAAATAAAACTTAAAATGATGTCTCTTGAGTTTTTGCTGACAAAAAATATGTCAGACTTTCTGGAAAACCCTACCACTGGGACTACTGCCAAGAGTTTGCTTCTCTATTGCTACCATATTTTGACTTCAAATGAACTTTCTAGTTACATCACAAATATTGTATCATTCAAACTAGGAAGCTATTAACATAGTCCAGAACAAAATAACTGAAAAATAACAGACTACAGACTCTTTTCATTCCACTCTGAAGGTCTAAAAAGTTCTGAAATATAAATTCTCAATCCTGTCTGAGTATTGAAGAACGGTTGACCTCACAGCAAAACAAGCTGGTTGCTTAAAGAAGCTGGCTAATCCATGAGACATTATTTCTGTCTTCTTCTGTTGGCATCTTTTGTAATAGTTTATTGACAATGATTTGTGTCCTGTTGAGTAAGCTGTGTTTGTATAACACCATTGGCACTATATTAACTGAAACCAAGGGGATTCTGGCTCGTTAGTCACAGCTATCAAATGCTTGGAACTTAATTTTCACCCTCTTCTGGCTAAGCATTTTTAACAACTATTTTGCTGCAGGATAGAAAACATCCTAAATAGTCAACAGTATTGTTTGTAGGCCTGGACAGGCATTTGCAGCCAGATGAATATGTCTGGCATGTTTTTGTGGTGGAAACACAATGACATCTACTGGCCGATGCACATGCTTGTCAGAGTGTCTGCTGGAGGATTGCATGAAGAAAACAGCCCAGATTCGACTCTGTGAGGAAAGGGAACGACATCCTTCTGAGAGGCAGGATGATGAATCAGAAGAATATCGTCAGATACCTCAAAGAATACAACAGGGATTGAAAAACAAAACATATCAGATATTTCACTTGTGTATCACTTGTTTACTGTTAGTTGAAAAACAAACGAACAAATGACAAAATATTGGTCAAATCCTCTGATGGTGCAAAGTTTCTCCATTGTCTTCTGTAGTGGTTGTCAATTGAAAAAGGAGTTAAAGCAACTTACACTTGGTGTAACCAGCTGAAATTCACAAACAAGATCCAAAACGCACAAACGTAGCTCCTCCCCCCTTGAAAAAAGAGATACATATAAGGAGGGCTTTCTCATATCCTAAAATCACACAGCCCTGATTTCTGCACTGCACTGCTATTAGTGCACTTTTCACTTAACATGATGTGATCTCTATAAGTCTTGTGCAGAAAATTATACCTAATCAACCCCAAATACACAGTGCTACAGCACTAAGGTATTTCTCTTGCAAATAGTATTATTAAAAATAAATAAAGGAGGCAATCAAAACATGTCTGTTTCTGAAACTGTGAATGCTAAGGATAGCAAAGCAGATAAATTTCCTACCAGCTCACACTTCTTATGTTCAAAGTGTATAATTTTGAAATCCCTTGTCTTCCATCAGCTCTGCTCCTATAATTTTTAGTTGTGTTGTCTCAACAAGATAATGCAGTTCAGGAGAACAGCACCTCTGAAAATCATCATACTTGCTTTCTACAATGGGTAGACTGTGCAATTTACTCAGTGAGCGGCACTGGGTTGGAAATGTTATACAGCTAGAGTATCAGCATAGCATCCAGAAGAGGAACATATTGTGTGAAAAAGGCGGCTTTGGTTCAGTTCATGGAAGCAAATCAATCCAGAACTAAGGCACACAGCATGGACTAGATCTAATCCATGGTTGTACAGGTTCTAGGTGTTGACAAGAAAATCTAGGCTGTCCAAAAATAGTGAATATAGTGCATAGAAGCAAGAGCAGCAAATATGCTCTCTTTAAAGCTCTGCATTAAAGTTCTGCAGTCACCCTAACCCATGGAGACTTCAGTACCATTCCATATTGGATGTAGCAGGAGTCACGAATGTGCTTGCACTGGAGCAGAGTCTTGTATAACATAAGTGAGTGCTCCAAAGCACTGTACAGTTTTGTACGTCACTCCCTCACTTAGATTTCATCCCTTACAGACGAGAAGAGGGAATGTGAATGAAGGGATTTCACCCTAATGTCACAACTCCACTGCTCAACAATAGGTTTTTCACAGTGCTGTTTGCAAGGAAGAAAAGCGGAGAGGGAGGAGACAGGAGGAGAGAAGGCAAAACACAGAAAATTAAAAAATGGTAAGGTGTTACTTGTTCAGACTGTGATAATAAAGATTTAAAAATGGTCTTCCTCATAGCAACCAAACACAAATCTGTGATAAAACTGATCTGATCATCAAAATATTGCAGAATATTCTTACCAGACCACATGCGGAAGATGTATCCTTCTGCTCATGGGATTTAGACAATCCCTGCAGTGGGTGCAGGGATGCTAGCAATGGGATGACTGTGGGCAGAATTTTTCTCCTCAGATAATTTCAGAGTGTCAGAATTGGTGTTTGATTCCTGACTGGTAGCATTCAGGATGCAGGACAAGACAGGAAGTTATGTATCTGCGAAGCTTGTTTGGATATATCATACTGGATTTTGGTTCTGAATGGCTACATTGTATTGAGACAAAAAAAAATTAAGCAAGAGCAAGAAAATATCTTCCATATTTTTGGATATGTGTAACTTTTTTCAAGAGAGCTCTTATGGGATATGAATTGTCATGTTAACCATGGTGGCATTCAATAATGAATAAAAAAGAAATTAGATGCAGATTTCTGGGATGCTGTTCTATGCTACCACACCATCCTTGACTTTTGCAAGTGGTCACGTATGTTGGTTTTCACACTGCAGTAACCAACCGAGATGCAGCCTGAAAACAGTAAGCATGTGTCCTTGTTCAGTGCTAATAAAATCTTTCTGCCTTTTATGCTAGCAAGCAGGTGCACATATCTATGCATCAATGACTGCATTCCAGAATAATTCTGGGAAATAATCAAACATTCTGTGGGGTATCCTCCTCTTCTGTAGTTTGATTTTTACTCACCTTTTCCATTAACTTAGCTACATAGAACTATTAAGGGAAGATATTTGTTTAGATAATAAAGGGTGTGAGTTGTTTTTTTTTTATCCAACCCCCCAAAATCTGCTGAACCTCTTGACCAGCAAGAAGATGTTCAGTGGTAACTTTCACTCCCCTTCCAAAAAGCATTACACTGCCTGGGTTATTTTTTTGCAGAGATACTGTGATGTCAAACTGGCACCTAAAGTTAGTAATTTTAAACATAATTTTTAGCAATCCAAAGACTTGTGGAGGTATTTCTATGTTTATGATTTTCAGTGGATACAGGGGATTTTGTTTTATCCTTATTACAAATAAACATGTTTCACTCATTCAATGCATCCCAGACAATGTAGCCTCATGCTTGTGCATGGAAGTCAGGGAGAGAAAATGATGAGACATTCATTACTCAAACCTGAAATAAATCAAGTCATTTTGTTTGTTCAAGTTGGAAGAATAGGGAAATATAAAGAGGCAGTTAGATACTTGAAAAATATGCATAAAGTCTTAGAAAATAATGGTGAGAGTGTTAAACATCCTGGTTAAAATCACAGATGGAAGNTCCCTGACCAGGAATCGAACCCGGGCCTCGGCAGTTACAGTGCCGTATCCTTAACCACTAGACCACCAGGGGCTCCCCTTAGAAAATAATGGTGAGAGTGTTAAACATCCTGGTTAAAATCACAGATGGAAGAACATTTGTCCTCAGGTGTGCTAGGTCACCGCCATTTCTAGTTAAACTAAGTGGGGAGGAGCCTTTTACATAATTTTCTGCATTCTTGTCTTCACAACAGAGGTCTGTTTTCATGCTGGATGCAAAAACATACATCTTCTTCACATATCTACACAGGGATGAACCAGAGAGCTTTGTACGCTTGGAGCTGCAGTCTCTGTCTGGACACCCTTCAGGAGTGAGCTGCAACATTCACCTTTGTGTCTTTACTTTGAGACATCATGGGAGAACCTGCTTTTTTGGAGCACAGAGACTGTGCCATCCTTAGGACATTTAATTCAGGTTCTAGAAGCAGTGAACACTATGTTTCCAAGCCTTAGAGCATCATCTGTCAAGCCTAAAGACAGAACTCCTCTGGGACATGCAAAATTGGACCCAGGAACTCCCCAAGAGAGAGAGTTGATGTTTAGGCTGCTATCATGTTGTCCTGACCTCTTGCTGGCTCTAGCCAAATCTCTTAATTTTCTTTAGCAAGGACACTCTTACCCACCGAGGAAGGGATGATTACTAGATAGTGAAAACAGACTGTGGAATGGCTAAACAACACAGCCATTCTAATTATGCTTGGGAGTTTTAGTTCTCATCTCCCCTTAAACATGGTTTTTCACCCTGTGGCAACACTCAGCTGCCTTCCTCTGGTTCTGCAGTGTGGCACAGTGCTGAGATTTGACCTACTACTATATGGAGATGAGATGGATAGAAAACAAAACTTCTTTTTGATAAATGATCAAACACAAAGAGTTGTCATTTACCACTTCCCAACCTTCTCCACCCTGAAAAGACCAACCAGAGAATGGAACAGGACGTTTATAAAATAAACTCGTGAGCATCTCCTGGTAGTTGGCGTTCATATGGCTCTTGAATGTTTTAGTGTATCTTTGGTTCTCTTTGATTCTTTTGATATTATATGGGTGGTTACTGGCAGAATTATACAAATACAGTTTTCACAGCTCAGCAGTCCTTGTATCCAGATTTGGAGCTCAATGTGGGTGGCATAGGAGTAAATGCCAGTAGGAAGGCTAGAACAGTGTTGTTACTTTCAGAAACCAAATGACTCATTACAGAGCCTTTGCAGGCGGCAATTAAAGAGACAGAATTATGTTTTGTAACTTCTAAAGTGTAAGAGGGAAACCTCTTTTTTTCTGTAACGTTCTTTAATGAATGTTTCAATCTTGCCTGAAGACATACTTCTCTTACAGAATGTCAGCTACAGAGAATAGGTATCTTTCAAGTCTTTTGCTGCTAGGGGCATTTCCAGCTTTGCTCTGGGAACACCTTTCAGTTCATTCTAGGGTTAAGGCTTCAGATCTCAAAAGCTGCATGTTCCTTTTTTTGAGGGAGCCTCTACACTGTATATAGGAAATGTTTACTATACTCCCCATAGATTTAACATTGATATTGTACAGGTAACTTGTCATATGATAAGGTCAAGGTATTGCCCAAAAAGTTTCAAATAAGAGCTGTCACACTGACACAGTGTGGAATAATACAAAGTTGTGCAAACCTCAAAGACAATATCAACTATTGGATAAAGTGCTGAATTGACAGGAAAGTCCTTAAGTTAGTTGTTGTACCACCTCCGCTACTATCTTGCTGAATGCTAGGTTTGTAGGGTGTGTCTGTCTCTCAAGTTTCCCATCCATTGAATGGGGATGTGGTACTCACAGACAATCTTGATATACCTGAAGGCACATCAGCTGAAGAACTGAGCTTAGGATCATACTGTAGTATACACATATTTAATGGGATTCATACCATCAGATTTCTCTGAGTTGTTAATAAAAAACCCTCCAACATCACAAAACAAACCACAACCCCCCCAAAACCCCACAAGAATAAAAAATTACTATATGGAATTCCACAGGGAGGGAGGAATGACTCCAAATTTACACTGTGAAATGCTTTACAATCAATGTCACAACTAAGTGTTCAAGACAGCCATCATACCCCAGTGGATTTCAGAGCATAAAAAATGCAGTCTTCCTGGGAAAGTTGAAAAGAAGTTTTACTTGAAGGGTATTATCCGAAGACCTGCTAGACCAACTGACTTCAGTCCTGCATGTATAATGTTACCTCTGGGTCTGGTAAGGTGTAACAATTTTCAAAACATGTCGGAGATGCCTGTGGATTTGAGAGCACTTTGAAATCCAGGTCTTAAATGAGAAGTTTTGCTCCCAGGGCATAACTTTGAAAACAGTGTGCAGGAAGACAGTAAATGAGTCCCAGTAAAGCCTTCTGGAAGATGTGAAGAACACAATTTTGACAGATGAAGCTGAACAACAGAAGGGGTACAATTCTTGTTCTTTTGAAAAATTTCTGCATGGATTGTATTGACTCCCTGAAGTACAGCCCATGGTATGCTTGTGGTCCTCAATGCATAAAAAAATAAAAAAAAATAACCTTTGAACTCAGTAAGACTAGCGAGATATTAATGCTGGGATATTTTATAAAGGTGGGCTTCACTTTTTATATCTATTTCTTAAACAACCTAGCATTTGAAATACAGACTCTACCCTAGACCCAGATGGGATTCTCCAGTTTCTCAAGATGACAAAGCAATCATTTGAATTTTAGAGCTCACAGAAGAATTATCTGTCCTACAGAATTTTATTTTCACCATAGGCTCCAGAAGTACATCGCTGCACCATTAGTTTGCTTTCTAGACTAATTGTCAAGGATTTTAAAATATAAATTATTTTTTATACTCTATTAATGAATATAAAATGTTACCATTTTTATAGGGTGGGGAAAAATAACAAAATAGGAGAATAAACAATGCTACGGCACTTTTAGTTGCCATCTCCCATCAGTGAAAAGTCTCCAACTTTTTTCTTTTGAAGAGATTGTGACCATCCTAATATCTAACACATTAGACTGAAACAGTTGAAATTTTTTCCCTACATATTGCTCTGTGCTTTCTATAGTACCTGGAGCTGCAATTCCTCCATAGCTTACAAAAACAAATTCTCTTTCAATATCTCTGTTTAAAATCAAATCTCAAAGAAGTAAAAAACCAAATGCCACTTCCACAAATCAGCAAGGAGTTTGTGATCACTAACTTACTTGTTTTTCAGTCTAAAAATTATTCCTGTGGCATGTTGCAAATAACTTTTGTTTTGGTTTAGGAGAAGTGCAAAGCCATAATTCACAAAGCAACAGCAATAAGCTCATTATTAGAAACCATATTTCACAGAGGTGATCATTTCAATAGCAAGATGTTGCATGTCTTTTGATCACTACTGATCCTGCCTTCAGGTGGTTTGGGGAGCGGGCAAAGGGAGGAATTGATGAACACCGATGGTGTGTTGGATAAAAAGGGTTTAGGGAACCTCAAGTATTTATTTTAAAGCTACCTTTTTTTTTTCATGTGGTATCTTATATTTCCATCCTGAATATCTCATTAACATGAGATGGTAAATCAAGAAACCGTAATGGAAAATCCTGACTTATCAAGAAATGTAATCCCAAATATTACCACATCCAGTGAATAGTAAACCTTGGATGAGTAGCCATGCAGATACATATCCAGCCTGCAGCGTGGTGCTGAATTTCAGGGCAGGGAACACAACAAACAAAGACACAAACAGTTTCAGAGCTACACAGTTTCATGTTGGATTTTTTCATGTTTTCCTGATTGATTACAGCATCAGAAACTGCACAGAGACCAGAGATGCCTATCCAGTGCTTCACATCAAAGGTGATGCCAAGTGTTCTAATGTGAGGCCAGTTAAGTATTCCAGAACTTGGCCTGCATGTTAAACTGCCTTGGACAGACTGGATGCATTCAGAGGGCTATCAAAGGGCTAGAGGCCTGAGATGGGGCATGTACTTTGCTGATAGCACATTATTTATGCCAAAATAATGAGTGATGTTGGATTATGCGTGTTTCATTTTAAACAGCAGACAACGATCTGGATTTGTGAAATACTAACAGCCTTGAACATGAAAATCTGTAGCCTCTGAGGATGGTAAAAAGAGAAATCCAAACACTTTCAAAGGCTGTCAGAATTCATGTTTGTCTTCAAATTTTGTGGTTTAGCCCTGTTTTTTGCTCTAAAGTGTGCAGCAAAGCCTGGGTGCTTGCAGCTCTCTCAGTGGGAGGGTATGGGGTCCCAGATTGGTATGATCCAGAGGGCTAATGCTTTATTTGTAACATGTAGTCTGACGTCTATATATCTTAGAAAAGGAGAAAGGATATGTAATTGATCTGTGATTACTTGGTGGATGGAGGGAGAAAGAGAAAGCATAGTCTTCTTTCCAGACTCCTTTGCCTCAGTAATACTGCCAAAACTGAAGCAGCCACACAGAGAGCTGAGGAAACTTTAAAAACTTAATTAGGGAAGAAAGCAAACAAAATAATACTATGGTGTGTTTACTTAGAGCTGCAATGCTGCCAGAGAAACCACACAGCTTGCATTTGTAAGTTATGCTTTTAATATAAAACATATTTAATTAAAACAGGAGACAGGACAATAAGCTTTCTTCTAACTTCATTTAAATACATGTTTATGTTGTGCTTTAAATTCCCCTTGGGTTAATGTGAAGTTGGACTAAAAGCTTGGAAGTGATGTAGCCTAGCTAGTTTTATTCCCTTAGACTTTGGGGTCTGATGGCACATCATCTGGAGCTTCCAGAAACCATGCACGCCATTGTTCAGAAGGGGGTCACTTGTGTTCCGCTCCTGATACTCCAAGGCTGGGCTATACTTTTGCATTCACACATATATGGTCTTTTCTGCAGCTCTTCAAAATATTAATTTGTTTAGTTTGGGCATCTTCTCCCTTGTTCTGTTTCTCCCCTCTGTTAAAAACATCAACATAACAATTTCTGTGCTCTTTTTGTGTTCTTCTGGAAGGAATTTTAATGGATTTGTGGAAGCAGCTTTGTTTTCTTGGTCTACTTACCAAGTAATTGTAAAGCTTAAACTCATGCAAAGCTTTACTCATGAATGATGTACTCTTAATATTATATTTGAAATAACAAAATGCATGCTTTCAAACTGTATTTGTTTCAGCAGCAACATTCTGCTGTTAATCAACTTCTTGTGTGAATTAACAGCTGAATATGGCATCTTTTACAGAATTTTAATGCACTTGAACAGATCAGCATATGTGGCAGATCAATCAAGTGAACTAGTACTGTATTTACCAAAAAGATTGTTCATAAAAGGAGAAGACACACAATGACTCTAAACACTGACATTCTCAAATTATGTTTGAATTTTCAAAAGTAGAAAAACTGTTTTGTAATATAGGCAATCTTTGGGGTGTTTTCTTTGAATGTTGAAAACACTTATAGCTTAAGGACAAAAAAAGGTTTCGAATTCACAGTCTGATTTGGCACCATCTATAAAAGAAGGTGTAGGATTTTCCCCCTAAAACCATCTTGTCTGCCATTACACTGAGTTTTGATGCTCTTCATCAGCTATCTATCAATCATTCTACCCAAAATTTTAAGTTTGGATCAGTTCACTGAGTTGAACTATTTTAGAAAATTTCTGCTGAATAACAGATGTTTCTGAAACGAGATTAGAGAAAACTCACACAGGTTCATTGCAATCCTCTCCTTCTTTCACTACATTTCCCTGTGACATGCTGGTGCCTGCGTGCTTTGAAATCTGGCACCGACTATGGAGAGGAGGTGAAAGTGGTGAGATGGTGAGCGGGAGGGTCCATGCATGAGCCTGCCACTCCTCTGGAATGACGTTGCTTACACTTGGCTCACTGCAAAGCTCTGCTCACACATATGCAGTCAGAAACTTGATAAAGTTTGGTAACTAAATTCTCTGAAGATTTCTAATATACTTGGCATCTTTCAAGTCTGCAGGAGGCAAGCAGAACTTCCTCAGGAACTTCCAAAAAAAATTTGGTTTAGATGATACAGATTATGTACTCCGGATGAAAGAACAAGAAAACCTGCAATGAATGAGCAGCTCAAGCAGAAGCTGAACCAAAGCAGAACTTCCTTTTAATGTCCAAAAGCTATCAGCGCACCAAGCATGCAATTGACTGAAGTCCAGAAACAGCTTCCTGTATCTTCCTTACAAAATTGTCATGTACTGTATTTATTTCATAAGAAATACATTCTGTTTATTTGGTTTCATCTTACTATGAGATGCATACATGAGTACCTGAAGCCATTCTGATGAGTTACACCAAACTCACAGAAATTGAGCTTTTGAAAGAAAACCGTCTGTCCTGCTCTCACTATTTTGCTCTGCTGACTGTGTGAAGAACGCTGATTTCACCTGGACCAGACACAGACAGACAATTGCCCCTGCAGCCAACAGAAAACATGACTGGTATCTTCATCAGCCTGTATTTCCCCAAGCCCTGGTGAAACAGCTGGTCCCTTTTTAACACCATTCATTAAAAGCATTTAGTATGTCCAGTTTTCAGGTGGGTTTTGAAGCAGACCATCCCATGCTAGGATTGATTTTGATTCTGTTGAATCAAGGACAAAGCTCTACTCTGCTTTGACAGAGGCAGAAGCACCCTGTGAATCTCTAATTATCCATGGCTTTTTCTAAGTCATTTATGAAACTATTAATTTTGCAGTTGTTTCCCACAAAGCAGGGATAATTCCAGGTCTTTTTGGTTTACAAGGCACAGTGGAAGGTGCCACAGAATGTTTAGTAGGCAATTTGTGCTGTCATAACAGATCTTTGGCTTGGGTTTTTAGTCAGAAAAGTCTGCCTTGGTATGGAATAGTATACAAAAAGAAACTGTCTTGAATCTATTCAAATACATAGAGAATTTATTAAAAACTCCATTATTCTGAAGTAAGAGATGCAATTTTGTTGCAAAAACAGGAAATATAGTATGGCACAGGGCTTTATGCTGGTTTTTTTTTTTTTTAATAGCAGGAAATTGGACTGTACTTTAATATTTACCCACAGCTTAGAGAAGAAAATTGCAGATTATTCTGTTTTTTTTTAAAATACGACAATACAATTTAGTTTCATCAGGACTACCAACAGTTCCAGAGAGAAATATCACGTCATTGCATTATATATTTAATCATTTATTTTGACTCACAAAAAGAACTTGTCTCAGGATGCTCTTGATAATTAAAAAAATTACAGCAATTACAGCTCAATAAATACTTCAGCTTGATCTTCTTTAGTCAACACATTACTGATAAAAGGAAAAAATAAACAGGGAAGTGTTCCTCCAGTATTTCTACATTTGGAATTACGACTGTAGCAAACAACATGGCTACTCTGTCAGATTCACAGGGTCAAAAGATCAGAAAGATGGATAAATAACTAGAGATGGATAAATAACTTTGCATCCATTCTTTATGACAGATTTCTCACATATCCTTGGGAAAAGGCTGAGATGCTACCTCACACAGTCCTAGTCATGTAAATACAGATTTAGTATATTGTCTGAGTCACGCTGCCTGCCTTTATGTTGCCCTATGGCAGAGCAGATACAGCTTCTCCATATCCAAAGGCACTATGGAGATCCAATGGCACAGAAACACTCTACTGTCTTTTTAGCTTTCACACCAATTTTAGCACAACTGACACTGAGCCAGTGTGCCAAAGCTGAGTTGGATACAGAAGTACCCTTTATGGGCTACTAAATCACATATACCACAACACGTCCTTCTATTGGCCTCTGAAAGGAAGAAGGGATTAATTTCCTCCACTTGCCCAAAAAGGGGTGGGATGAATTCCTCTTCTGAGGTGCCGCTTTCTTTGGTGCAAGCTAAGAAGCTGTCGAGCACTGGGAGCAGCAGCATGGACGCCACAGTGCCCTGTACACAAGCAGAGCTGCCTGGAAGCAGAGGTAGGTAGCTGAAAGCAACAAGCTAAGGAGTTGCATTCATGAATGTTAGCTAAAACTGTGTCTGGAGTCAAGCTGTGGCACAGATATTTTGTGTACTGATGATTGAGAAGTCATTATATGGAAATAATACCTCTAATATCATATCCTAACGAGTTCTGATGGTGAGTCCTTTCGTGCCCATACACAAGGGATATGACTTTCATCTCTATCTGCTGACTCTCAACATTCCCTGATAGTGCAGAGACCTTTAAAGACTTTGGGATATAAAAATCGTTAATAGGCAAAGACTGACAACCTAGACTGTTATCAGCAGCTTGATTAGCTTACAATTCTATCTTCTGCTCCATAGGGAATTTACTGGCAAATTTCTCACTTCTACACCAGCGTTTAGGGAAGGTGTAAGGAGGAAGCTCAAGAGCTGCAGCTGAAGCAGCCTGGAGGTGCATAGATGCTGAAGGAATCCTCCTTTTCTCCTGGGCAGGAACCACCTGCCCCGAGGATGGGTGTGGTGGATAGACCTTGGCTGGATGACTGGTGGCCACCAAGCTGCTCTATCATTCACCTTTCCAGTCAGAAGGGAATAAGATGGAAAATGACTTGGAGGTTGAGATAAGGCAATTCACTAAAGCAAAAGTGAAAGTTTGTATGTGTACAAGCAATGAGTGAAAAAAAGGTTTATTCTCTACTTCCCATCAGCAAGTATTATTCAGCCATTTCCCAGGAAGCAGGGTTTCAGCACACATAGCACAGTGGCAGTTGCTCTGAAAGGCAAACACTGAAAATAACCCTTCCTCCTCCTTTCCTTAGCTTTTATATCTGAGCTGATGTCATATGGTGTGGAATATGGGTCAGCTGGCATAGCTATGTCCCCTCCCAGGATCTTGCCCACCCCCAGCCTACTGATGGGTGGAATGTTGGAGAGACAGTGATGTTGCTGTGCCAGCACTGCTCAGCAGAAGCCAAAACACCAATGTGTTATGACCACCTTTCTAGCTACAAATACAAAGCACAGCACTGTGGGGACTGCTATGGGGAAACGAACTCCACCTCAGACCCTATACAAAAATGGCTTTTGGTCTCTGTGGACAGAAAGAAAAGGTGTAAAAACTATTGAAGGTCACAGATCTGGCTGAGTTGGTATTTGAGCTTCATGAGTATTTGAGCCTCAAAGTGAGTGCCCAGCAGAGGGCTTAAGCAGGCCACTAAAGGAAAGGACTCTTAAAAACTACACAGGGTGGATATAGCGAGGAGAAAGCTCTCAAGGGGCAACATGAGTACGGTGGTCAATATATAATAAAATATTTAAATAAATTCTGTAAATGAATGCACTTTGAGATGACTCAGTGGAATTGCATCATTGCAAATAAAACTGATAAAGCAAATCAGTTTTTTAACCTCCATCTTTTTAAACTGTGAACATATTGAAGGACACAGGGTAGACAAAATGCATCAAGTCCAGAAATTCTTCCTCAAAGAGATATCTGTAGAAAATACAGTTTGAAAATATAGCAAGAACAATAAATTTGAGGATCAGGCCTCCTCTGCCAGGGCCCAAGTGCTCACTCCAAGAGTATCACAGGCATGAAGAAGACTGGAAATTGACAGTGATAAAAAGTGAAATATAACTATTTTGTTTTACTTCAGTAACTTTGTGTTACTAGGAACTTCAGTTTTCCATCACTGAAGTGCTTAAGAGAATAAATAAACATCAAGAAATGTAGTCAGCAGAATAGTCTGTACTTTGCCCTTTCCTTTGTTGCTATCACATAATGACTTGGGCTTTTGATGAGGTAGTACATTTTTATGACATTTCCTAATATCCAGGGAAAGCTTAACTCTACCTGGGCCTATGAAATGTTTCCTTTCTGTTTTGAAGCACCAGTGATTTGACTGGATGGAAGGAGTTTAACATGCATCTGTGATGAAGCAGGAATTTTGCCATTGTGGCCACTGCCTGACTCTGCTTTTTCCAAACTATCTACGATTGTTAGTTTCGATGAAGATTTTTTTTACATGCGTGAGTTGGATGTCATGTTAAACTAGCTGCTGAAAAAACCTTATGGATAGCTGGGGAGTTGGAGCTCGGGCTGTAAGAGGGAGGTAAGAGAAAGCAGGAGCTTGTAGTGACAACGTGGTGGCACAAAGTTGCGAGCAAGGCCACAGAGGCAGCAAGATTTTTTATTTCTCTCGTCCCTCACCTATGCTTGAAAATGCAGATAAAACAAATCTAAGCACATGAAGCTTGTGCCTAGTGAACTAACTAACTTGTGCCCCATCCTGTCCTGGTATAAAGGGTATAGTTTTTCATATGGTGGTGAAGACAGTGCTATTTGCAACGGCATTTCTTGGTCATGTTTTAAACATTATCTGCAAAACGCAGGCTCTGAGTGTATCGGCAGCACTTTCCACCGCCGTCGTGTTTAACCGGGCGCTCCCAGAGGCGGCCCGGCCCCGTCCGGCCCCTCGCCCCGCCCCGGTGCGGCTGCCCGGGCTCGGCCGGGCCGCGCTCNGGCGCCTCTACCGCCGCATCCTGCAGCTGCACCGGGCGCTGCCGCCCGCCCTGCGCGACCTGGGCGACCGCTACGTCAAGGAGGAGTTCCGGAGGCACAGGGCGGCCGGGCCCGCCGAGGCGCAGCGCTTCCTGCGGGAATGGGAGGCAAGTGCCCGCCGCCCCGCGGGGGAAGGACCGGGCCCCCCCGGGCCGGCAGCGGCGGGGCCCGGCGGGGCGCAGGGGAGGCCCCGCAAGGTCACGGGCACCGGGATGTTTAAAGGTCGGACTCGATGATCGCAGAGGTCTTTTCCAACCTGATCGATTCTGCCTCTTCGGGCACGCTCCCCTGAGGGTCGAATTCCTTACAGAGCTACAGAATTCCTTGAATTCCACGTTTCTGGGCAGGTTATCTTTTACAGTTTGCATTTCCTTGCCTCAAATGTGTGTGATCATAGCTATGCACACACAGGTATATATGTAACAGAATGACAACAATTACATAATGAACTATATATACAGATACAAAAATATATATATAATAATACATTACATAGATGCATATATATATTTATAACTACATACGTAACTAATTGTATAGTTACAGTTAACTAAATACATAGGTGTAAATAGCTTCCCCATGGTCTTGTATTTTATTTCTGAGTGACATTTTTTCAGTGTTTCCTAATGAAACAAGTCATATGTGAACATTGCTTCTCTGCTGAACGCCCTTTCCCCCGAACTTAGTGCCTGGTTTCACCAAGGATGGAAAAGATCACTCTGAAGCGATGAGGTTGTAACAAGTTGCACAAGCAGCAGAAGAGGGAGACCCATAAGGTGCTCTCCCCACATGCCTGAACTCCAGCAGATGCTAGAGTATTAATAGAAGCCAAAAAACCTACACAGCAGGCAAATGTGTAGACACTTCACAGAGGAGAAGCTTTGATTAAAACAAGAAAACTGCAAGAGATGGATCTGTAGACAAGCTTCCCATTAGTTTTCATCCTCATTGTACTACTGGTTTGGGAGTATTTTTGAATCTCAAAACTGTTCTCCTTTCTGTGAAAAAAAAATTTTGTTCTGCTTTGCTGTAGAAGCTGGTTAGCATAGGTAGCATCCATTGCCTGCCAGTTTACCAGGTGAAGGGTAATGAGGGGAGAACTGGCCCATCCCTTCTGCTTGCTGTAGCTGAAATCTTGTGGAGTAAAGCAACTTGGGCCAGGGCATCAGGAACCATCAGGGAGAATGCTGCCTGGTATTCTCTTCACAGGAGAGGAATAAGTGTATTTTAATTGCCTCTTGCCAAGTGATAGATTCTCAAATCAGGGAAATTTGTATCTACCTCTCAAATGCCTGATGCTATTGTAGTTCTCAATTGCCGTTTACTTGATATTGCTGAAATGTTTCCGCATCGTTGCTTCCAGTTTTAACATGAGCTAAAAAGACAAGTTACAGGTTACTGTTTTCAATGCTAAAATCTTCCTTAAAAAGGTTTTAGAAAAGGAAGTAAATGTTTACATTGAAATACCTTTAACCATTTCTGTGAAGTAAACAGTGAAAATATTTCTCAGTTTTAAAATGTTTCAAAAGTAGATTATAGGGAAAACTGTGACAAAAATTAGACTATGAGGAACAGAAGTTGAATTTTGAAACCTGACATTTAGTGCTATTAGGTATGATATGTTCAAGGAAAGGAAACTAATTTAATAACTGTTTTGAGTGTGTGAGTATAAAGAACTTTGCAAATATGTCTGTCTTCTAACGAGATGCTGGGAGATACTAGCACGTACTTAACATGTCTCTTCTCATCTATAATTTTTTGGTTGGTTCTGGGATTTTTTTCTCCCCCAAATGATAATCTGTTTCAAGGGTGGAATTTAAATCAGACTTTGACATTTTTGACCTGTGAGACTTGCTTTGCATCTTATGCTATGCTGTGGTTCCCAGCCCCTTGAAGACTTGAACTAGTTAATTGAGGAAGGTGGACTGTAGACAACTTGGATTAGGTAACTGTAGACTCTAATTAGGCTCTAATTCATATTGGAGTCTTCTGTCCTGATTATGGCTGCGATAGAATTAATCTTCTTAGTAGTTGTTCGTGCTGTGTTTTGGATTTAATATGAGAACAATGTTGATAACACACTGTTTTAGTTGTTCCTAAGTAGTGCTTACTCTAAAGCAAGGACTTGTCAGATTCCTGTGCTCTGGCAGTGAGGAGGCCCACTCCTCAGGAAGCTGAGAGGGAGAATAGCCAGAACAGCTGACCTGAACTGTCCAGAGGGATATTCCATACCATAGAACATCATGTTCAGTATATAAACGGGGGGGAGTTGGCCAGGCAGGGCCATTTATTGCTTGGGGATGGTTGGGCATCGGTCAGTGGGTGGTGAACAGTTGTATTGTGCGTCACTTACTTCTCTTGGGTTTTATTCTTTGCCCCCTTCCTGGGCAGCAGGACACACTTGTGACCAGAAATAGTCTGGAAGCTCTAGAACAGTTCTTGCAGAGCCAGGGTACCTGCAAAGCATCCAGTTCTTGAAGGGCATAAGAGTTGCAGTTAGTGGTGAATGAATCAGTGATATGCTAGTTCTTCACATACATGAACCATAACTGTACTCCTTGCCTCCTTATCTATGTTTTCTAAACAAAACAAAAATCAAACCAAACAAAAAAATCCACCTAAACAAATCACTACAACATTGATTTTTTGAATTTCCTGTTAAGTTTATTTAAGAAAAAAACAAAGCAAACTTACAGCTCTGTAAACAGTATTTTGACATGTTGCATGTCAAACGCTTTTCTTACCAATTTGCTTGTTCTTTAGGCTGAGCATATACCTTGCTGTATGCACTTTAGTGTTGTCAGTATTCAACTTGCGTCTGGAAATGTTCTTTCTTCATGTCTTCTATTGAATGCAGGGCATCTGGTACAGAGTAGCTTGATGTCTCATTTTACAGAAAATTAGTACTCATAATTTTATTTTAAAATAGTATATCTGAATGTATATTCATCAGAGGATAAAGATTATGGATATGATGATTGCATAGATGCTTGTTGACTTTGAATGAGGACTTCAATATGAAATGTAATCTTAATAAGCCATCCCCTGATGCTTTTTGAATGACAATTTTCGAGGATGGCTTATTTTAACATGAAACTACTTGTCTATTGTTAAAACCCTTCAGGATTTTTTTGGGTAGTCAGACCTTCCGGGTGTGCTTGAATATACTAGTTCATAGCCTGTGGTGTGCTTTCTTGTCCTCCAATTTGATTCGTATTTGCTAGTTGTTTAGAAAACAGGCCTGATATTCTAATCACATTATGGTTGCCTCAAATGATTTTTTTGCTCCCTTGGTATTTAAATGGTGCTGATTCAAGGGAACTGGGCATGTTGATTTGAGGTTTTGGCAAGGTGGGGGTTAGTCTCTTCTCCCAGGCAACTAGTGACAGGACGAGAGAACATAGCCTCAAGCTGTACCAGACAATGTTCAGATAGGACATCAGGAAGAACTTGGTCACAGAAAGGGCTGTTTAATATTGGAATGGACTTCCCAGGAAGGTGGTGGAGTCACTGTCCCTGGAAGTGCTCAAGAAATGACTGGACCTAGCACTTAGTGCCATGATAGAGTTGATAAGGTGTTGTTTGGTCAAAGGTTGGATTTGATGATTTTGGAGGTCTTTTCCAATTCAAATGATTCTGTGATTCTTTCTCACAACCTGAGCAAGTTTCCTTTATTTCCTGTGAAATGTGGTTAAGAATCTGAGGGGAGATTTCTAGATTAGCTTTAAAAAGAAAGGGGGAGAAAAGGAGGTAAAAAGCTCCCAAATGATGCTGCCTTAGTATGTGAATGATTCGTGTAATTTTCCTGTAGAGGACGTAAGAAGGGATTCGCTTGTTTAGAATACACAGAAATTGAGGGCTTTAATGTTAGAACCCAACCACATAGATGGTTAATGTAGTTTTATGGGAAACCTAAACTGACCTCTTTGCATTTACAAAAATAGGGAAACTATCATTTGAATATTCTTGGAAGAGTTCTTAAGTGAGTACGACTGATAATAGACTGCAAGTCCATATACACTTATATAAAAGTAGAACAATATAAATAGGACTTTTTTTCATTACTATTAGATCGATGTCTTGAAACCTTATGGAAAATATTAAAGTGGGATACAAAGAAAGTAAGCTTTGTTGTTCAGGAGTTATGCTTGTTCAGATAGATTCAAATTAAGTATATAAATTATTAATATATGTTCCTATCTATTTTCTAAATATTTAATATTTTAATTAAAATAATTGGTACTCATTTACAGGAGACTGCTGATATAATTAGATTGATAGTGATTATTACTTTGGAATGCTTTTGAATTAATGTTGACAGGTATGATAAGTCAATTAGTCCAACAGTCTTATAAATCATGTGGTAGCTGATGAGAATGCTTACTTAAGATAGGTAATATTAAGATAGTATTGATCACTTCATTCCAGGTTACAGTAAGTAGAACATTCAGCTAATTTCATTAACCATTTGTTGCACATCTGAGCTAATTCCTCTTTTAATTTCGAAAATGACCATTTAATACTTGGCTTTTTTATAAAGCCTGACCTGTAGATGAGAAGGCCTGGACTACCTGAAGATGAGCAGAATCATTCTGCAGAGTTACATGACATCTTCTCCCATCTAACAGATTGAATAAATTGCCTTTGAAATGCTTTTGAAAGCCTTTTTATAAACTTCCAAATGAACTGAGACTGATTTGGGAGCTGGCATCTGCTGTTGTATACTCAAAAGAAAGGTGACATTTCTTTTCATTCCTCATAACAAGTCTAGGCATTATATTACTAAAATTACGATAGAACAGTGTCTGTCTGGGGAACCTGGTCACGTAGCCTCTCAAGAATGACTAATTTTTTTTAATCAGTATAATATGTGGTGCGATACAAATAATTGTCTTTCATCAAATTTGTTTTCAGTTACCCAGGTCCCTTGCAGTACTTAGTTTGCTGGGATGATTGTGGGATGCTGTCATGATATTTCTCAGGACATAGTGTCCTGATGTATCTTTCACTGCTTGTGAGTGGATACACTTACAGAACTTTTTGCCTCTCAGTTCTTTGGGGTAGTATGATCTTCCCTCCCCTTTATTTTTAAGCTTCTGACACTGAAAAATGTGTCGAAATGTTGACAGAAGAGTTTGAGGAGCAAATAGTCAAAAAGCGTGGAAGAAGAAGCTGTGACCAGTACTGGAGTCAGACTGAGATGGGAACGGGATGTGTGGGTTGCTTTTTGTGCCGTCTTTTGCCAAATAATATAGGCTGCAAAAGTTTAAAACTGCTACTGGGTTTCTGTATTATGCTCTTAATTTCAGTGAAATAGATTATGTAAGTGATGTTTTCTTTACCTGACAAAGCAATACATTTTTTTGAAGTATAATATGTCTTTTAAGTTTTTTGCCATTTTACGACTATAATAAAAGTTGTGAAATGGGATTTAAGAGTAATATTTCATTTTAACATTCCCGGATACCAGAATTTACTTTTAGTGATTTTTATGGCTATCTGAATCAAAACCTTCTTATTAAGAGTAAATTCCTACTGAGCCTTATGTATTTAGTCCCCATGTAGGATGTTCACTGGTTATTAATTTGTAAGAAATAAAATAGAGACAGTTTCCTCTATTTTCTTTGATATTTATCAACAGGCAGGAAAGAATTTCACACTTTTTTGAGTGTCATGGAGTTGTGGCTGATAAATTGAAGAGCATGTAGAATTTGGGTATGACTGGCCACAGGAAATCAGCCTGCTGCTCTGACCTAGCATTCCTGGTGGTCTGCTTTGCTGTAAGATTTGAAGTCTGCCTTTGTGTAAGATGAAATTTTGTCACAGTGACCCATGATTTGGAGAGTTTCCTGAACCAGTGTTCATTCGCAATTGTCCTTTTGATCAAAGAAATAAAAGCAAAGGTTGACCACGTGGATGCCTATTGCAAACTTTCATGTTAATAACATCTTCTTTATATTATGGCATCACTTCCATCCTTTCAGTGCTCTTTCAAATTTGGCTTTAGAAGCAGGAGCTGGTGTTCACTTCTCTTCCGTGGAGAATCCAGGCAGTCTGGGAGCTTTCCCATGTGGAGAGATTTGGGATAGCCTGGTGGATACCCCCTGGCTTGTGCGTGGTGCACTCCCGTCACAGGAAGGGGCATTTGGTACTTCTCATCTGGAAAACAGTGTCATTCTCTTTCAGGTTAATCTGCCTACTGCTAAGGTCAGTGATTTCTTGCAGGGGTTGTTTTTTTTTTCCTGTCTACGTACTGGTTTTAGACCTTTACGTATTTTCCAAATTCAAAACCTTATAAGATGTGGCATCAGTACTCTCAGTCTTCTGTGATGTTACTATGCCAATTATCTCTATGTTATCATATCTGTGATTGCACGTAGCTAGTCAGATGGCTGTCTTAAAAACTGTGCTTGTCTGCCAGTTGAAGTCTTTATTTGCAACTGTTTGGACACAGCAGGAAATAATATCTGAGTCATAGGGGTCACATAAGGCACTAATGCCAGTCACTTGTATGTGCCAGTCACCTCAGGTACGTTGCACAGTAAACTCCATCAAAGTGATGAAACTTTGTATAAATACGAGATATGCAAATTTCAGAGGATTTGGTAACGTGCCTTTGATGTTTAAAAGTTGTTATTAATTGAATCCCTACTGAAATTTCTTGGCAGACTACAGCAATTCTTATTAGTTATAACTTAGATTGAGAAGTTTAAATTGCTGTAGGAGTAGGGTAAATCTTTAACGTGTGCAACAGTTTATTCCTTACATTGAGTACACTGGCCTGGGAACTGAGCAGGGCATGTTTCTGTTAATGCTCTCTGAGTTGAAGATTTGGTGTATGTCTGTTCCATGGATACCTTTCAAATGAGTACAGGTTAGTGACAGTCAGTGCATGATTAGATCTCTAAATGAGGAAATAACCAGACACAGTAGAAGGAGAGCCAGTAATGGAGCATTTTCAGAATCGTCAGTTTAAAAGGTAATTCAGGTTTCCATCTAGTGGTGGTATAAAATTCTGTCCAAACCATGTGAGACAGCCTGTGCATAACCACACTGGGTAACATTTTGTTGTACTTGCGTATGTGTTTGAAACTTAGGGATTCAAAAGCCTTTATTATGTATAAATTATATACGTAATGGCACATAATTCTCAGGGCTTCTGGATTTTTTTAAGTTAGAGCTGCAATGATCAGGAATCTGTTATTTTGTGCATTCAGATCCCTGAGTACTCTTTGAATTTAACAGTTTGTCATATTTGCTGCAAATTACCACGATCCCTCTTTTTCAGTATTGTTTAACAACCATTTCAAACACTTTAGCTTGATACAGGCTACAGAAAGAAAATGGGTGTCTTAAAAAGTTGTCTGTCAGTAGTATGTGTGCAAGTAGAGGTCTTGTTAGATTTGTTGCTTCCTCTTACATGTAAACAAAAAAAAAAAAAGAGAAGAGGAGATGGGTATTCTGATTGTTTTGCCCACAATGTTACAGCACAGTCTATGTTTAGTATTTAAAGTACTTTACAGTAGAATTGAGAGAACCTTACGAGGCTAGGTTTTCAGATGAAGATATCAAGGTTTGAACTTTGTTGCATTTTAAGACAATGTAGTGGATCAAATAGACAAACTGAATACGAATTGGAATTGCAAATTTATAAGGATTTCTGCTTGTTTGTATTTTATTGACACCTTCCTTCTAGCATTTGTTTGCTACTTGTGATGATATTGTCAGCATGTAGTGTTTTGTAAGCATGGTAGGTTTTACTGTGTTGTCAGTGCATTTCTACTATCAACACTATAAACACTGCCAACTTTCTACAAGTGCTGTCAAGTACCACATTTTGTAATTACTGCAATAATATTATGAGTGCTGTAATTGCATGTACTGTATAGATGTACCTTTCTGTCCTGTGTAGACACAAAATTGATATTTTCTGCAAGTTAAAATGGCATCTGGAGCACATCTGAATAATTATTTGGAAACTTTTTTTTTTTCTTCTTTCATCATAATGTGAGGTGTCTGAACAAGTAACATTATACATATTGGAGGATTTTTAAAGCCTCAGATTTGTATATATACAGTGATACTTAGGACATAGTGATGTGTACACATTAAGGGATGAAAGGGTTTTTATTCAGTTCAATATTCAGTCATTTAATCAGAGACCCTTTTTTTGTAAGAAGTTGAGCCTCGCATTTTGACTTCATAATCTTGTATTTAGCAGCATCTTTATCAATCTTCATGTTGTTTTATCTGTCTTTTGCAATGTTGAGAACTTTGGCTGTTTTAAGGCTGAAGCTGACTGTATTTACTGCATAGATCATATCCTGCTGTTTATGCAGCTCACTCCTGGCAATCCATCAAGTAGAAGATTTCTGCTGAAATATTTTTTTGTTTCTGTGTCTCAATTTCAAACTGCATTTTTGAAGGATATAATTTGGAAAACATATTTAATCATAGTATCTGCTAAAATGTTTGAATTTACAGCTTTTAAAGGTTGTTTCCAGAAGTGATGTTAAGTAATGAGGTATTTCTAATGAACAAGTTAGAAGTGATACTAGAAACAGAGTTACTGAGTGTAGGATTTTAGGCTTACTGATATGTGGGGAGTTTGAGTCCTGTTAATATGCTGCCTTTTGTTGTTTCAGGGATATTAGTCAGAGACAGAGTCTGAGATGAAAGAGAGCATGGTGCACTTTTTTCCCCCTTGCAGTAACTAACTACAGTGGTCGAATACCTTCTGAATTGATCTTGCATCCATATTTCAAGACTGGGTAACAACAGACCCTTAAAATGCAGGTGCGTCTTCCCTCGCTCTGTGTCATAAACTGAAGGATGTAAAATTGATAAACTAGTTTTATGTGGTTTCATAGTATTTTTTTTCTTCATGCTGAATTATTCTATTTTCTAATTTATAGGAAATGAACATTATATCACTGCAACGTTCTCTTTTCTTTTTTTTTTAATTTCCTGAACCATAGAAAACCTGGTGGAAGGGCTTGAATTTAAGTCCCCGTCACCATTGCTTTTTTGGAGATGTCATGGCTGAAGGTATTCAATTGTTTTGGTAGTTTTGATATCTGCATGGAATGAACCAGAGCAATTGGTTTCTTTTTTGTGGACCACCAAAAACCATTTACTTATAATCAGTTTCTTGCTTCTTTTGATTACATAGTGAAAGCCTGCGGTCTTTGTAATTGAACTGAGGTCGTAATTACATTAGCGATCCTTGATACTTCATCACCTTCTAACTGAAGCCTGTAATGCCCTTATGTGTACTCACAGCTGATTTTTGGCTCGAGAAAAGAGTATTGTTTGTAAGTTTGCAGTTTTTGAAGTGTACACATGATGGCAGCAAATACTTAAATAGAGAAAGCTCATTCCTATGCTAGAAACAAGTAGGATATGGAATTTTCTGATGTAATCTATAATTCTCACAGATTCAATTATTGTTAATTATTTATTGAAATACATATTGAGAATTGTTAACTTACTGGTGCAGATTTTGAGAATGCTTTTAATTAAAAACTTTGCTGGTTTCCAGGTTTCCACCTGGTTTAGTCATAATGTTCTCATAGTGTGCTCTGTAGTTTGGATTTGCATTGGGATAGTTTGCTGCCCCAGTAGTGAAACACAGCAGCAGGTACCCCAATAGTTAGCAGTGTTTGGCATGGCTACTCTTTAATTACCCTATCACAGGAAAAGGACACCTACAACACTGTTATCCCTCCGAGGGTTGCCCTGGCACTTCTGGTTCCCCAGGGGTGCTGAAGTTTGCTTTTCTGAAGCCTATTTTGTTTTTTCTCTATTGGAGAAATATATCTCTCTTCAAAGAGGTGTTTTATAGTCTCTTTCATATTGCCTTTTTAAGAATGCTGATCTCTCATTTTGTGATGATTTTTACTCAAATTGCTTTTCACAATTGGATTTGTAGATGAGTCAGACCTGCAATGGAGAACCAGCCTGCACTAGTTTCCACATATTTAAATAATTAAAAATATCATTATCACATTCTAGGAACTTTATTGACTGCCAGTGTGTCAAGGTTGTGGAGTCTCCCTTTCAGGAGACATTCAAAACTCAACTGGACGCATTCCTGTGTAACTTGCTATAGATGACTCTGCCTTGGCAGGGGTGTTGGATGAGCTGAAATCCAGAGGTCCCTTACAACCTTAACAATTTTGTGATTCTGTGAATCTGCATTTTTCAACAGATGTTGGCATGGTAAAAGTTACCCTTTTCTTGCAGTTGGAAAGTTCTTGGAGTCCTTCAAAGTGTTTTTCTCATAGTCTTATGGTTAAACAGTCCAACATGATAGTTTTGCTTCATTTGCTCCTCTTCAGGCTTTTTTTCTGGCACATTATCACTTAAATACTTTCTTCTTCCTATACCCCTTAATAGAGATATAATTTTGACATACTGTATAGTATTTTGTTCTTTATTTTACTCCATAGCACTTTCTTTCCAAGTTCTCATCTTTTAATCTAGGTCAGTGATGTGAATTTTCCAGGAAGCATTCTTGGCCCAAGGAAGTACCCTTTGTGCCTAGGCCATGGCTTGGACTCCACACTGAGTCATGTACAGCAGCTCCTTGGTTTCCACCTCTAGGCTTCTAATGTTGTGGGGCTGGAAGGGACTTGGGAAGTGCTGTGACCGGATCCTCAGTGGAGTGATGAGAACACCAGGGCTGAGTCTTTCTGAGCATGACTTGTGTTTACTAACAGCAGACTCTCTTAATTTCTGAAAGTCTAGCAGTTGAATGATTGTTGGTGTTTCAGTCAACATTGGATAATGGTAGTTGGATAACCAGGTGCTTCTTTAGGTGCAGATCTGATGTCAAATGTCCTATATTATGATATACATGATGTTAAAACACACCTTTGGTTGCTACTATGGTATTAAGAAGGGAGATCATTACCACAGGAGCTTTCTGCTCTGATTTCATCTGACTAACGAGGCAGCTGAGGGGGGTCATTACACAATTCTGATCAGCCATAATAGCCGCCAGGAGAGTATGCCCAGAGCAGATGGAGGGTTGGTATGTAGATACAAACCTCTCTTTTTTAAAATTGCATTTTATTTTTTTTTCATAATGGATCTATTGAGTTTTAAAGTGATTATATTTTTGGAAGTGTATAGTAATAGCCCAATGTGGGTTTTTTTTCCCCCCGCCAAATGAAAAACTGTATTGTTAGTAATGCCACATTTTAGATGCTGTTGCAAAGGATCTTGATATAGCATGGTGCTGTTTAGAGTAGGAAGTTTTCTTTATAAGTGAAAATATAGTATAAAATATTGTTTATTCCTGCTCTTTTTCTTAGACATAGGTAAAACATCGAAACTGAGTCTCTTTCTATTTTTTCTGTCCCTTTCAGAATGGCATGTGTTAGTCATCCACCATGATATTTTAAGCCAAAAAGTTATAGATTGTCACAGTTCCAGGAACAACACCTAATGGAAAGTATAGGTCAACTTTAGGCTGTAGTACAATTAAGGATATTTTGGTTCATGTTCAGTGACTTGTTCTGCATATTTACTTTATTTACAGTAGTTTAAATTTCATTGAATGCTTAGATTTAATTTTAAGATATAAAGCAAATCATGATATTCAGTTGTTTTCTGAAACTCTTGAATTTTTAAACTCAGTTGATTGTTCACAGTGAAGTACCCTAGTGAGCTATTTAGCATCCATTACAGTGAGTCATAGTAAGAATTTATTTAAGAGGTCCATGATGTGAATGGTTTTAATTAAACGACAAACATGTATTTTGTCCTTTACTTCTGTTGCTGATTGACCAGCGAAAAGAAATCTTACAGGCAGCAGTAGCAATGTCATTTTGGTTCATGGGCAATTCAGTACCATCAGCATAACTGAAAGGAGTTACATTGTTGAGAAAAACATCATCATCCTATCAGTCAGGATGGAAGAGAGTGTTGTTCGGTGAATAATGTGAACTCTTTGTCTTTTTTTTTTTTCTTTTTAATTTTATCTGTGAATCTGATTTCTGTGGAGTGCCTGTCGTGCCAGCAGATGCCACTCCTCAGTAGCAGACTAGTTTCCCAGACTTGACCAGATAGAGGAAAATAGTTGTGGTACACCTTTGTTTTTAGAAACATTGATGGCAATTTGCCTGGGATTGTCTTTGTTTTCCTCGACAAGAACAACCTATGCTATAAACTATTAAATATTTATATTTTACAATGGAGCTGTTTAAAGGTTTGTTTCCTGCTGATGCATTAAACCCCAGGGCTGCAAAAATGGTAGTATGTAAGGTGAGGTGCCTTTGTTCTTTTAAGTTTTGGGTAGAGCTGTATTTCAGTTGCATAGAGCATGACCCGGAAATCTTTTAGGACTCAGGGAGCTTCACTATCGAAGGTGGAAAGGTGTCTATACTGGAATTGCTGAAAAGGTGTAATGAGAAGGAAGCTGAAGTCTCAATGACTTGCAATAGGTCAAGTCCTTATAAAACTTTTACACATAGTGAAAAACAGATGGCCTAGTTGTAAGTGCTAGAAGAAACTGAGAAGCTGTGTAGTGAGAATAGAGAAGGGAATCCTGATAAGGATATTCTGTTGTTTGTTTTTTCTAAATTTTGAAAAGACATTAGCCAGTGGTTAGGTGTCCTGGGGCTGTCTCCAAACTTTAAGCGGGCATCTTTTTAGCATCTGGTGTCATGTAAATGAGCAAGACCTGTCTTGGCCTCTGTAGACATCTGGAGTAGAAGACTATTTTGATAATAATAAATATGGTTAGACCAGGAGATGCTGGACTGAGGTGATGGATGTCACCTTTTCAGCCTCGACACCCTTCATCTGTATGGATCCAGTGTGCCAGTAATATTCCTGATATGACTAATGAGTTGTCAATTTTTCACAGACAACCACTTGTGTGTGTTGTTCTAAAGGGTTTAGTTTTTTTGTTCCTGGTGAGAGATCTGTTATATATATATATGTGTGTGTATAGATCTATCTATCTGTCTATACACACACACACACACAGACATACATGTTCTACCACCTCAACTTTAAAAATAACACAGATTACTTTCTTGTGGCTGGTGGGAAACCTGTGAAGATCTGGGAATTCCATTTGAAGACCTGGAGGATTAACTGTGAAAAAAGCCATCTGTGCCAGTTTCTTGGGAGAGTCCTTCTTTAAATTGTGTTGGGGTTCTGTACTTTGGGTTTCATCATCTCTTCCTAGGAAGTTTTGTATTCTAAATTTTGTTTTATTTGCATCATTTTCGGGAAGAAGTGTTTCTGTCTTCATTTGGCATTACAACAAACTTGCTTCTCTTAAGGACATTTTCTGTAGCATTGATTAGTATTGACTATCCAGTGTTAACAGGTGTTTCACAAACTTAATTTTCTAGATGTTAACTACTTCCAACCCACTGAAATATTTTTTTTTCTGTATTCATATATGTATAGGTGTGCAGCATACATGTATGGTGTATTTCAGGCGTTTGGCACCATCTACTTCATTGAGTGTTTAATGACTCTGCAGCAAAGCATGGAAAAATCATACGGTGATTTCAGTGGGTTCTTCTGAAATTGCAAGGGTGCTGGACAGTGTTCTCAGGGGACAGCATCTGTAGGTGAAGTCTGAGTTCCTTTCAGCTTTTTTACTGACATGTGAAGGTAAAGTCATTCATGTATCAGAGTATTTGGTTAAGAGAAAGGAGTCTGAATTTTGCAGTTGAAGAACTTAGCTATTTATCTGTTTGCATTGAAGCAAACCTTTGTATTAACTCTGCTTGACAACATGATGATAAATCCCACCCCTTTCAGATGTTGTACTGTGCTACATGGAGTCTTCATAGACTATGTGATAAGGCTTTGGAAGAAATTATCCCAATACAAACATCACAGAGGATACTAAGCCAAAAGCAAGCAGTGTATGAAATGAGCATTTGACTGGGGCATACACCTCTTGCAGAGCATGCTGAATTGGATGTGCCTGAGGCTCCTTTGCAACTGGCAGCAGAACAACCAATTTCCATATTGTTACATTCTTATGCACCAAAGCAGGGTGGCCACATCCAAACTGCCAGCTGGGAGCAGTCCCCGATCTGTGCCAGCTCACCAGCAGAACCTGCAAGTCGTTTAGCAGAAAGATGATTATCCTTGATCAAAGCCTGGGCCTGGGACCATGGCACCAAGTTCCCAGGGTGGGTGATTGAGCTGTGGTACCTTCTCAAAGCATTCCCTGACACTGCTTTAAGTCGTTACTGTGGACAAAGCTCTGACTCCTCTGCTGTCAAGTGCAAGTGCTTCTTTTGTTCTGGCTTCTTTCTCACATGCATTATCAGAATCTCGTCAGCCATTAGATCTGTTGGACTTTCTCCAAATCAAGAGTCGTGGTCTCTGGAACCTATGTGGAGGTTGAGCTCTTCTAAGAAACAAGTTCTGAACTCTCTAGAGTTATTCTGTTGATTGTCTGGTAAAATAAGGGAAGACTCTGTAGGCCTTAATGAAATTGCATGTTAGAGGTGGGTGCCATGTCTGTACAGCAGCAAATGTGAATGTTCTGCTCTGAGCAGGTGGAAAATACATTCGTGGAAGGAAAATAAAATGAAAAAAACCCACCCTTGCTGTCTTTCTAAACAGGAGGGATTGTCAGATGTCTTGTTACTCTGTATCATAGGTCTGGAAATTTGAATACTAACGTTTCTGATTGATAACCCTTTCAGTGTCCTCTTAAAAATATGGTTCAGCTGTTGTTCATACTCGTGCTTTGCACTGATAAGACAGGGACACTTTCTCATCATTCTGTTTTACTGACCCACTTCTGAAATGCCATGGGGCAAGTTTAAACTCTCATGGGCCGCAGCAGATGAGACTGACATTGGGAAGTTTGTTGTGTGTTGTGTCTCTGAGAGGGTGTTGTGTGGGTGAAGGGCAGCAGGAAGAATCCTGGTTAAACTTGCTTGGGTGATGGTGGGTGTAGAGGAACTCCTGAGTTCTCTGGAAAAACTAGAGCTACTGTCATCTTACACAATACTTCAAGGACAAGCAGACAGAAAATATACTTTGTTTCTCTTTGGCTTAATGGCAGTTTGTGTGTTTAGAGCATTTCTAATTTATGCTTTGTTGTTGTTGAGCCTAACTTGGTGAACTGTTAAGATGTACTGCTTGTAAATTTTGATCAGATATTTTTTGGGGTACTGTTGCATAATGTGTATTGTGTTTCAAGTGGAAAGGAGGTTTTGTTCTTCTTTTCTCTTGGATATGGTATGAGTAAAGATTCAATTACTTTGATTTAGTGAGGAAAATTAAAAATACAGTCTGTTTCTTTTCTGAGAAATAGCTGCCAATGAAGTTTTGTGTTTGTTTTGAAAGAATGGCATAGAAACCAGCTCATGCATGTGGTCAGTAAAAGCTTGGGTTCCAATACAATATGAATAAATCAGGTGATTATTGAATGGTGGCAGTATTCTACTACTAATCCCATAAGGTTGTGAACTTGTCTGTCTTAGTGAACTTTGTAGGTGGTTTAAGTATTTTTAAACAATTGCTTTGGGGGGAGAACTCTTTAATATGATATATTCAGTACTGGAACACTTGAAAAATCTTAAATCTGGTAATGCTCAAAACATAATGTCAGGTCTTATCCATAACCTGATATTTGTATTTTACATATTTTTAACTTGGTAGTAGTCATTAAAACTAATCTTGGACTAATCTTGGCTTTTTAACAAGTAGAGTACTAAATCAGAGATGGCCTGGAAGGCCTTGACTGGAAGGGGCCTCTGGAGTCCCCTATTCGGAGCAGGATCGTTTCAAATCAGTTGTTTGTGGCCTCATCTGGTCACAAAACCTTTTGATTTTTGCTGTTTTGTGTTAGAGAATGTGGTGAAAACATTTGACTCTCAGTTAAATTTTTACATTAGCTGAGAAGATTCCCAGAGTTTCTCATGTTTAAGGAAAACTAGTTACAATTCTGAAAGTCAGTTGTAACCTAAATCTTAATTCACAGCTAAATGGTACTGAAGCACAAGTGCTAACTCAGCACCCTGAAAGTAGATCATCACTGACACAGCTTGGCATCCTAAGGCAGTACATCTGATCACTTGCTTTCAATCCAAGAGTACTGCGTCTCAAAAAATTGAAAACCATACTGTGTTGGGTTTTGCCTAATAATTTGTTAAGTTTATATATAAATCTAACTGTGTAGGTGTGATGATGGTGGTGTGTTTATGTTTCAACAGTATGTTTAGTACACTTTAGTTTGGTTTATCTGTTTTTATGTTGAGGCACAAGTCAGGCATATAAATTGCATATGTGGTTGAAATGAGGATTAATGTTCTAGACAGTGTGGAGTGTAACTGTGATGGAAAAACTTTTACGACAATTAGCAAGAGCTTGGAAACCAGTGTTATACTGATCTGAATGCTGTCGACATCATTATTAATTTTTATTGTATTGTTTTTAATGGATCATTTGTGTACTTATTTGTACAAATACACACTTTTAATGCACAGTAACAAGTGGGAATAAATTAAATATATGACTTTATGTGGATTTTTCTTTCTAAATTAATTCCATGGTATCCAAAAGACTTAGTTCCAGTCTTTCATGGCGTTAAAATTTTAGGATGTAGTAGCTAGATTAATTTCTAACAGTTTCACTTGAATTTATTTAATAGTCTAGCAGAAAGCATGCAGCAATGTGCAGCGGATTTAATTGCAGTATGAATGAGCACTTTGAATTTGTTTTATTTGACTTAGTCTTTTTTTTTTCATCTTCAGATGTTCAATTCTGTTGCATGAGATGTTTTCATGACCCCTTGTACTATTTAGCATATCCCATTTGTTGATTAAAGCTTTCACTTGTGATGCATCTATCACTGACAATTTGCCAAGTTACTTCCCAAAGGTTTCCTTTTTCCTGACTAATGGGACTTTCTTTTGTTTATTTTCCTTTGTGATAAGATCGATTGTAGGCAGCACTGTTGAAGGAAGATAGGTTCTAAAAAATATTTCAATAGGTATGATAATTTTGACAGAAGTTGTGGCAGAACTTTCCCAAGGAAATTCTCCACCCACCTCATGAAATAAAGCATTACCAAGCTGGGTTCTGCAAAGGAAGGTGTTTTGCAAAGCTGTTATTTGTAAAATCACTGCTATAGTGAATATAGCAGTGTTCAGTGAAGATGAGGAGATCTGTTGTATTTTTCTCATAAATAAATACAGTAGAATACATCAATTCTCCCCATTGGTGTATGGTCTTGTTTTCATCTTTCAAGAAATTAAAAATTCATGTTAAATTGTTATGTTTAAGAAGGTAAGTTACATTTTGTTCTGGTTTTCTAGGGCAGCAGTCGGTAGTAAAGACTAGTCGTGCACTATAGCAACCAATGGACTTCACTGGTTGAATTTACTGTAGTGCTTGTGCCCACAGATCAGAGATCCTCTGGGAAGCCCAGCGTGCTGAGGGCACCAAAGCAGCGCCAGGCCATGGCGCTGGGACCAGCCTGCGCAAGTGCTTTCAATGTCCAGCCCATAGAGACAGTTCAGCAAGCAGCCCACAAGTGGGTTTTGGTGTAAAGAACTGTTTACTCTAGTCTTCCCATCTTTTCTGTGATAGAAATGATGCACATACTGGGGAACCCTCACAAGGCCTTCCTGTGCAGGGCCAGTGCTCAGAGCTCTGAGCTGCAGCATCTACATGCTGTGCTCACCTGCTACGTCTTGGTACAGGTGAGCGGGAAAAGTTTCCGCTACATCACTGAACAGATTTAGTTGGGCTGGTCTAAGGTCTCCCTTGGACTGATGACTTCATAAATGACTTCTTTCCAAAGACATGTGAAACACTGTGCAGGACAGCAAAGCTTGCTAACATGCATCCCTCCTTCAAGATGAAAATAAACCCCTGGTCACAAAGACCCCGTAATTTACAGTCAGTGTGATTCATGAGGTTCTGTCCTACTTGTGGATAGATTTACACAAGACTTTCTTTTCTATATTTTAATTGGTTAGCAAGCAAAATCCATTAAGATGTATAAAAACTCAAAAATAATTCAAGTTTTTATTGTTCCTATAGTATTGCATTGCTTTAAGTAAGTCCAGAGTAATTTTAAAGCCCTGCAAATGTCAGTTGAGATAATTCTTTAGTGTTAAAAAATTCTGAAACACAAATGTAACCTCCTGAATAATTTTAGTATTCTCTTAACTGGTAGAAACCTTATTTATTCACATCATCAGTAGATGGCAAGCAGAGATTTTTCTAGAACTTATTATATAGTCAGCTTGAAAACTCTTCTCATATACAGTAGAAAAAGAACTTGTTTCTTAATGCAGTATAAGCAGACAATGCAGTGGTTTGACATTGACACTAATGATAAAAGTATCATTATATTACTGTGGAGAGAGCAGCTGAGCAGATGTGGATGTACCGTACCAAAATGATTAAATGATACCACTTAACTCAGTGTAGAAGTAGTTTATTTTCAGAGTTTTTGACACACAAGTAGAACTGGTATGTGACACTTCCCATTCATGATACCTTCTCTATAGGCAGGTTGCTTCTGCTACAGATATTAATGGTTTAGCTCTAAGTGAAGACCATGGCACTTGGCTGTGAAAGCACCTACAAGGCTGGCAGCCAGACCACAGAGATAAACTGGCTTGACCAATCTGAATGTGGTGCATCTGCATTTCTGAAAGATTGCCCTGGTATTTTCCTGGCTCTGATGTTTTTGCATTCTTTAAAGTATTAGGGTAAATTAACTTATATTCCAATTCAACATGTATTTTTTTTGCTTGGGACCAGACAGCCTATGTTTGCTGGAAGGAAGAGGAAGAAAAATTTTAGGGTTTTGTTAACAGAGTATTCATTTCAAAGTGAAGTACATAAAGCTCTAAGCTGTTTGACTTATTTGATTTCCATTCCTATACTTCTCTCCTGCCCTGTTTTCCCCATCATTTGCTAATTCAAAGCAAGCCCTCTTTAATAACTGGAAAACCTCCAACAATAGCAGAAACAAAAAAGAAGGAATAAAACAAGATTTAGGTGAGTTAATTTTGAAGTATTTGTTGTATAGAGATTACAGTAGAATGTGTTCAGGCTTGAATTTGATACGTATTTGATCTTCCCAAGACCAGTACAGAATATCTAATGGAATTTTTCAGAAGTGCTTTCAGATTAGCTGTATCTACAGTACTTCATTGAATTTTTAAAGTTGTTCAGCAGGTGACTGAATTTTCCTTTTTCCTTTTGTGCTTAATCCCTCCAGTCTTCTGTGACAGCCCAGCCCTCACTTGCTGTATTGTGACAGATGCCATAAAAATCCTCTTAAATGTCAGAACCATTGGATAAAGGAATAAATAGTGACTTGCAGATGATTAAAAAAGTTTTGGGGCTTTTCAGGTTTGATGGCTCTGATGTAGTCAGTAAAAGTGGATGCTCCTTTTTAGTAGCTCTTGGAATACTGATTACACATTTGTTTTTTTCAGTTAACTTCTGTGGCTATTTCTGAAGTAGTTCAAAGATTGTAGAAAAATCTGCAAGTTAAAAACCTTTGGTAAGATACATAGATTTGTAGGATTTAGGCACTTAAGAAAGTGCTAAAAAAAAAGCACATTTTTAGAATTATGTTTGGAATGGGAACTTTTAATTTCTCTGACCTTTTTTGTCTGTAGTTACTCTGCAGTCCTCTGCAGTTCAGAGGACTTTCTGGCTCTATAGGTTATATGACAATATTTTAGGACAATAAACCAGAGTAAGGAACATTCTGTTGTAATTTTGAGAGCAATAAAACTAAAGATGAAGGAAATGCTCTAACTTGTTCTATAGCTTAGAGGACATGGAAGACTTTGTAAACTGTGTATGTCATTGATTTCATTTGACAGAGGTACTTTTATGTGTATATGAAGCATATGTGTGGTCTAAAACATGAACATCTTTTAATATATTTTGCTGTAGCAACAAGAACTCTAAAGAATTTGCAGTGGGTCTAGCACAGAAACTAGTGAGTTAATCTTTTTTGCCTTTTATGAAGTACTGTGAAGTAGATGTTAATTGCAGTAACAAACCCTTTTTCCATAAAGTGAGTTTACAAATATAAACTAGTATCTTGTTAGTTGTCTTAAGGACAATGTCATTTATATCAGTATGCATTTCTTTTCATAGGGATGTCCTATTGCTGCTATTTAAAAACAGGAGGGACTGAATTGTAACCAAATGATTGTGACCAAATACACTGATTATTTCTACAGAGTAGTGTTTTCAAAAGTTCCAGACTGAATGTCATACTCAGATAAGTTGCACCCTTGTAAGAATTCACCTGTGTTTCCTACTGGCAATATTTTTTTAGTTTTTAATCATGAGTCCGGCAGTGTTTAGGCTTCCTTTTATTGATGGCCAGTCTCCTACGTGGTGCTCTATAAAGAGCACACCTCAAAATATTTGTGCCTTGTTGAAGAAGCAGGTAGAGAGACTTCAATGACTCCTTGTTTGTCGCTTTTAGATGCCTCTACAAGCGCTCAGGTAGGGCTTGTATCTCTCCCCTGTTACTGGAAGGATGATCATGGTAACACTGGCCAAGAAAATGAGCCTTTGACTTGGTGTTTCCTGCTGGCAAATTCCATGTGTTGTATTGGAACAGGTAATGTAGAGTATGTTCATTTAAAAATGGAGATGTTTCTGTCTGTTCATCCTAAGAGATGGATCTGACTTTTACACTAATGACCTTCTGATGCATTTATTAAATATTGCACATGACTTTTTACTTAATTCGTTCAAGCACATCTTTCTTCTACAGGCCCATTAAATTAAAAAATTCTGTGCACCCTCAGCAGAAAGGTTATTTGTGGTGTCACGGAAATCAATACAAGATGCCTATTAGTGGATTAATTTTTTGTTTATACTTGAGTTTTTCTTTGTTACTTTATTAGTTTAAGGTTTTGGCTCTATTGACCATCTAGAAATGTGAGTAATGGAAAAAAAAGAATACAGAGTCTCTCTTGGGTATATATGTACACTTGAGATGCTTCATTAGGTATAAATTGAGTAGAAGAACATGTGTGGAAGTCTTTCAAGTGTCATCATCTGGGATATATAATCATTTGAATGTTCTTAGTTAGTATCTAGCGGTCTGGAAACTAATGTGGTTGTCTTGGAAACAGGCTTTATTTTCCTTTTGTGAATATTTAGATATGAAATCATTGTCTTTCTTGACAATCTAGAAGTAATGCTTCTGAAAGAAATAACTGCAAATTTAAGATGCTTGTTCTCTATTTAAAGAATTGATACAGGAGTCTGTAAGAGATGTTTGCATTGTGAGCTTTAATTATAATTGTCTGATTATGTTACTAAAACAGTCTTTAGGGTTTTTTCTAGGTAAAATGCCTGTACTTAGGGTTGATATTTGTCTGGGAACTATCTGCAGGAAAACCCTTTACCAAGATTTCCTAGCTTAATATTTCAATAGAAATATTGCAGTATAACTGATGCACTGTGGAAGTTAAGTTCCTAAAAACAAACTGATATTATCACTTCCATCTTTTCCTTTGCTTTGCTTTAAATTAACAGTATGTGATAAATCCTTGAATATTTTGCAAGATTATAGCATAATATTTGCCAGACAAAACATCAGCTGTAGACAAAAGTGCACAGAACAGCTTTTTTTTTATTAGCCAAAGAACTGCCATGCACAGCATAAAATGTCAAAGAAAAATAGAAACTGAGTCAAGAAATTGCCATCTTTCAAATTGCTGAGCGTTTATTAGGATTTGTATGAAAATATGAAACAATGTTCTTGAAATTTATCTTTTTTGTTCTGTAAGTTATTTGTCAGTCACAGCAGTCTTAAGAGTTTGGTATTAGCAACAGTGTAATTGTATCATAATTTTTACAGATGAAAGTCCAATCTGAATAATTTTGCATCTTTTGTTCTTAAGTATAATCTAATGGGGTTTTTAATATACTTCTCTTCCAAGTCCTTTTGTCTTCAATATCAGTTTAAAAGGCTTTCAAATCTTTCAAATACTGATGTGTACTTCAGAGAAGAATATTTTTTTTAATGCTTTCATAAAATAAGTATTTTTTTTTTTTTTCAGTGAAGCTCACACTTTGAGTGATACAACCTGTCCAAGGATAGAGAACCATGACGAGATCTTGTTGAGCTATTGGAACCCCTGTGGGCGACCATTTCTTGCATTCTGCCTGCCATATCGTCCTCCTTTCTTGTGCTGCACCTACATTTCAGATTGATCTCTCTTTTCAGGACTTAATTGGCCATTTTATTTTTGTTTAAATGTTGGTTTTCCCTCAAGTATGTTCCAATTTTCTTTCCTTCCTTATTCCCTAGAATAAGCTCAAGCTTTTTATTTAAGGCCTGAGATGTAGCTTATTAACCTAAGTGGAGAGTATCTTAAAGATTGTGGCTATTACCAGATGAAGGAAAAAGCTTTTAGTGACCTGTATTTTGGCCCTGGTGTACAATACTGGTGTAAGTATTGTGCATCCAGAAAGAAAGAAATAATCACAGCTTGTTTTTCAACAAATGACAATAGCCTCTGCTGTACTTTAATGGTGGTGTGTTCCATTTTGGACTTAATAGGATTTATATATGCTTACCTTGATGGTCAGGCCATAAACTTCCCACTTTTACCTCAAATTGTGATCTCATAAGCCTTATATTAAAAAAGAACATTAAAATACTGTGTTATTTAAGCTATAAACAAAGCTGACTTAGTCCTTGAGCTTTTTTCACATTCCTCTAAATAAATGTCATTTCTTCCAGTTTAACAATATTAGTTAACTGTGTTCAAAAAAAAGCAGTCCATTTTATACCTTCCTGATCAAATAATAATTCTCCGTGCTGATTACTAAGTATTACATAATTATATTCCCTGGCTCCGTTTTAGCTTAACAATTTTTCATTCTCTCCTCCCAAATTGCGAATGAGCAAGTAACCAAAAAAAAACCCCCATGGTAACAGTTCTGTATAGTTATGCTGTGTACAACATTGTGTTAGTGTGATCTGTTCCCTGAAATTTGGTTGAGAATCACATACTCCAGCATCCTTCCTGAATATCCTGGGAAAACATGATATTGTTAAAGTTCTCCTGTTTTCCTTTCAGATTAACTTTTAGTAAACTGAAGTTTTCTGGTTGTTCCCATTCTTTAAGATCCAGTGACGTTATTTGGATAAATCTATTTCACCTCTGTGCATTGTTAGAAATGGTGACATGGTCTTTCATCCCCAGAAATTAAAATATACGTAACGCACAGTTATTTCTAAGGATAAAGAGGAAAACTACAATTTTTGTTTTCATTGTGTGTTTCACTTCAGGATGTTGCTGAGTCTGATTTCAGCAGTGTTAGGAAAAGATAAAACTCCAGGGGAGAGATTGTAGATTTGCTCAAGGAGAAATAGTATTTTTGTTGCCTTGTGTAATTAAAAAAGCACAAAACAAAATAACTAATGAACACTTTCCTTTTACCATAAGCAAGGAAGTTATTGAAGACAGTCATGTACAGCCAGGGACACAGAGAGAGACGTAGTTGCTGTCGCAGTGATGAGACGCACATCTCGGGAGGACAGTGTATCCAGTCATCACATCATGTTTAAGACAGAAGTTCACTCTACAATGCTCAGCACAAAAACAACCGACATCTCCAGCTGCACTTAGGCACATGACATTTTGATAGAGGCAGTCCCATTGCAAGTGCAAGGCTATTCCTGTGGCTTGAAGTGGCCTCTGCAAAGATGGCCCTTCCATCTAATAATGGACTAAAGTACAAAACAGCTTATCCAAGCTGCTCTTCACACAACATGTTTTAGAGCTCCTTATTAATAACAATTGTGTATATTTTTTAGGAAAGAGACGAATTTATTTCACCTGCATTGTTTTTCTTTGGAGTTTGGAGATGTATCCTGTACTGAGATGGGTTCTTCATACTTATAATCTTAAAGGATACTTGAAGAACCAGTTTGGCATCTGGAAAACAGTGTCATTTTTGTTCCTTCTTGCTCTGCATTTGCTTAAATGAACATTGTGTGCTGCTCTGCTGTCTCTGTTTTTCCTTCCTTTTCTGGAGTACCACTGTAGTGGTTGCCTCAGCAGAGGGGCAGAGACAATGGCTCTGAATTACCAACTCTGATTTAGTGCCATTTTGGGATTTTTTTCAGGATATGAAGAGCATTTGCTCGCTTACCTCTGTTGTTTCAACCTTCATGGGCTGCAGCACTGTCTCAGGCCTCTGATTTGGCAGTCATGGCTACCTTACCCAAACTACCCTGCTGAAGGGCAGTTCCGTGACTTTCTTCAACATGTCTGTGCTGGGAAGGCCTTTTTGGTTTTGAAACTAGAATGCTTTGTGTTACTTTGCACAGCTCTGCCACTCTTAGTAGATATTCATGACGTTGTTGATAGAATGTATGTGGTGATAGATATTGTTCATGAAAGAGATGCTAGAACAAAACATGAGGAAAAACATTGGTTTCTATAATGAACAAGTATGTCCTTGTTTTTTCTTGTATCCGCCTGGTCTGCTGTTACACGTAAGATGGATGCTGAAGTCATTTAAATACCAGAAGAGAAAGCTGTTTTTTCACGTTCTGTCAAGACTTGCAGTAGGAACTGGACATCTTTATTCCCCACAGATCCTCTGCTGTGCTGGATACCTCAGAATAAAATTCCCATCTTCCTTCTATTGCCCTTTTCCCCACAGTTGCTATTTTAATTTTCCAAAAAAGAAACTGTGATAATGCTGCCATATGTGATTACCTGGTATCATTCAGGTACCATTTGATAGGTATCTTAAAAGCAGGGGAAGACTTACTCAAAATTCTTTATAGTACATTCACTTTTTTTTAAGTGACCATGTTTTGTTCTTTACAAAACTAAAAGTGGTTTGAAATATCAATTTTGAAATTGATACTACATCGTTCCTGTTAGAGGATACATAGCTGTTTGTTCACACCAGTTAATTTATTTGGCAGTAATTGTATTTTATGCAATTTTTGAAATGTTTATGGGCTACTATAGGGTGAAATGTAGGTTGCTATGGCTTAATGGGTACTTGAGTGTATGAAAATATTCACTGTAGTAGTGTATTAAGCTCAGCTAGTGTGGTAGAATTTTCCTGGTTTTTTAATTGCATTTCTAACTATACTTACAGCTTCAGATAAAATGTATGAAGAAGCTCTGGAATTTCATGGGGCATAACTCCTATTTAAAAACCATTTATTTTATCTTTTCCTGATGCTCAATTAGTTTAACATCAAAAGTTTTCCAGTAAAACATATAGTAAATAATTTACGGAATTCTCTCTGAATGAATATAAAATAATTCAAAATATCTCTGTACAATAATAAGGAGAGGTTACAGCTTGCTGTGCTGCTAATTCACAGCTGTTTCTTCATGCTGCCATCCTGGCAGCGTGTGTTTGATTTTGCTCTGAGTAGCAGCAGAAGAATTTGAAATACTGCAATGGGAAATTAACCTCCAGGGAGCAATGAGGGTGGCCTGTCAGGCCATGCTAATTTTTTTTTATGTCACCCTGAGAAAAATAAATTTCACATAATCTGATAGCATTTTTCTAGTGCCTTACTTTGCCCTGATTGTTGGACATGTCTCAGAGCAGTGTTTTCTAATCTGGCCCCAGTACTGTTGTTTGTCAGTGCTATGGCTGCAAGTGGATATAGTTGTTTTGGAATGTTTGAATTCTTCAGCTTTATACTTCAGATGCTCAAGGGAGATAAAAATTTTAAACCTTTTTTTAAGAGAAAATCTGGCAAGAAAGTGAATTGTACAGGTAGTTACTGTGAACAGACATATCTGTTCTGACTTCTTCTATCTACATTAATCTTACAGAGATTTTTGGAGTGATTTTCTAAAATGTAGACTTGTACATGTTGAGGGGGATGCAAAGAAAATAGAAACTATGATTACTGTTCTTTCCAGTAAAAATGGCCAAAATGGGCTCTTAACTCATTTAATCTTATGATTAAATCATAAATGTCTATCCGCTTTTTTACTTGCATATGAGATAAACATCTGTCAATGTGGACTGGACTACGTAAGAGTCTATATATCTGGTAGTCAGGGAACGGGGCTTTTGGTTATGTGATTTTTGCTTTTATTTTCCTATTTAATCCTTTGAAAACTTTGAAAACAACAAGGCTGTCGCCCTTTCTGTAATGTGTGGTATTTTAAAACCTCAAATGTCACTCATCCCCTTGCCCTTTTAATGGATTTGTGCGTTCCATGAATGCTTATGAATCAGACAGCAGAGACTGAAGTGTGTATTCGCTTCAGTTAGTGAATTTAAACAAAAACCCCTGTGGTTATTGATTACAGCAAATACTTACCTTTTTTTTTTTTTTAATAAATCACTTAGATGTTCAAGTATTTTATCATATCATAGGATTTTAAGAGAGCATAATGGTTGGGTTCAGCTTGCATGCTGTAGATGCCATTGTGATCTGTGGCAGAACCAGCATCTCTAAGAAGACCATGCAGGTGAGGGATCTGCCTCTCTGCATTGGTGATACAGAGAATTGTGGGGTATGTCTGCGGTTACACATATTGATGGCAGTGCAGGGACGTGGCCAGTCTGCACCTCACACTGTTACCTTGGACCTCCTTTAAGATGGAGCATGTGTCTGTGACATGGATGGCCAGATGCTGGGATTTAGTATTGGATAAATCAGCCATCTTTTGATGGTAAATGGGCAGGAGAGGTTGTCTTAACTTGAACTCGATTCTGATCTGTGTATTTGGTGGCAGTCATATACAAGGGGCAAAGACTTTTACCATTCAGATGGTGGGGGCTTTGTTGTTTGTTTTTTCTCATGTGGGTGCTCAGAAAGTCTACACCTGGTGCATGCAGAGGATCACTGCAGTGAGAGCAACTTACAAAGAGACAACCAACCAACCAAAAAAACCTGTAAGATGCAGAAGTTGTCCCTGACTGACCTACCGTATGTGACCCTCCGTGCAAAGGAGGAGAGCACCTGTGTCCCTCTGCCATCCTTGGGTACGCTGAGCCTGGCTCTGGGAGGGTGCAGGTTTACTGGTGTTCCATTTTTTGTATCCTGTCTCTGGTTTTGTGAGCACAGTGTGAACTGTAATTGGAATAAGGTGCCCTTGAAAAATCTGCTCAGGATTTGTGTCATGATTGACAAAGGTGTTATATTTGGAAGATGCAGTTAAATGTAACATAAAGTGAAAGGCAAAATAGAAATAATTTTCCTTGTTTGGAAAACCTAAGCAAGTGTTTGTTGCAGTTCTGCTGGTAAGGAAGATGACACTGGAAAATAGTGAAGTTCTGTGACTCTTAAGTTCTAGGGAAAACTAGACCATACATGAACATGCTGCCCCTTATTACCTGAGAGGGACTGTGGTCATCATATTTGTGCATTCCATGAATGCTTATGGTTATTATATTATTATATTCATTATTATATTATATTATTTGGAGTAAAAATGTTAGCTTCCCCCCACCTTTTTTTCATTATGCTTTTAAACCTATTACAGAACTTTGGAGTTCAGCATATTAAAGTTCATGTGCGGTTAGCAAAATGGCACGTTTTCTGTATAGAACCCAAATCTCAAATTACCATGTAGTAAATCTCAAATTATCATGTAGTAGCTTTCCACAAATCACTGGTCACATATAATAACAGTATGAATTTCTGAGGTAGCAGTAAAGTGTTAAAGAGTTAAATATTCCAGGCTTTGTTTGTTCCTCATCTGGAAACACAGAGAGAGAAAATGAGATATGCCATGTAGCTGATCTTTTTTCCAGCACTTCCGTAAAGGCTGAAACATGTTTTCTTACGTGCATCACTGACTTTTGGTAAAGTGAGGTGAGACAGTTCCATTTTCTGTCATGACCCAACCAAAACCCAGCATGTTTCCAGGGTCCAATTTTAAATTTCTGTTCACATTGAAAATTGATGTGAAACTGTAACTACTGAGATTTTCTGGCATGTACAAAACATTTGTTCAGCTAGAAAACGGGTAGGGGAAAAGAGCCAGCGGTGACAGATCAGATGGGAGCACATCGAAGTGCTGAGAAGTGGAATACCTGGCATCAGGGAACGGAGGAGGTACAGTCCATTGCTCTGTGTCTGGATGCAGAGGATCTGTGAGAGTGGGCATTACAGCTTTGTTGAGGACCACCGCTTTCAAGATCTGGATGATTCTTTAACGCTTATGCTCTGTGAAGTGTGATGCTGTGATGTTAGATGAAAAAAAAACAAATTGCAGACTCTTTGTCAGTAATTAATTTGATATTTCTGGAAAGGATGATCTTCTTGTCAACAAAGCTTGCTGATTTATAACCACTCTTTAGATGGACTTCAGTTATTTCAGGGTACCATAGCCCGTGCTTGTAGCAGTAGCCCCAGGCTGCTCCCAGGTGGTTGTTTATTAGCAGCGGGAAGGACTTTTCTCCCGCTGTGAAATCTGCACAAGACATCACATGGAGGGGTTCTTGGGGTTTGTGTGTTTAGTCAGATCTGTTGATAAGATGTGAAGAGCATCACCTTGCTTGCTTTCAGTATGGTTTATTATATGCTGTGAATGTTGTTGTTTGGTATAATAAGAATGTGGTGGGGTTTTTTTTTGGTCCTTTTTTTTGGAGTCCAGTGTCAGTACTGACTGGATTGTTTTGTGCAGAAATGTGAAGACAGAATTAGCTGGAATAGTTAATGTGTCATCATCGGTGTGTCACTCATCTGCAGATAGATTCACAGATCACATTTGTCCATTTGCCTTGATAAGAAATTCTGTAAATCACAAAGACTTTACCGATTATAATTTTTTCTCTTGTTGTTACTACTTGATTGTTCAATCATCAAGAAAAAAAACTGTTTAGTTCCTTCTAAACCCCACATCAACTCTACTATGAAGTAATACCACTGAAGTGTAGGTTTACTGTGGGGATTAACTGCAGTGTTACTGTTCCTGAATGCATATTTAATGTGAAAACAGGAGAGGTGATGTTGGGAAGAACCTCAAAGAATCACGTTAGTTCAGAGTCCCTATTAATAAAAATGTACTTTTGTTTGCCCTGGTTTTACCTATCTATTTTCTTTAAATAGCCATGAATTATGCTTTGCAGCAGGAGTGATAACATCCTGCTGACTTCAGTGAGGTTCATTAACAACGTAGTGTATTTATGTTAGTAAATGGTGTCATTTTGAAATTTATCACATGCTTATGAATATCATTCTTCCTTCTCACCCACTTCTCTGGAATTATTAGACAGACAGTTGAAGTAGTGGCTTCACTTACTCTGCTGGTAATTGGATTAACAATTCAGTATGCAGTAATGAGTTTTCTCTTAGTTGAAGATTGGGAATTCAAATAATGCCTATATCTCATTGCTATAATGCTGTGCTTTTGAATACTCCTGATATTTAATCCTGTCTTTAGAAAAAGATGTTGCCATGTAACAGTCCTCATTCTTAGTATTCAGAAAATGTTTTTTTTTTAGTTCAGTTTCTTACACTTTATTCAGAGTTGTGTTTGAAACTTTAAAGGGGCTTTAAAGGATACCTTCCTGAAGTAGGATAGAAGCCTGTATTTTTTCCAATTAAAAATTAGGTTTTGAAATTAATTTCTTAATTTTGGAGCTTGTTTTTAAATTCTTCTTAAGAAAAACAGACGTTTATACTCCCTTCCAACCCAGTGTTTAAATGTGTGCTCACTACAACTTCTTTGAGAGCTNCATCCAGGTAGGTTCACTGACTTCTGTAAGCACACACACCATGAGGCTTTTGACGAATTCACTCACTACAACTTCTTTGAGAGCTGCTGCAGCAGGGCTGGTGCTGAGCAGAGGGAGCTGGGAAGCTCAGAACATCCATGCTGATAGGCCTTGGACACAGCGGTGTCAGTGGGAGCACCGCCAGCTGAATTAAATTTGCAGAAAAGCTGTCCTTGCAGAACCTCAAGTGTTGTAATTTAGAAAAGTCGTAATGGTCCAAGATTGCTCTGAAGTGGTGAGAAAGCAATTTTCCAACTATGCCCACATTACTGGTATGATCCATTGGCCACTTCCATTTCTGCTCTTGAGAAAGTTTTGATTTTTTAATGGTCCTCAGCCTGGTATTGATGTAACACACACTGACTGTGTTGCCTATCCACTGACATAAGTGCTGTTATCTAGGTAAATATGGTCCAAAATGCTTTCTGTTACAACAGGATTGTAAGTAAGTCTGAACAAACTTACGTATGTTCAAAACCCTGCAAAAAGGGGGGTTGTCTTTTTTTTTTTGTTTTTCCTTTGGGGAGTGAGTATGCAATGCAGAGGTATCTTTAAGCTCCTTCTTATTTTCACCTAACTTAATTTTTTTAACTAACTTCTTCTAAAACCTGGCAGAATGAGAGAAGTCTCATAATTACTGAATTCCTACTGCCTTTGGAGCAGTCCAGGGCTGGATGCAAGTGACCTTATTAGTTCTGAGAAAAGCAGAGAGTGGTTAGGCAAAAATGCTTCAGGACATTTATCTAAGTATAGATCGCTTTTTCTAATACAGTTCAAGAATAATACTTTTCCAGATGTGTCAGTTTACAAAGTGAATCCTATTGATATCCTGCTAGATAGAAAATATTATTTTAGTAGTTATATTTGATTTATAAGATGCATTTTAAACTAGTTGCATAAAATTGGTGGTAGATGTTTTAATGTAGAAATGTTTTAATAACTTTTCTTTCATATAAAAAGTGTAATTTTTAGTCATTTGGTGTTAATAGACTGTTCTAGGACACTGTGTAAGAGTATGTTATTCCAGTAAAATGCTGTTGAAAAATGTTGACATGAATCCTGCATTTGTCAGTTTTGTAACCTTTATATTCCTTCCTCATTAGAACTACGCAGCATTGATACAGCAGCAAATCAATGAGGACAAACAAAACTTGAGAGAAAAGACTGTCTATGGACTCCAGCTCACAGAAGAAAAACTTAATGACTTTCGTGATGAACAGATTGGGCAGCTGAAGGAACTGATGGACGAGGCTACTAAACCTAATAAAAAAATCAATATTTCTAAAGACTCAAAATACAAAAACTAAAAGATTTTGAAAATTGTTTTAATGCATGTGGAAGCATTTTGAACCTTCCTTTTCCTATTGGAGTTGAATGTGGTTTCTGTGAAATAATGGGCGCTGCAGATGCCGTAACTTATCTGTCTTGACTGTTTGGCTTTTTGTGCAAGAATAAATGTAAAATGGAATAATCACAACACTTCTATGTTAATTGCAGTATTTTTTCTCCTTTATTTTTTTCTCCTAATGGAAGGTGAAGACTGAAAGATTTTGGTAAAAGTAAAGTGACATTTTCAAAATATGAAGTTGTTAGGTTTGTTTTGGTTTGTTTTGCTTTTTTTAATTTTGGCACCTGTAGGGCAAAACATTGTCCTCTTTGTGTATCATCCTCTTCCTTAATGGAAAAGATGCAATTATCATTTATTTTCTGGATTGGATTCAGTAGACAAAAGTATGGTACTATAGTCAATTTGTTTTGATGGAAAGAAATGAGGAGTATTAAAAAAACATACTGCTGGTGAAATCGGTTCTCTTCTTGAGCTTTATTGTGAAATGTGCTTAAAAGTAAAAGATGTAGCTCACTATTAAATTAATCTTGAAGGAATCAGATCATTGTTAGTAGCTAAAATTTTTAAAAACCTTTTATGAGTGGGCTGTGCTGTACTTAGAATTCAAAGGTTCTCTAAAAGGTCGTCATCCTATATAATCTGGTATTTGGTATAGACCAGAATTTGTAAATGCCTTTAGTTTCAATCAAGAAATTATCCTGCTGATAATACTGCATGACAAACATAAGTAATTTATTTCTAATAGGTTAAGTCTTTAGTAGGACAATGCTTGTCTATTGTAACATATACTATTGGGACTAAAGAAAGATTTTTATCTGTTAAGAAAAAACCACATCCTTTTCTGTGCAAAAGACAGCTTTCATTTCATCTTCCAAACCTAGTTTTTTATTATTAGTTTTGTTCTATTTCTGGACCTTTCGCTGTCTGTTACCCACAGCATGTTCAAAACAACATTATTTGTTTGCTCTTGAAGGATAACAGCTTTGACAAGTAAGCACTTTTCCATCTGTCTCGATTCGTAACAACATGCTGTTTGCCAGAGCTGTGCCCCTGGATCTTAACAGGATGAGGGAGCAGTTTGGGGAGCAACCTCTTTCTTTTTCCCTTATCTCTCTTCCCAATTCTTTGATGGGATTGTAGGTTGCAGATTGCTCATTTCTATTAAAAGTTCAATTGCAAGACTCCTGTGTGAGAAACACTTACGGTTGCTTTGCTGCATCTTCCTCTGGTACCTGCAGCCTTTGTTGCTTGTGCTGTAGGAACATCCTTTAGCCTCAAGAACCTAAGCCAAACAGGACTGAAGGGCAGAGATGACATCCAGACTGCAAGGCTGAGGTTCACAAGTCCTGATTTTTGTTGCTTCAGGGGCATGGTTGGAGAGAACGGCAGCTCCCTTCTGACCTGCTGTGTACCTGGGTCCTGCCACAGCATCCAAGTGGGAAGCAGATGATGGGATGTGCATGCAGGAAGCTTGAAGCAGTATCAGTCTCTGATATTGCCATTTACACATTGCTTAAGCTTTATTCTTTTTAAAATTCAAAGTCTGTACAAAACTAATCCAACTCCGGAGTTGAGCACATAAGGATGTATTCTCTTGCACTTCCATCAGATGTACAGTAATCAGTAATTACATCACTAAATCTATTTGGTTTTCGTACCACAAACAATGTTTTGGTGTTGACAACAGAATTTGTCTCCCTCCTTAACTGCTGGTACACATATGCAAGCTTTCCAGTCAATAACCAAGTTGCTTCAAATTTATTTCAAATACTGCAATTTAAAGCACAGTTACTTTTATCAACTTATTAGTTCAATGAAACTAGTTAGAGTACTTGTTTTGCATCTGTCTACTCATGTATGCACCCAGATAACGCACACTTTTAGAGCCTAAATTCATAATGGAAAATTGCTATTTGGTATGAAAAACTGAAGCATATAATGAGACTTAAAGGGAGTTGGAGGTGAGGGTAGACATCTTGACATCCACAGTCCCTTTTCTAGTAAATCCAACAGCTTTTTTCTTTCATTCCGCATGGTAGCTTGTATTTTGTACACTTTTTGTACCTTGTTTAAAACAACTCTTATAAAAGCCAAAATTCCATAATGGGAGTGAAGCATCTTTAAAAAGATTGTTGGTTTTAAGACAGCCAGTGCTGGTAGTAAGGCATGCTCTGATCTGAGTAGGGTTTATGCAAGTGGTGGGCAAAAAGGACCCCACAGAAGCTTTGTGATGCCAACACTCCTCTGCTTAGTGAAATTCTTTGACTTACAAGAGTAGTTAATGACAGTTAAGTTGAAGAAGGTGAAGAAGACAATGGGCTTCTCATCTTGGCCACAGAAAAACAGAATGACACAGATTCTGTTTCTTTTCTTTTGAGTTATAGGATACTTTCTGTGGAGAATTTTACACTGGGATTGAAGGACAATGAACAGAGGAAAGCATCCATCAAAAATACTTCAAAACTGCAAGCAGCATGCTATTTCAAATGCCAAAAGACTTGTTTAGAAAAAAAAAAGATGCTACTTACCTTATAATGAAAAATGGGTCTGATCCCTTTAGAAATGAGTAGAGTTTTGTGTTCTCTGTGTGTTGGCTGGATTGCTGTTATACAAGTCACCACTGAAAAACTCCTACCACCCTAAAAAGCCTTCTCTCCATTCAGTTTATCCATTAAGAAAGATCCTTTATATTTTGTTGATCTTAAATCCATTTGGCTCTTACAGAACTAAAAGAAAGTGATAAAATTCACTGCTTGGTTTGGCTGAACCTTATCTGTGGTAACATTTTATATAATCGCCTGGCAGCTGGTAGGAGTTGGAGGGAGCAGAAGTTTTAGGTAGCTGGAAAAGGCACGAGCTGAAGTCTTAGCAACACTTAAAGAATTTTCAGAAATCTGTCTTATTAAAAAATTACCTGATGTGCAAATACAAAGTTATATGTCTTAAAAAGAATTACTAAAAGTGTCATTCTTCCAGTGTTTTATTATGCTTTTTTTAACTGTATGTCCAGCAAGATCTATTGGGACCTACTTCTTCCTCAAAAATAAATTAATAATGTAACATATTAAAAGTAGGATTTATGAAGAAATTTCTCAGCTGTTTGGACTTTAATCTTTTTGAATTATTAGTGCACATTCTATTTCTTCTTCTTGGGTACGTATTTATGAGATGCTGACTGTTCACTGAGTCTGTGGCCAAATTTTAATTGGCTTCTAGGTAAAAATATTGAACAATTAGTGAAGGAAACGTGCCTTTCCCTGCCTGTTATAATTTATTTTAATCTTTACTTTTTATAGCTAAACTAATAGCAGAGGGAAGGTAGAATTTCTCAGCAGACTGATTTACTCAACACACGACCACAGAGGATCAATGTACCTTTGATGTAGGGTGAAAGCTGAACCACTGTAGAAACCAGCTCACATTCTAGGGTAGGTGTTTCTAATGCTGTCCTGCTTAACTGTTGATTTTCAGACCTCTTGGAAAGGGTTTCAAGGTAGATGCTTCCTGCTGGAGGAGACAGATGCAGCAGCAGAGGTTTTGCAGGGACGGTTTGGTGAACAGAACTGCCTGAGCCACCTCCTACTGCTCCATGTCCTGGTGCAGGGCCAGGCTTGGTGTGCTAGCGTTTGAGAGCCTTACACTGAGGAGTGGTGGTGCAGGCAGGTCTTCCCCACTGAATCATATCAGGAAGTTTGCTGCAAAGACTGGCACAAATCAAATGCTTGGTGTTAGAAGTGATAACATTTGCAGCTGTAAATGGTCTGCTCTTGTTCATGGAGGTTATGTATCTGATGCAAAACCACTGACTTTGGTAGGAACATTTCCAGCAGTTTCAGTGTCCATGGCTCTGCTCTGGGAATAGCCTTGACAGTGCTGAGTCCTTGCAGCTTTTCCAGTGGTTTCTGTCTACCAATTATGGCACATGAAGATCACAGAATTTAATTTCATTTGGATGCAACCATTACATAAGTATAATACAAAGTATTCTTTGTTCATTGAATGAGAGTGATAAGTCAGTGCATAAATTCAGTGTATAAATGACTAAGAACAGAATGGTTTTTCCACTTGTAGCAGTGTGTTATGAGTAAATGTCAGGTGTTTCAACTAGCTCATTTACGTGATGTATGATCCTGCACAACCGGTACATGTGTCTGGGGAGTTGAGTGTTTATTCTGCTCTCTAACAATTTCAAAGCTAGTACTTGAGACTATAAAATAAGTATCTTAATTTAATAAAATGACCTTTAGTTACTGAATATTTTTCAACTTGTTATAAATGCTGAGAAACATAGAGACAAGTGTGTATTACAACTGTAAAACCCTTAATAAGTAGTTTGTGGAAATACCACCATTTGCAACACATTTAAAGCACAGACGAACCGTCTGTTTTATGCCAATTACATTCCTTGAGGGTTGAAGTGAAATTTCAATCATGTGTTAAGTGATATATTTACCATTTTTCCCCGAAGGTTCCTATTTCTGGTTGTGACTGGCAAAACAACTGCTACAGAATCTAAAGTAGTGATATGTGTTTATCCCAAGAGAATAACAGCAACACCAATACAACATGTAGAGGACTGTAAGCTGGCAATACACAGTTGGGGTTGTAACAAAGGCAGGATTTCACTTAGCTTTACTGTAGTGGAATATTGTACAGAATCTGTGGCATAGAAACTCTGCCAGCGCAATGGAAACTGGCCATGCTCTTCCTTTGTACAAGGGACCCATATAAAGAATAGCATGGTGATGGCAGGAATTGGTAAGTGGCCCAAGGGGATGAAAAAACAATGTTCCAACAGGCTTTGCCAACCGGACTGGGGTTTAAACTGCTGGGGAAGCCTTCTCCTCCATGCTGTAGGAGGCTGACCAGGGATGGCACAAGGCAGGACAGTGTTACGTGCAGCAGGATGCTCAGAGAGCAGCTGTACCAAAAGCTCCTTGACATCCTCTGCAGCCTCTTGTATCTGTCAATCCCCACCCCTGACCATGCCCTCCAAAGGCAATTCCTGTGCCTGCCACTTCACCTGCTGAGCAGATGTGCTTTTTATGCAGCAGATGTTGCTGCATACTTGGTACTTGGCACAGGGAGTGAGAATCATTTAAAAAAAAAATGTAATGTTTGGGGCTTGTTGCCAATGTTCATTAAAAAGGTAATTTTTTATTTAAATATGTGGCGTTTTAAGGCAATGCTCCTTAAAATATTGGTGTTGCAGGCTCTATGCGGTGCCCAGAGGCTGAAAAATGCAACATCTAAGTAGCCTCTTCACACCAAAGAATCTGAGTAATTTCCGGAAAGGCTCACTTGCAGTCCAGGACAGATGGTACAAAGGTTCCTTCCTAATCCTCTCTGTGGTATGTTAAAAATAATTCAGAAAAGCCACACAGATCCCTTGGAGTGATGACAGAAGCCTCTGCTCATTTGCAAAGAGGAGACTTTTAGTGCAAAGGCCAGTGCACTGGGTCCTGAGCTTCCCAAAGCTTCTGACATTGCAGTAAAATAGCATCAATTTTAATAATCTTAACTAGGTTTGCAAACCTTAAGCAGGTTTTCTTATCTGCAAAGGGGAAGAGCTAAGGACTATCTTTTTTCCAAGCCAGTTCCATTTTCTCAGCTGAAAAGCAAACAGTTCTGGTAAAGAAAGCCACCCTGGGACTGTTAAAACCGCAGTTAGAACAAACACAGTTGGGAACAGATTTCGTTTGATGCAATTTTCAGTTTCTTCCATTTGATTTCCCCCCAAGGGAAAGGAAAAGGCTAGCTGTGGGCACACCACTGCAGTCAGGAGATGCTCTGCTGATGTGTTGCATGTGGAAGAAATGAACCCTTTGCAGTCCAAACCTCGGCCTGCTGAGGACAATGGACGTGGAGACATCAGGATTTCCCTCCGGCCTGCTGTGCCATGCCAGAAGTGCCCTTGCTCACCCTGCAGAGGATGGGGGTGGCTACCCTGAGCCCCCTGAAGCTGGTCACGCTGCCTGGGGAGGAGCCAGGAGTGGGGACCATGGGAAAGGGCCCTGGGGACAGGTACCCCCTTTCCATTGGAGGACATCCCCTGGCTCCCATCAGCACATGTACTCCTTTGGACCCCAGAGGATGCTGCGACAGTGCAACACCCAGTGATAGCTGATTTAGAGGGAAGCCAAATGGAAGACAGAGAGCGTGGTTTAGTTAATCACAGCTATGCATCATGCCTTGTATTCTCGAAACATCCATGCTACAGCAATATTTTGTTAAGCATCACAGCTACTGGAAAATAGCAATTTAATCCCACAGGTAGCATTGATATTTCATGTTTATAGCTCTCTCCAGCTCCCTCTAAGCAGGGAACAAAATTTTGCTCTTACAAATGACTGTACCATCACTAATTACATAGTTATCAGTTTGTTTTAGTAGAATGTTATGTGGTAATAATGAGACCCAGAAGTGATTATAAATCATACATAAGGTTCATGTGATGCAAAGAGTTGTACAGGTATCTCACTAATTATATTATATTCAGGAGTAATAAATAACATTAATTTTCTAAGCCTTTTTGTTTGTTGATTTTTGCAGTGTATAGCCCAGGCATTTTCAAGTTTCTAAAGTCTTAGTTACTTACAGGAACTTTTTTGTAGTGGTCCAAAGAACCCTTACCGTCAGTTTTTGTAATTATTCCTGAACTTGAAAAGGAATAGCTACAATTTTTAACTCATAGATTAGTTCTTATGGTAATAAAGAGATGAATTAAGCAGAGTGAAATGCAGAACAAACCACAGGATTATTTACAGTTGGAAAAGATCTCCAAGATCATTGAGTCCAACTATTAACCTAACACCACTAAACCATGCCCCTAAGCACTACAAGCACTACATCTACATATTTTCTGAACACTTGCAGGAACAATGATTCCACCACTTCCTTGGGCAGACTCTTCCAATGCCTAACCACCCCTTCAGTGAAGAAGTTTTTCCTAATATCCGATCTAATCTATGAAGAATAGCAAAGCTGATCACCTGGACTCCATACCAGAAGATAATAGCAACTTTGTAGAATTAAACAAAACCACCACCCCAACCTGATAGAAATAACCAAGAAAACAAACTGGGTCAAGATGAAGTTACTTACCGCCAAATTCATGCCAAAGCTTAATTATCACTATTCAAATAATTTTAGCAAAGCAGGTTTCCTCCTGCAAAGTTTGGGATTTTCTCATCTGAGTCCCTGGTCACCCATGAGATACAAAGACTTGTTGCAGGAAGAGCAGGAGACAGCAGTTCCAGCCTGTGTGTGACCTACTCTGCCTGGTCTGTGCATCAAAGGAAAAGCACTGAACTTCCCAGTGACAGGCAAGAACTGACTTCAAGCCAGCATGTTTCTTAATTTGCACTTAGCATTTGAAGACACTCTGGGATTTAAATGATCTCCCAGATTCCCCTTCTACTTGTCTCAGACACTTCTTTATTCTCCCTTTGAGACTGATTTTTACATGGACTTCTAGAGTTCATCCTATTTTTGAGATGGGCGGAATTATATTTTGGCTTATAAACTTGCTGAAAATTGGTTTCAAAATAACTATACACATTGTAGGATGTCAATAACATCTAAATAGCTTTTACAGAATTGCCTCTAACTCCAAGTACCCCCTTGGCATTCCAGGTTGATATTCCTTACTTGTTTTGTCTCACTTTTAGTGAGCTTATATTGTGATATGCAGTAAAATATCCAACCTAAACCTCCCCTGACATGATTTGAGGCTATTCTCTCGGGTCCTGTCACTGGTTACCACGGAGAAGAGATCAGTGCCTGCCCCTCCTCTTCCCCTCACAATGAAGTTGTAACTGCAATGAAGTCTCCCCTCAGTCTCCTCCAGGCTGAACAGACCAAGTGACCTCAGCTGCTCCTCATACAGCTTCTCCTCAAGGACCTTCACCATCTTTGTTGCCCTCCTTTGGACGCTCTCTAATAGCTTAATGTCTTTCTTATATATGCATTGCTGTGGAAAAGCACAGGGATTCAGTCTTGTCCTGAATCCTGACAACCAGAAGAGGCTGCTCATGGATCTGAATGGCCAAGGATGGGGTCACATGGCCACNGGGGATTCAGTCATGTCCTGAATCCTGACAACCAAGGATGGGGTCACATGGCCACCTTCTTTGCTCCTTCAGCACGGAACTTTAATGATCATAAACCAAAAGGGATATTTTTTCCACAATACTCTGAAACCCGTCTGACTGCTCTCTTAGGGATGTCTTGACCCTCCACTCCAAGGCTTAAATTCTGACATCAAAATAACTTTAGTCTGGCAGAGTCTCACTTTCTGATATGGATATGTAGGGTTTTTTTAAGGGCAATCTGTTACGCTTAAGATATGTCATTTTTTGAAACTTCAGAGCTGCTTTCAGATACTGCAAATAATCTATTTACTGTAGCAATGTGAGCAGACATGCTACATGCTTTGATCTGCAATAGAGCCTGGTACAGATTTCATGTACTGTCATCATACCCATACTGATCATCTGCCCACAGGAACAGGTACATGTTGTTCCTTACTACACTGCCATACAGTTCTTGCAGCAGATTTTCCTTCAGGTAATGGTCTAGGAAGGGAAGACATCATACACAGGCATTTAGGAGAAGGTAAAGTCCCAGATTCCGTATCCCTGTTGTCCAATGATGCATATTACAGATAAAATGTGGGTAGGCCTTGTTGTTAAAAAGTGTTATGCTGTTCTCTGAGCATCTGACTGTGACTAGACTGCATGAGCTGTGCGGATGGAGCAGTGGCTCTGGGCAGAGAACACTGGATGCCCCAAAGCATCTACAACTGATGGTTGCTCCTGTGTCCGCTGTGGCCCTAGTTCCTTTTCTAGCAGCTTCCTAGTTCCTTCTCTGCAAAAAGACACTGTCCTGACACACAAAGACTTTTTTCTCCCTATTCCTGTCATCTTTGTTTTCTTTTGCATTACTGCTGAGAGGTCATTCAAATTGTGTTCTCATGTTCAAGAGGTTTTGTCCATGATATTTTTGCAGGTTTCTCTTTTTTTTTTTTTTTTTTGGTTTAAGATCAAGGAGTTAAAAAACAGAACAAGTCATTGCTACATGTTGCTAGTCTCCATAGCAACAATTATAAATGTTTCCCTTACTCAGTTTTACAATTCCAATCCGATAGTCTCACCCGAGGCTTGGGTGAACAGCAAGAGGTTAAAACGTCTCATAACTTACTTGCTCATTGCAGTTTTAAAAACAGGCTACTGTGAGTAGCATGGGACAAATGAGAGCCAAAATACTTTCCTGAGCTCCAGGAGGTGAGGCACAGGCATGGAAACAGCAGGTAGGAAATAGCACATTTACCTCTGTAGGACTTAAAACAGTGTCAGTGTTCCTTAGACTGACCATCCCATCACTGTGGGATCAGGAAGGCAACACGGTACTAAATTCCCTAAAAATACGGGGCTGCGTTGCTGTATTTGCACCAAAATCAAAGGAACTGTCCCATGTTCCTGCCATGAACCTGCCAGAGGTATGCAGAGCGCACCCTGCACGCAGGCAATGCTGCACTCCTGAGCACAGGGGAGCTCAATCCATCAATGACTGCTGCCTCCTGTGGTAGACAAATTGAATTTCCCAGGACAGACAGGAATCTTGAGCCTGAGGAAGACTGCACCCAACAGCCTATGTCTGGCACCAAGACTTCTGCTGTGGCTTTGGTGCTCTGTGTGATGGAGCAGCACTTGGCAGAGGCCTCTTCAGATGAAAGTACCTTAAAGTACCAAGAGATGCTTGGAAAACCTTTCTGGTTTTTTGTAAAGCCAGATCTTCCTAGATCTTTTTTTCACTGCCTGCCAGTCTCCTGGGCAGGGGTTGCCAATGAGCAGCAGGCAGGGGATGCAGATGTCCAGCTGTGTGTGCCGTGTTCCTGCCCGTGACGCAGCAACATGTGTAAGTCACAAGTATTACAGTCATTTGTAGTGAAGGTCTTGATTCCCTCTCTTTCATTGTCTGGGAAAGGTCCCCACGTATGAAATCAGCAGCTAACAGCATAACTGGTGCTCTGGTGGCCAGTCTCTCTGGTGGCCAGTGATAGGATCCGAGGGAATGGCTAGAACTGTGTCAGGGGAGGTTTAGGTTGGATATAAGGCAGAGGTTCTTCAGCCAGAGGATGGTTGGGCACTGGAACAGGCTCTGCAGGGAAGTGGTCACAGCACCAAGATTGACAGAGTTCAAGAAGCGTTTGCATGATACTTCTGGGCAATGATGTAACTCTTGGGGATGTTCCTGTGCAGGGCCTGGAGTTGGACTCCATGATTCTTGTGGGTCCCTTCCAACTCAGGATTTCTATGTTTCTATGACTGGAAGGACAATAAAAGGAAGTTGAAATACAGATGTATCTGAGCAAACCTTATTGTACCTCAGTGCACATAAAAATGCACCTTATTTCTTTTCCAATATGATCTTCCAATTATCAATATTAATTTGGAATAGCTGAACTGGATGGGAATGTTGTAATTTAACTCAGAAGAAAAGCCAAAGCAGAAGAGTTGCATTTCATCCTTCATAGAGAAAAGCCCCAAATGGGTTTTCCTTTTTACTGTACATTCTGGGAGCAATGTATAATACCAACTTGGACTCAAGTTTTCCAGTGGAAAGATTTTGGTAAGATTTGGACAAAGAAGCTAAGAAACTCTCGTTTCAAGATACTAAGGACGGGTCCATTTTCCCACCACCCAGTGGCATATGCTCACATTCTAAAATTAAATAGAATGAAGTTCTCAAAAGAGTTCTAACTGGGCATTTGATTGACAGGATATGTTCTTCAGCTTTGCAAAGTTCTTTTAACTTATTGGATCATAATCAAAGTTGACTTCACCAATAACAGCACAACACTGTTAATATATACTCGAGTAGCAGAGGGGACATCTTAAAAGGGAATCCCTCTGTGAGTAGGAAACAGGGACTTTGATCAGCTGAATTGGCCCGCAGCTCCTTACTGCCTCTCTACAGTGCACAAAAAGGGAAAATTAAAACCCTTTTAGCATCCCTCTTCAGCCCCAGCCAAGCCACATGCCTAGGACTGGATGCAGGCAGACAGTGTGCCTGGGGTTCCCAGGGATGGGGCTTGTCGCTAGACTCAGTCTCTACCATAAGTAATGAAGGTTTTGCTACTCTTTCCATGACATTCTGCCCAAGTTGCATGCCGTGAAAATTCTGAGCTGTCATGGAGCCTTGGCATGCTGGTGAATACCTTGTCTGTACAAGGTTTTTAATGTATTTTCTTCCCCTTGCCAGCAGATGGGACAGGCAGCTCTTCCTAGGCTTTGGACCACAGGCCTTCCAATGCCTTTGGTGTGCATCATGGTGTTTGGGAGCCGCTGTATGAAACAATTTATTGCACTTGGCATCTTTCTATGAAATATTTATAGTGGTACTGAATTCCAGTGAATTGTACCACTGGCTCATGCAATTCAGATGACAAAAATGCCGTTTCTAATCCATGGAAAATAAACCCATCAGCACTGTAGAAATAAGATTTGCAACTTGGCAGCGTCATCGACTAACTGGAACCAAGGAGAAGGGCAAGCGCCATTCCTCCGGTAAACCCCACATACAGGGGAGAAGGTGGCAAAGTTCACCTGCACCCACAGAGCCAGGCCTCTGTTACTTATCTTAGTGAAGGAGAGGCGTCAGCATCTTGGCCTGAGAATCAACCTGGGCTTCCAGGGAGAGCAGCACAGGTCATGGCCGAGGATCAGCATTGCTTATTGCTCACCCTCACACAGCTCGTGTAGAAAAAACCCAAAGCAGCAGACAAATTCACAGTCTCAGGCTCCTCTGCTGGAAGATAGAAATTGCAATGATCCATAATGTCTGTCTAGAGGCAAGAACAATATTTCATTTGGTTAAAGGGAACGTTCCCAACCCCAGAGCACATGCATAAATGCTGGTGCAGAAAAAAAATGCCACAAATGAGTTTTCATCAAAAGCAGAAGTGAGTTATGAAATTGTGTTCAATATAGCAGTGATTTTCTCTTTTCACTGCAGGACAGACTCCAAGGGATGCAAGACAGAAAAGCTTGAAATTAAAGTCTTCCTTTTCATGGAGATTTTATTTTAGTTCTTCCTCTGTGGCTTATTTTCCTTCCTTGAAAGTAAGTTGTCTCTCCAGAGCTTCTGGTCCTGCCCTGGCAACCCCACTCCACAAGAAAAGGAGGTGGTAGTAGGTCAGTCTCCTTATTGCTGCTCAGCCCTGCCATGCTCTGCTTCCAGGCCACAGTTCTGGGCAGGTCAGATTTCGGGGCAGATACCAGCTGCAGTCCCAGCCATCCCCATGTCGTTCTGTGAGGTGGGGAATGGACTGCCTCCCTTCCAATGTGACATTCTGGGGGACCTTATGGGGATGCTGTGGTTGGTGATCCTCCAGTCAAAACTACCCCTGGGAGCCAAGGATGTTTCTGCTTCTTCCTCAGTACTCGATCAGAAGCAGAACAAGCTCTTTTGAGATTTGCTGAGTTTAAAGATCTTTAAAAATATTTGTATGCAAACTGAAAATAAATCTGGTACTTTTACAATCACTCAAACCCCAAGTTCAGCCAGTCTCTGGTATAAGTATCCAGAAAACAACCATCAACTGGAGGTTATGGGTGAACCCAGCACTGTCCATAGAGATGTCTCAGTGGGGATTTTAGGCAAGGGGTTGGCAGATGATCTTGAGTTTGGTGGGAAGCTCTGTGTACTAATAAGCACATGGTGTGGGATGGAGGTGATTGCCTATTGTTAATGTTAACCAGGCTGTTCTTCTGCTGTAGGCCATGCACCATGACCTGTGGGTGTCATTGAGGGGCTACAGGTCCTGAATCCTCCCAGGAGGATTCCCTTGCTTAAGTCCTCCCTTGCTTAAGTGCTGCTAAGGCCCCTGCCAGTCTGCCCCAGCAGACAGACAGACAGACTAGGATACTAATTGGAAACAGGGTTTTTATCTCAACCTGCAGGGTTTCCCTGGCACTCTGTCTTGTGCATTGTGGGACTGGCTGATGCTTCAAGTGCCCTGAACTGGATCTTTGGTCTCCAAGTAGCCCTGTCCATGGCCATGGGCCATGTCATGCTAATGGCCTCTAGGCAGGAAAAACCATGGGAGTAAGAGAGACAAGAGTGGCAAGCATTGATTTAATTTGTTTTATATTTCCTGCTTTTTTCACAGAGTTTTTTATTTCAGGGCAAAAGTGGAGAAAGGGATTAGATAAGGAGAAGTTGAATGAAGAGGACTTGGATCAGTGGTGATGAAAGAAAAAGCGGTTGGAAAAACAAAACACATGCTTTGTCAGAGGACTTCCCTTCCATACCTACTTTGAGGGCAGCAGGCTGCTAGATCCCCCAGAGACCATGATACTCCAGGCAGCTGGTTATCAGGGAGCAAAGCTATCTTCCTTTTGCAGGAAAGCCACCTCCTGTGTTGCAGTTGTCCTACTTCAGGGTACAAGTTCAGCTTTTCAAACACTTTCAATGGCTGAACTGGTTTTCTGCACCTCAAACTTGCATGGTACTGAGATACTGGAAAACATCACCATTTCCTCCTCTCCATGCTCATCTGAGTTTTCTCAGCTGATAGCAGGACAAAGTCTTAAGTGACATTTCCAGTAAGAAGGCTGTTTAGAAACAGCCCTAGAAATGCAATAATTTTAGGATCATCCTTATTTTAAGGACGTATAGCCTTACATGAATTTGCCTTCAAATCCTCTGGATGGCTAATTCCTCATTGCACATGATGATTTATCATTAAAATAATAATCACCTTACTGGCTGCTTATAGTTTAATCTTTCAGCAAAAAAAGAAGTGATTGAAACTTCCTCTTATCAAACCAGAACGAGTTTGTTCAGAAGAAAAAAATAAATCTGTTATTTTTGTACAAATTGGCATAATGAGCTGTCTCTGCACTATTATCTCTGAGCATTAACAGGCTCTATTATGCAGGATAATACTCAGAATAATTATTACTTATCTGCATGTACGTACATTGAATAATAAAATAATTAGACCTTTTAAAACAGAGGGTAGAAAAGATTCCATTTACTGTAATTCTGACTTTCTGATTATAAGGTTGGAATAAAAATTGTGATACTTTATTGGTGTGTCAAGGCACTAAATGCTGGGTTTGTGGATATCAGTGCAGGCTGTGCGTAAGGTACGTATTTTGTCAGTCTAGACTGAGCAGAGATTTACATAAGGATGTGAAGGATCTGGGCTGTTGAAATTCAGAGGTGGTTGAAGCCTGCTGAGCACAGCCTGCTCTTTCTAAGAACAGTGCTCCTGCTGTGTGCAACTGCTTTGGTGCAGGGGCCTGCAGTGCTTATCCCATGGGAGCCTGCACGTCTGGAGAGAGGAGGCACTGGGCTCCTGCAGCTCTGGAGGCCCATCTCTTCTCTGGGTGAGGGCTGGTCCTTTCCCTCCCAGCTGGTCAAATTCTTCATGCAGTGGAGCAAGCACAGTCTACCTGGCATCTCAAGATGATGTCTCAGGCAGAGCTGACCCAGCCATTGCTTGTCAGAAAAGTTGTCTGGGCTCTTGGTCAGCACGAGCGCACTGGACTCTCCTGAAATAATGTATTTCTGTTCCCTAGGGAGCCTTCATGTGCTTAGACTTTGGCCTCTGCCGGAGTCTCCCATCTGTCTGATGAGGCAGCTTCTGCTTCACGTGAATAATGGAAGAGGATAGTGATAATAATGTTAAAAATGGTGATATGTCACTGTACAAAAGGTAAAATGCTCCAGGCCTGGTATTTTTTTTGCCATGTCTGAAAAAACACATGGAATCACAGAATCATGGAATAGTTTAGGTTGGAAAAGACCTTTAAGATCACTGCATCTAACTGTTAACTCAGCACTGCCAACTAGCACACCACTAAACCATATCTGTAAGTGCCACATCTGCACATCTTTTAAATACCTCCAGGAATGGTAACTCTACCACTTCCCTGGGCAGCCTGTTCCAGTGCTTAACAACCTTTTCTGTGAATAAATTTTTCATAATGTCTGATTTAAACCTCCTCTGGTGCATCCTAAGGCCATTTTGTCTCATCTTGTCGCTCGCTATTTGGGAGAAGAGACTGACCTCCCCCTCACTACAACCTTCTTTCAAGTAATTGTAGAGAGTGGCAAGATGTCCCCAAGGACATCTCTGCTCTGCACAGGAGAGGGGTAGGGAGGCTGGAGGTAATTTCCCGTGGCTGTCAGCTTGGGAGCAGGACCTGTGGTGTAAGGCAGACCCCTCCTGCCTCAAAAGGCTCTTCAGAGCCAGAAACCCATTCACACATATGGGTTAGGGATTGTCTTTTAATGTAATCACAAAAGCCGAGGGATCCTGAAAACCTCCTTATTGTGCTGGTCTAAATGAAAATGGAATCAATGGGAGATGGCTGCTGCAGAGAACTGTATTCAAATCTTGTACTGGGGAGATGAGGGGCACTTTGAGCTTCATATTTTTGGATGTTGCTCATTATTTTCAAAAATTGCATTTCTGTATGTCATGCACCCAATTCCTTTGCTATCACTCACAGTCCTTCATGAGCAGGCTGACCTGATCCAGGCTGGTCATGCATTTATTCTTCGCCTGGGATTGATTTTGCTTCATTTCTCGTCTCAAGAGCATGACCTTGTGACTTGCATATGTGTTGCACAGTGGTCTTGTGGAATGGCAATGGATGTTATCCATTTCTTGATGGATAATTATTTTAAGAGGGGGATTGCTTGGCTGCCTGCTTTGTTAGGACACCTGAGGAATAACTGAACTGTCTCAGATAATGAAGAGAAACCAATTCATCTCATACTCCTTTGTAAATCCCAGACACGGGGTTAATCACACAAATGATTAGGAATTCGAAGCAGACTGCTGGAACATTTTAATTCTGTTTGTTGAGAGCTGTAAACATAATTGATTTACATTTCTCTCCAATAAGTTAATTTGAGAGAGTGTTCCCATTGTGAATAATATCAGATTCAAGGCTGTATGGCTTACGATTCTCAGTGGCTCCACTGGAGAAAATACAGATCACTCCTTGCTGCAAAAGGATGAAAAGGATAAAGACTAATGACTGGTAAATGTTGGCTTCCTGTAAACAGAAAATTACCAAATCTGATAAATGCAATACATTAGCACTGTAACACAAGAAGCAACATGCTCTCCATTATCTCTGATAAGTTAATGGATGAACGCTGGAATTAAAAAAAAAAAAAATTACAATCTTCTATGGATGCAAAGTCTCCAGGTTGATTCAAAATAGTTTTGGTTTTAAAAAAACCTTTGTTTCCTGGAAATATTACATTTAACTGAAGGTTTGATATATGAAACATTTTTCCATCACAAAATGTAGGTTGGCTAAAGATGAAGATCCCTACAGCAGGACATCCCCTGAGATAAAATCTTTTGCTTTAATTGTGGTGAGGTCAGAGGGAGGGAGGGGTCTGAGGACTGAAATGCAGCAGACCCGGATTCAAACTCCTGTTGATGCTCCTTCACTGGCTTGTCTAAGCACTCCCTATGTGTCTTTTGTTTATCTTTGTATTTTCTTTTTTTTTTCTTTTCCAGCAAAATCTCTTTGTCATTTCATCATGGAATCAGATCTCAGGTGTTTTTTTGGTTGGGTTTGTGTTTGTTGTTGTTGTTTTGTTGTTTTGTTTTTTTGTCTGTGTGAAAGAGAATTCTTGTTTTCTGGAGAGCTGTGTGGTCCCCCCAAGTAGGCAGGGGAAACACAGACACTGTGAAAGATTCCTTGTATTATTACCTCTTGTTTCTACAGCACAAGAAAACATTTCAGAGACTAGAAAGGCTCAGTATTCCGTTTTAATAAAAAAAAAATTAAAAATTCCATAACTAGCAAAAAAATCCCCCAAGCCCCCAAACAACTGGGGGACAAAAGCGCCCTTACCAGGATGATGCGGGCAACTGGGTGAAAAGAACAAGAGAGAGGGCCTTATTCATAGTGAAATGAAGTTCAGTTAAATAGTGCTTTAAAGCGTTTCAGTACATATTAACAATTGCCGACATGGAAAAGGTTTATTTCTGACACAGCCTAATCACAGCGACAGGCAAAATAATTCCCCTTCTTAATGTGATTAATGCAGGTCAGGGTTTGCCATCTGTTTTTGCAAGTATGGCTTGCATTAATCACACGGATGTTGCAAGTGTCTCTGCCCTTGCCAACAGTCGCTTTCACAGCTCCCTTGTTGCTGGCACAGCTTCCCCAGCAGCGTGAGGCAGCCAGGCTGCAGCACTCACACGCGTCCAGGTGAACTCCTTCAGTGCAGGAGGCTTGGGGTTCCAAGCCTGTCCTCTTAGGGAAGAAATTTTGTCATCATATATTAGCATATTAGCATATGAGGAAGGCTCTTTTTAGCAGCAAAATTGGAAAATATTTGTAATTACATTCGCTATCAGCTTGTAGGTACTGCTGCAAAAGCAGCTCAGCCGCAGAGTACCTTTTATATATCCTTAGTAATCCCAACACTTTAAGAGTTCAAATTTACATACAAATCCCTTTGGTAGTAACTGAACCGTAAAATAAATTTTTATTGAGATTATTATAATGGCCAGACTTCGTGAACGAAGATCTGAGGAAGGTCTTTGTGCGCCTTCCAGCCTGCGCATTGGATTTATTTTAGGTGGGACACAGTGCGCGCAGAACTGAGCCCACCCTTTAATCCTGAGGTTCATCTGCCGGGGCCAAGCGAGCTTGGACAGTGGCAGCGAGGTCCTCAGGACGTAGGTGGATTGCCTTACAGGGCTAACGGGCTCCACCTGCCCGGGGAGTTTCCCCGAGGCATGATTAGCTACCACTGTAAACCTCAGTCTTTCTGGTCTTCGGAAAGAAAAAAACCAGTTTTCAAATGGATCTAAAAATTCTGCTGCATCACTAGAAAAGAGAGTCTATATATTTTCTGCCCCATCCAGTGAATTTTAGGGATGCCACTGGGATGCTTCTGTGCTGCATGGGACAGAAGCTGTGTGGGTGGTGCTGGGATAGATGCTTGAAGGGTGGGCAGGCGATCTTACCTCCTGCTCCTCTGCCAAAGCTGAAGTGTGAAGGATACTAAGTTCTCCAAACTTGCATCTTTCTAGACATGGAAAACACTAATTACTTCTTAGCTCAAGGATCTTGACCAGGACACCCAGAAACAACAGTTGTCATGAGAAGTGGATGAATATTAGATGTTTGCTGGGAAACACAGTTAACAATAATGAAGTGCTAACATTTTGTTAAGTTACAAAAGAAATAGAAGAGTACCTTGTGCTGTGAAATTATACCCAAAGTCAGTGGTGACTGACTGTTAATTACAGAGTTAGATGGGGTGCAGGTGTTAAATAAAGGCAATAACTTGTGCAACATTGCTGTCCTGAGACAGAACCAGGCCCCATCCTTTTCCATTTTTTTAGTAATCTCCACTGCTTTCTTTCTAAACCTGAGTTTACCAGAGAGATGAGAATTACTGTCCCAACCTATTGTATATTCAAAGTATCTAGTCTGCCTCAAATTAGTTACAGAATGTTCTCCATCAGTGCAGCCATGAGAAGGTCGAGTTTCATCCTGTTTTTCTTGCTGTGAGTTTAGTGGCACATGATCTGTATGACACATTCCCTGCTCTTTAAAAGCATCAGGTTTTCCCTGTTTCAGTCTAATTTTCCAAATCTTCTTTACTCATGAAATGTATGACAATGGCATATATGTTCTAAATAGATCCTTGGAAACCTCTGCTTAAGATGAGGAACAGACATCTGACCTAATTTCCATTGTGAAACCTTGTCATGCTCTTATAAAATATGATCCTGATTTTGTATTGATTAGCTTATTTAGAAGAAGGTTTACAACCCTTTGCTTTGTTTTATAGCCCGAAGCCCCCATTATTTTTTCATATATGAGCAAATTTTTGTTATACCTGATGATTCTGATGGCTCTGGGAGCACACTGCACTGGGATCTGGTGGCTCGGCTCTTCTAAAACCATACCAGCCAGTGGCTGCTCTGCATGTTTGTCTGGATTAAAGTGCTTCAGAAGTGCACTGGTTCATGGATGGGCTTGCTAAGCCTCACGTCGTGTTCCCTGGGAATAGGCAGATTCATCTTTCTACAGAGATGGCTCATATCCACAGTAACTCATTCATCAGTGCTTTCTGACGGGACAATATTTCACTGACAAAAAAGAAAAACATTTTTTAGAATGGTCCTTCACAGGATGAGCTGTTGGCCCAGGCTATTCATCATCATGATCTATTGCAATTTCATTTCTTTTGGGAAATATTCTCACTGCTGCTCTAGTCTGCTATGTACCAGTATCTGTCAGGTTGGGTGGGCTGGCTTGCTCCACAGGGAACCTGGTGTCAGTTGGATACTGAGATGTATAAAAATGTGGAATTATTGATTACTTTCCTCCCCAAGTTTCAGATCAGTTTGTTCAGAGAGATGAATTCACATGGTGTGTTTTGTTAATCAGTTTCTTATAAATGTTCTAGTTTTTCATGTCTGAAACCATTGTGTTGACTCATGCTTGGTCCAGGAGCAGCTCTGAACGATACTTGCTCTCGTAACACTTTGATTTTCAACCTGTACTTCAGAAACTCTGGAATTCTGCTAGTTAAGTAGATGTCATGGTTGAGCAGCATCATCCTGCTTCTCTGCATGGTGCCTGGGAGGGGACGTGGGGAGTCCTTGCACACTGGAGCTTTTACTGCTCAAAATCATTTATTTTCCCACTGCAGCACAGACATTCCCTGATGCAATGCAGCAGTTTTTGCCTTGTATTTAGCTGTGGTCTATAAACTGATTTTCATTTTGAACTGATGTCTGTGTTTTGAACACCCACATAGGAAAATAAAGGTGTGTGGAAAGGACAAAGTACTGGCCAGTGCTATTTGAATTTGTTACAGAAAAAACACTCCATCTGCTTTTCTGATGGTTTGCTTGCACAGCAGCTCCTTTAAAGGAACAATTATATAAAGTTTGCTTTGTCTAATTAATTTTGGTGATTTCTCAGATAAATAAAACATATTCAGTCTTTCATTCCATAGTTTAATTAACTTATATTTAAGGTAGTCCTTCCTGAGTATTAAACGGGCCATTTCATTTTGGGATCAAACAAAATAGCTGGATATCAGATTACCAAAAACTTGTTCAGTTATGGTTTTTGCATTTCAAACAGTGCTCTAAAAGATTGTACAGGACATAGTGCAGATATTTAACAAACTTTACCAATCCTGACTGTTTCAGGTAATGACAGATGACATAAATGCTTGCAAGCTACATCCCTAATATCTGATTTTAATTATTATATTTTAAGTAATAATAAGTAGGCATAATAAATATAATATAACATATAACAAATATGATAATATATATCATATATAAATACAATAATATCATAAATATAATAATAAATATATTTAAGTAACAATAAAAAGTCAAGTCTGTTTTAACTTACGTGAGGGACACAAGGCAATAGCAATTGGGATAATTATACAAAACTGGGTGCCTGACTCCTAGTAGCTCATGCAGCAAGTAGTGTGTCCTCCATGCTGAGTACAGCATTTCAAGTGAGATGGATTTTGTTATCAGTTCATAAAAACAAACACAGAACTTAATTTCAAAATAACCAATCCATAAAATAATATTTCACAGGTAATTTAGCACTACATAGGGACAGTAGCATCCCAGATATAAATGTCAAAAAGTACAATGAGAAATAAATCTATAAATAAATCTACAGGTTCTAGCTAGTTAAACTAAATTGATCACTTTTGACCAGATACCTTAACTGTGTCCAAAGGACAACAAAACTGGTGAAAGGGCTTATGAGGGCCAGCTGAGGGTGCTGGGGTTCTTCAGCCTGGAGAAAAGGAGGCTCGGGGAGATCTTATTGTTCTCTACCTGAAAGGAGATTATAGTGTGGTGGGGGTTGGTCTCTTCTCCCAAATAGCAAGCGATAAGACAAGGAAATGGCCTCATGTGTGCCAGAGGAGGTTTAGATTGAATATGAGGAAAAATTCCTTCATGGAAAGGGTTTTCAAGCACAGGAACAAGCTGCCCAGGGAAGTGGTGGAATCAGCATTCCTGGGTGTTTTTAGAAGACGTATACATGTGGCACTTAGGGACATGGTTTAGTGGTGGACTTGGCAATGTTAGGGTAATTGTTCGACTCAATGATCTTAAAGGTCTTTTCCAATCTCAGTGATTTTATGATTTGATGATTCTATTTGAAAAATGGGGCACTCTTAGGCCATCAGATAACAAAAAATACAGCATTCAAATGCTTAGCTATTCTCTCATATATAAATACATTTTTACTTACTTTGTTTCATCATATTTATGAATAAGACATTATATAGTGTGCAAAGCTGTTTCTCTTTTCTGATTCTTCTCAGCATGTGGGAATTGTGCACTTTTTATGTATTGAATGGTGTTTCATGCCAGATAGAATCTGAATAGATGAGAATCCAATAGCTTAATCCCAGGTATTCCCGTGGGGGTTATGATGAAGTCTTCTGAATGTGTAGTCACACCCAGCTATTGCTGGATAACTTCATGTGTGGACATTTTTTGTATCCAAATTGAAAATATCTTGTTGTCAGTTTAGCTCAATGTACTTTTAAGGATGGGAGAAGGGATTTCTATTTCTTGCAAACCTCTACCAGCGAGAAGAAGGATATCAGGAGAATAACAGGAGAGCAGTATACCCAGTGCAGACTCACTCTAACTTTGACGGGGGAAAGAGGGATTCCACCTGCAGAAGGGTGAGGTGACAGCAAACCAGGAGGATCAAAAGAAGTATTATCAAGCTTTTCTTAATGCAAATACTATTTGGATAATTTTAGTACAGCTGTCACTATCTGATGCTCTGATTGTTAACAGTTTATTTTAGGGTAGTAAACATTTGTGCTAGATGTGTTTATGTAAGTACATCTTGTAAGCAGCACTATTATCCTATCCCACAGTTGCATATAAACACCATATGGACAGGTTTTTCTGGTGGGGAAGGTTACAAGTTTCACTTACACAAATAATCAAATATTCCTCAGATACTAGAAATTATATAGTTTGATTCCTTTTCTTGTTTATAACACAGAAGCTTGTTCTTATTATAGATAGGCTGTAATCAAGTGATTACATACACGTGTGATAGGCAGTAGGGCTAAGAAAAGAGCAAGGGACTGACTGTAATCTCAGTCCAGCCACTGAAAAAGTAGCCACAGTTAAATCATAGAATGGTTTGGGTTGGAATTTGCCATTTTTGCTTTTCTTATTGTCACTGATCTTGACAGCAGTGACTTGTTCTAAGACAAGCACTGGGAAGCAAATGAGCAGCCTGGGCTGGCACTGGTGCAGCCATGGTGTGTGACTGCTGGGGCTGCAGAGAGCAAAGTGCCTGTCCAGCTGTCTCCCAGTACCACTTGGGAATGCATTGAGGTGTTGAGGCCCTTCCCAGAGTTTGCAACTGTGTTTTTTTCAGCCCCATTGCAGAAGAGTCAGGTGCTGAGGGATCCGAAGCCTAAATTTTGAAAGAACCTATGCTTTTTGGGTGTGATCTTCTGTGAAGCTGCATAGATCAAAGGATCTTCAGGGAGCAACAGAAGCATGGGACAGCAGAGGCTATGAAGGCCTTGCCCAACAAAGGCAAGGAGGAGAGACAAAACTGTGTGCACAAAACTGGGAGCAGGTAATAGCTCGAATACATAGGGAACCAGATGCCTTGGATCAGCAAACAACTCTGTGTGTCTCATTGAACTTCTCAAACAAATCCCCAGCCTCTGTCTGCACCAGAAGATGAGAAATAAGTGGAAGATAAAGGTGAGTGTAGACAGCATTGAGAAATAGACACTGTAGTGCTTGCAGCGTGTCTAACTGGAGATCTGCTTGAAAAACAGGGGTAAAGATAGAAATGTTATCTCAAGAAAAATAATTCTCGCAGCTCTGGAGGGCACGAAGGGCAAGACATGGAAAAGCAAAGGGTGTAGACCTGGTTGTAGCGGTAGGGTTCAAGGGTAGGACTTCTCCCAGTGAGGCAGCTCTGAATGCATTCTGATCCCTCATGCCTGCAAGGGACTGCACCATCCTGCAAAGATGACCTGCTCTCTGTTTTGGAGAATACCTTGTAATAGATCTGCCTTCTGTCATGTGATGCAACTGCGTGGGTGACAGATGAGTTCTGTACAGAGGAGCTTGACATATTCACAGCTCAGGACAGCTTCTGCTGGCTGGAATGAAGGAGTAAAATGTACCATTGGGTCTGCTTCTGTTGGAGGTACTTTAGTACAGGGCAGTACAAGAACCTGGGAGAAAAACACACTCCAGGCAAAATTCCAGCCTTTGGGATGCCTGTGAATAGAGAAGAGGTTACTTTCACCTCTCTAATTTGGGGTTGTTGTATGCCAGGAACATGATCAAGCAACTTGTGTGGATGTGTTATTGTCATAACTAGTGACCACAGAGGTCCTGAGAGGGGTGTGCAAATGAGGTTCCGGGCACAGGTCTCTTTCCTGGTGAGGCAGAAAACAGGATCAGACTGACTCGCATATGGTGTCTGCAGAGTTCTTGTGAGACTGTTGTTGTACTTCTCTTCCTCTCCTTGACCTCACACACCAAGGCTCCACGCTTGCCACACTGGATTTTATAGCTGTGTATATAAATGAGCAAAAGGGGGAAGTCTACTGAGCTTTCAGGCTGATGCAGAGACAGGGAACTGAGAGGTACTGTGGTGTATCTTGGCCTGGAGAGAAGGGGCATGGTTACTCTAAAATCAATAGCATGAAATAAAGCTGCAAGACAAAGATACACAATAGAATGTGCTCATAGCAAAGTGTGATATCGAGGGACCTGCCATTGATAAATGACTTCACTGAATCGAAGTTTTACACAACACATATTCCAGGAAATTTATAACTGGTGTACGAATGAAAAGCTTATCCAAATTAGGAAACTACTTGTAGTAGTTGCAGGCATTTAATGATCCTTGAAAAACTGGTGTGCAGAGCCAGGCATCCGATACCAGAACACAGAGGCTTGAGAACTGCCTTGCTGTGATCTAGAGAGATTCATCAGCTACCTACAGTCTTAAATATCAATCACTTAAGCAATATCTAGACAACCCTACTCAGTTTTTGATGTTTTTTTATTTCCTTTTTTTTTTAGTAGCATAAGAGTCCAAAAATACCAAAGCCACTCATGCCCACTGCCCCAAGCTGTACTTAGATAGTTTTAGCTACATTTGTCTACTTGCTTGAAGTCAGTAAGCAAAGTCAAGTCAGCTTTTAAGGTGATTATCTCTGGGCAATTCTGTTTTGAGGAACCTGAGGTTAATTCTGTTTTCCAGCACAATGACAATGGTTATATCCTCCAAAAAGGGTATGTCTCTATCATTTTTTTTTAAAAGATAATTGCATTTCTTGCTAATCATGAGATGTAGTAAGTAACCTGCAGGATGCAAGCCATGCTGTATATTTAATAAAGTCTGAAGGAATAAATAATAAACCTTTTATGAAAGGTTACTCTTGAGTAAACGAGAGATATTAAAATGATTTCTTTATCCATTTTCTAAACAACTGTAACTCCTGAAAATGGAATGCACCCTTTTAACCTAATGCATTTTGATACTTTTTAAGTGTTATGTTTTCTACTGTCAGACAGTAGAAATAACTTAAAAACAACATGAAAAAAGGTATTAGTTATAAAATATTTTGTTGGTATTTCTGCCCCCATCTGCTTCCACTCAGATTTTCCATGGAAATGGTGGTTCATGCCATAATTATCTTAGCCTTTATTATAGAAAGCTAACTTTTAAGTAACTCCAGGCAAGATTTACAGACAAGGACAGGGCACTACTATATATTAGGATCTTTAATTTCACATACTTAATCTGATATCAATAAGCTTGCATACACTAAGATATCCATCAATAATGGATATTAATTGCTTGCAACTACCATTTTCTAACTGCAAGATCTCATTCAGATAAAGACCCACCTAATTAAATGTGATTAAAATGCATGCTTCATGTAAAACATGCATTTACATCTGAATAGGGAGGGTTTGCAACCCATCCTTGGGTACCTTCCTTGAGTGTGACTGTGGTACCCATGAGTGATTTTGGTTCTTGCTGGAAGCAGTTCTCCCAACTCTGATACCCTAATTTACATTTATTCTAACAGCAGGTGGTTCCTTGTTATTCATTGCTCCAGTTTCTGAAATAATCTTTTCTCCTTCTCGTATGGAATGATTACTAGAATTAATATAATGCATAAATGGGACTGGAGTTGATGAAGAAAAGTATGAATTTTATGGTTACACAGAGCAAAATCAGCATATCCTGAGTCTCAGTTTTCTGTATGAGCCTGCTTATACCTTATTCATCTCCCCCTTGCTTTCTTCAAATCAGGTGCAGATTTCTCTCGTATCATTGCCGCAGATTCAGATCTTTCCCACCCACCCTTTTCTGAGATATCAGGTCTATGTAAGCAAGTCCAGTGAAAGTAAAATTAGACAAAACCACTTAAGTGAGGTGAAAAAAAACCCATCATCTTTGTACAATTTAAGAATCAGCAGTAAAAAGCAATCCCAATGTCTTATATAGGTTGAATATCAACATAAAGGAGTATCCTGCAAGATCTGTGAGCCCATTTGTACAGGTCCTGGGAAGCGTGACAGCAACATATACTTTACATATACATTTCACATTTCATGTATTTCAAAGAAGTTAAAGATGCACTTGGAAGCCTTTCTCTTTGCTATGAACTAACATCTCGCGTCTCTTCCACCAGCATGGCTGAGCATCTGTTTTGCCAGTTTGCGCAGAGCAACTGGTTCTGAACCAGCAGTTTTCCAGATCACTAGACACTGACCAAGCACCAGCTTGGGTTCTTCAGAAGATTTATTTTAAAAGAGTTTTCAAAGCAGCAAATTCAACTGCATTTAAAATTAACAGAAGAAACACTTATATTGAAAGGCCTAATTTACCATCTCTGGGACCTGCATTGGAAACTTAGAGGTCTGAACAAATCCTGAAGCAGATCTTCAAGTACGTCACTTTTCAATAAGAAAGCCCTTCTAGATTGGGATTCACAGAATTAGAACTATCTATAATTATTACCTTGTAAGGTAGTAGAGCAGTAGAGAGAAAAAGTAAAACAGTAATACTAATGGCATGACAGCAGGGGATAAGTTCAGTTTTTGTGTGAATGAGTTCAGTGAGAGCAACAGCCTAAAACTTGAGGGGAAAACATGTAGCACTGATGCAACTGGCATTCCAGTAGTACAGGATAAAATAAGTTATACTTCATTATGTAGATCACTCCCAGAAAAGGCTCGTCAGGAAAGCCACATAAAACAGTGACTGAAAAGCAGTCAGTCCTGGTCCTTTCCTGGGTTGAACAGAGTATACCTGATTGCCCAGTGCTTACTGAAAGGCCAGAGGATGGCCCAAGACAGTGTCATTCTGAGTCAAGACAGGGGAACAATTCTCCAGGATCAGCATCGTGTATGGAAATTGATTCCATGTATTGTCTCATTCACCACTGAGATATTTATACAAAATCAAACACTAAAACGAGGATCTGAGATCTCCTCGTTTCTCCTTCAGCCATGCAGGGGCACCTTGGGGGAAGATGCACACCTACATCCCTGTAGGCAGAGGACAGAACTAATCCTCTGCTTGATGGGCAGAGGAATGAAGCGAGTATAAAAGAGTTGATCCATGAAAAGATGCTGCTAAATGCAAAAAAGATGCATCTTCAACTACACTAGGCAGCTAGCTCCCATAACAAAATGCAGAGCTGAAACTGCTCATGGGTGTGACCTTTAATAAAATGTTTGGTGACAACCAAAACTACAAGAGTGGGGGAAAGAATTTGTTATGCTCTACAGACCTGTTCTATGCTCCTTATAAATTGGTGATAGGAAGCCTTCAGAGTGCATAGATTTTGTAATTCACTTATATCATTTTATCACAAAAGCCTAAGAAAATTGTGTGGAATAAATGCTTTGCTTAAGCAGATCAGCTTTCACCAAAATTCATGGACAAGTTTCTATTTTCAGACAACTGCCTCAACGAGGTGACACTAAACACACATTTGTATAAGTTGATTAAAAAATAAATGCTGAGAACAAAGAGCGGGAAAATAAAGATAGAAAAGAGGGTCCAATACAATGCCCAGTCTGATCAAAGTATCCATTCCAAACTATAATCAATCTTTTCCAGAATCTTTATGTTTTTTCTGGCTACAGGCATGTAGCTTTCCCCATACATAAATGCATGCAGGCTGGGATCCTCAGAGTGTGAACTGTAAAGGAAATAGTTTAAGACAGGTTTTGTGAGACTTTTCAAAGAGTTGTTACTTTCATTCCTTGTGAAAGAAAGGATTTTTTTACTTTAACTTTTGATTGCAATTCAAAGAAATTGGGAAAAATTACTTCAATCAGTCACTTAAACAACTGTACCTCGTTCACAACATTCTTCATTATGATCATCTAGAGAGTGAGGAAGGGAAAATATGTGTACGAAGTGGCTAAGGAAATGTCAGAGTGGGATTCTTGTTGCCTGACTTTGTCATCTAAGTAGGGCATCTAGTATGGATCAGTTTTCTCTGCTCTGAGCATGGTCTTTGAGAAGGGACAGGCACCTTCTGATGGCCCCTCTCCAAAGATGAGAGGCTGTGATTTGTGACTGTAAGTGTATCTAGAAATCAGTGTTTTCTGGGAGATGGGCTCATAAAATGTTGGGAGATAAATGAGTACTGTTGGAGTAGACAACAGGAACATAGACAGACAGAAATCCCATACTGTTAATTTGTGATTGCATGTCAACTGAATAAACTTCTGCCTTCTACTATGCAGCATGGAAAAGTATTCTATGAATTGTTACAACCTGACTGTAAAATAGGGTGTTTCCATAACTGCAAATTGCTTGGCTTTGATATTTCCCCTTAGTATTCATTAATATGCTGTAGTTTGTGTTCATAAGTAGCTGTGATTGCAGCTAATAAGCATCCTTGTATTGTGTGTGGGTAAATTGATTTCAGTTTTCCTACTGTATGCTAAAATTATATGAAGATATCAACTAACAGATAAACTCCCAATTAATGTAGTTTGATTACCTTTAAACACCAGTGAAACATATTCATAGAATCACAGAATTATAGAATCATAGAATGGTTTGGGTTGGAAAGGACCTTCAAAATCATCTAACTCTTACTCCCCTGCCAGGGCAGGTTACTCAGATCCCCATCCAACATGGTCTTAAGCATCTCTGGTGATGGGGAGTTCATAACCTCTCTGAGCAACCTGTTCCAGTGCTTCATCACCTTCACAGTAAAGAATTTCTTCCTAATACCTAAATGTACCCTCCTTCAGCTTAAGGTCATTCCCTCTTGTCCTGCCACTATGTGCCTTTGTCAGAAGTCCCTCTCCAGCTTTCTTATAAGCCCTCTTTAAGTACTGGATGGCTGCTCTAAGGTCTCCCCAGAGCCTTGCAGCTCCAGGCTGAATGCCCCCAGCTCTCTCAGTCTCCTTTCTAGGAGACATGCCCCAGCCATGTGATCAACTTGGTGGCCCTGCTCTGGACTTGCTCCAACAGGTCCTCATCTTTCTTGTCTGGGCAGCCCCAGACCTGGATGCAGCATTCCAGGTGAGGTCTCACAAGGGAGTAGAGGGGGAGGTCTGTGAAAAGCACAAGGGCAGAAGCAAAACACAGGATACAGGGTGCTGTTTTGCAATAGAGAATCATGCATGTTATGAACTGGAGACATTTTCCGCCTTATGGAAGTAACTTCACACATTCCCAGCATCAAAGCTTATTATTAACAATGAGGGAGAAAGGAAATGAAAAAGAGCTAAAGGAGTCATAAACAGATTCACATGCTGTTTTAAAAGGTGACACAGAACTGTAAAAGGTGTTCATTACATAGTCAAGTTTGGCATTTCTGATGTGGTGTTCTGATGACCATGACTGGACTGAAATGAACCAGTCAGGTCTGCTGTGGACTTTGGTGGGACCAGGGTTTAGCTCAGTTTTCACTGTCTTTTTTATTTGATCCTTAATTTTGTACTTTAAATGTTTTCCCTTCTGTTATAGATCAGTTTATAAACATTCTGCTGAAGCACCTAATGTTCATGGAGAAAGCTCTGGGGTTTCTTTTTCACAAAAAAACCTAAACTTACACTAAAGTTTCACAAAATTCCTTCCAAGTGGAAATTCCCCTGTTAAGTAAGCTCCAAGGGAAATGAAGCTACAGAGAACAGTGAAGTTGCTGATGGTAGTAGAGATGCTCATAGTTTTTCTGCCATTGCTTGTGGCTTGAAATTACTGAACTTACTGTAATATGGATTTATGAAAATATATGAGGCTCGCCTAATGGGAAAAACCCATTGAGTTACAGGGCAAGTTTGTGTCTCCCCTTATAATCCAATTCCACAAGAATTTTGGAAGGAATGCTGTTGTTGTGGTAGAGTGCTTTTGTTTTTAAGGAATAAAAACATAGAAACATCCAGATTATTTCTGCTCCCTCTTTTTCTGACCAGAACTGTTACTTCAGTGCCAAACTTTTGTCACCAGGCAATAGTACCTCCATGCAAGCAAGCTGTAGCAGGAGGTGTAAAAATCCCAGCTCAGAGAAAAAAGAGGAGAAGGAGACTTAAAGTGATTTTGGTTTCTGTACTGGTTTCTTGTTGCTGGGTGGATGGGGCCCAGAGAAAGGATATTGGATTCTGACCATGATGTTTTTCTTTTGCTCTTCACTCAGGGTGGTCCAACCTCAATCTGGACTAGCAGAGCGTTATACTGGTTGTAGAGACTCTGATTTATAGGTGTAAACACTGGGATACAGGGAGTTGCAAAGGGCTTTTGGGGTTTTACCTGCTGCTCTAACAAATGGTTCTCATCTCCTCAAAGAAAAAGGGTCATCATGGGTGGACAACTTCCACGAGATGGGTGACACCCACAGCCTGCCTATGGGACCACCCCGGTTTTTCCCTTTCACAAATGTTTCACAAGTCAACCAGAGAACAATAAACTTTCTCAGAGTTAGTTGTTTCATATGTAACTCCTGTCCTTCTTCCTTTCAGAGATCCTTCAAACTTCTTGTCTGGGAAGGACCCACTCAAGTATCTATCATCTGCTACATGTCTTCAGAACTTTCCAGGGGATTGAAATCCCTAAATTAGTGCAGCTGAAAGAGAGGAAGGGCAATTTTTGGACAACAGTTCTCTCTTGCAAGGCACTCCTCTAAATGGAATCAAGAATCTCAACCAATAGTCCTTCATAGAAACCTGCAATTTCAATTACCAATCTATTGTGAGAGTTTCGCAGAAGAGTGAAATCTCATCTTAACATCCCTTAACAGCCTGTAACAAAGTTCAGCCAGGAAAATGCCAGGCACAAAGAAACCCGTGCTGAATGCAGGTTTGCTGCTATTCATTTCCACATCAATGGGAGCAGCACAGCCTTTTGTGAGCGCTCTGGAAGGGGCCAGCAGTTTGTGACTGACCTCATCCATGGGCATGTTACAACAACAGCATGTGCCCACGTCAAAGTTACTGCAGCTTATTACATCCCTCGGTGTGATTATTCTGATGCCTTTTGGGAGCTGATGGCTGTTCAGATGTGGGAGTTACCCAGATGGGTCAGAACACTGAATTTTCTGATGTAAATTAATAGTAATAACAAGGTGACTCCCAAAAGTCCCCTTTGGTTTTCCTCTCAGAGAAGAAGGTGTGGTTAAACATGCAACTCATGCTCTGTGACTTCCTGCCAAGCTTAAGTATAGGGTCATGTGCTCATCTATGACTCATATATGTCAGTTTTTCAAATAAATACATAAAGGTAACAATTCAAGGAAATATTTAATTTTAAGAGCTAGTCAGGAAAAAAAAATCATATTGAAAAATTTTTTGTTCTTTTCTTCCATCTTCGAAACTTTATGGTGTTCTTAACTACACAGGATCACAAGATACTGAAACCATGGGACCTGCTTGAAATACTGCAGTTCATTTGGCATCAGTAGTCGCCAGTGAAAAAGGAAAGACCCAATAAAATCCATGGGATAAAGCATTTTGAAAATTTGGTAGGAAAAAAGAACATCGTTAGATACGGAAAAACATTGTTAAATACAAATGGATTAATTTTGGCTCTATAAATTAAAATTTGGCATTTAGAATGGGAACAATGATAAGAATTATGAAAGAAGCTAATTTCATTAGCAGTGTTGCTTACTAGTGAAACAGCTTGCTTCAATTTGAAAGTGGTAGACATACTCAGGAAAAATTGTAAACCATAGAGACTATTGTGATATACAGTATCATGGCAAAAAATGCAGAGAATGTAAAAATTCTAACCCTTGATTAAAAAAAACCAACAAACCCCCCACGCTTTATCAATGTAAATGCACTCCAGGAGAATGTGGACTGAATTAATTTCACTGAACTGCCAGGTTTGAGCTGGCCAGTCTGGCTGTCGTTCCCAGTTCTGTTCAGGTTTCCACTGTGAGTTTGCTCTGGTTGCATTGGTGCTCTTGTGTCACAGTTTGTCACAGCAATTCCCAAACGGAACTGGGAAGCAAAGTCAGACAAGTCTAGACTAGATGCTGAATTAATTTCCCAAAGGGCAAAACTGCGTTGTTCTTATTAATCTGAAGACATTATTTATCATTGTGTCCTCTTTCACGTTACCTCCCTAAAACACATATGAGTATTGCTGGTTTTGCTCACTTTTGCCAACATACGTTACCTGTGCATTTCAACTACCTTCACATGATCAGAAGTTTGATAGGTATACCCGGTTTTTTACCAACTGGTGTAGTATTTTATTAAAAAGCAAAAATTCCTCAGTAACTTCTATACCTCGTATGTAGTTTTGATCCGGGGGAAAGCAACATGGAGGAATTTTCCAAAGGATTTATTTGTGTAATGTTCTGTGATAATTTGTATTGTTCATTGCCTGTGGTTTCTCTTGGCAGGAAATATTTTTCACATTTAAATGTCTCCTGACTTGAAGTATGATTCTTGGGATTTCAGAAGAATTTAATTGATGTCCCTGAAGGAAAAGATGCAATGTCTAGATGGAATCTGCTACATTCTAATGGAATCTGCTTAATAACATAAGTTAGCAAACATTCTCACTTACCTCTCAGCTTCCTCATCTCATACACTGCTCAGTAAATGGATGTCAACACTGAATTAGAGGACAGCAAATGGCTCACTTCTTGGTGGCAGCAATAGAAAGAATATCTTTGAATATATCCTCAAATATACCAGTTGGTGTTTAAAAAAACAAAACAACCAAACCAAAACAAAACAAAAAATAAAAAAGAAAAAGGTCGAATAATCAGGTTATACGTGTCTGATCTGAAGATCTGATTTCATGTCTAACCTAGATCCTCTGGTGGGGGGGACAATATTTTTCATGACAAAAACTCCCACAGAGGTTTAGAGAAAGAATCAGTCTTTGTCCACCACAGCGGCTTGGACCATACAGGGCACACTGACAAAGTGCTTTTTAGGTCAAGTTGGGGACTGTACATCATGTCACAACTGTCCCTGTCACAGCAGAATGTCTTCTCTCAAGTGACTTCTGCTGTTATCACATTGAGAGACATGAGGTGAGGGCCTGTGGAATGATATGTAGCCCTCTGTGTGTCAGAAAAGCCAGGCAATCCTTGAATGAGAGAGGGATTATGATCCTGAACAACTGCTTTTCATGTTACTTCAGTTTGCCCAGGAGTATGAGTCCCTTGTCTTTATTTCAAATATGAAACTTTGCTATTGTTTGAGCATTGTGCTTTTTTGTATACCATATGTATAACATAGTGTGAATCCTTATAGGTTTTNTATTTATGTTAACAAGAACCCAATCGTGGCCTGACATGTATGGTCAGGAAACTGTATAAAAGTCACAGCAGGTGTTCAATAAAAGGTCCCTTCTTAAGAAGAAATTTGTCGTCAGTCCACCCCAACCGCGACAGGTTTTACACTTCCACATCCACATTCTACTCTTTCATACTTGTCACGTACAGCATGAAGCTGTGGCTCATGGCTGCATTTTTGAATGGGAGTGTGGAAATTCAATTGCAATTCTGCAAGCACTACAATGCAGGATAGGTTCATCATGGCTTTCAGCAGGATCCAGAGCAGGAAACAGGCTGAGGGTATAGACCCCAAACAGAGAGAAATGACCACTGTCTCTGTGGATACTCTTAGTGCTTTGTTCTCTATGCTAGACAATTTAGTCAACCAGTATTCTCGTATCATAGCAAGGATTACCAACAAAAATATGTGAAGTAGGTATATAATCACTTGGATATACCAACACACCAATTTTATAGTATCTTCTATATTGTTCTCGGAGTTATCAGTGTACTTTTCCCTCTTTTTTTATAAGGATATCACTTGCTGAGATAATGATTTTTATTGTTACTTCTACTTTTTTATTGTTGAGCTTTTATTGCCAGGAAGTTTTATTTTGTTGACACATTCTTGTCATCAAGTCTAGTGTGATAGCAATTCTGTCCAGAAATCCTACACAGCTGTCCACAGCCAGCGGTGAAAGAAAACAGTATTTCAGTACATTTGCTGTTGCTTTGAGATAGTGTCTCGGGGAACACATTGTTAATGAGATGATTTCACAGTCTTTACAAATATAAATTTGTTTTCTGCGTCTGGGGAGGCTGTCACTCTGAAGTATCATCAGATTATAAAACTATAATTCTTCATATTTTCAAGCCTTTCAAGCAAGGTACTTCATCTGCTGGACTTCTTGCATCTGCACATTCAACTTTCTAATGCTTTGCGTTTTAAGAAATTTAATAGCATAAATTTCACTTTGGTTTATAGAAAAAAAGTATTCCTAAGCATCTTTAGATCTGTAATTTTGGCTATCAAATGCTGGAATGAAGGAGAATTTTCTGCAGAATAATATTTACATTTCTATCCATGGTATATATTCTAGAACTTTCACAGCCACATAACTTCCAAGGGAAAAAGAGAGAGCTTAAATCACTAAATTTAAAAATAGAGTATTTATATTCCACACTGGATAGGAATGTTTTTATTTTGTAAAATACACCATGGGTTTAGTAAATGAAGAATAATCCTCTAATAAATAAGGCTGTAAGAACTTTACTTTAAAAGCCACCTTCTGTGGTGATGATATTCTCTTGAAACAGAGTGAAAAAATTACTAATTGGCAAAAATAATGGTAAATAGGATTCATTGCATATTTACTAAGTCTAGTTTGCTTTCTAAAGGAGATGGTCCCAAAGCCATGTGACTAGACCATGAATCTTAGACTAGCCTTTAAATGCAGTTGAAAAGGAGCAAAAGTCTTTGTTTCATACCAAATTTTCTGCATCATTAGGCCCAAAGGTTAAATCCTCAATTAACAATCACATATTTGTATTCAGAAATTGTAGCAGCAACAAAAAGGGATGTTAAAAATATTTGAAGGTGGAAAAAAAGTGATGCTGTCATACACGCAGATCTGGCACTGTGGTCCTCCTTGGGTACCTGTATTGCTGATTTGGAGTGAGGGAGTCTGGGTTCATGTAGATCTAAAGGTGATTCTCATAGATCCTGGTCCCACCAGTCACATTCTAAATTGCAGACATCACTTTATATGCCCAGGTCTCCTATGAAATGTGCAGTAGAACCACACTGAGGTTCCCATCTCATGACAGTGGTGTATCTGCTTTGATAAGGCTCAGTTTGGAGTACAGACAGATATCTTTTTTACCAATTTCGTGTCTCTGAATTTGATTTCTGTTCAGGTAGAGAGAGTTTGCATTATTTTCAACAAGAAAGTTATAAACCCCTGTAATTCTTAACATTTAAGTTGACTCTTAAATCCCCTGAAAAATACAGTGACAAAATACAGATTGTTTTTACGTATTTTACACTATGTTGAAAGGTAAAAGTCCCTTTCTACTTAGAGTTAAGTCTGACATTTTTGTCCCTACAAAATGATCAAATAACTTGTCACGTCTATGATCACAATAATTTACACCATAAAGGGGCAAATGTATCTGGAAGAAACAAGGATTAATGTGAGCTGTCAGCCCACCTCACACCCATGACCTTTGCAGCAAGGGTAATTCTCTGGGGGACTTGATGACCCTGCCTTAGAGTTTGAAAATATCTGATATATTCTCAGAGAAGTATTTTTGTTGCATTTCTTCTAGGACATGCTGGGAAAGTCAATTAGTCCTACTGGTTGATTAGTGCAGTGCCAGCTCATGTGTTTAATTCAGGGTAGGCTTAAAGAAGGTGTCTCTCCAGCAGTGCTACTGAAAAGCTTAATCTGCCTTAAAGTTAAATGCTGCAGAAATATCACCCTGAGAGCACAAACAAGCCAAAACAAGGTCTGGAAGGGATGCCAGCTGAGGCCAGGCTTGCATCCTCTGGGAATTCTTTTGACCAACAGTCTGGAGAGGCCCCCACAGCCTCTCTGGTGTCCACACAGTGGGGCATGGAGCCCCTTACCTGGCTGCAGCATCCACAGTGATGACTGGGGATGGGACTGCCCCAATTCTGGCCAGGGTGATGGGATGAGCCCTGGACCGCTGGAGAGCCCCTGTGGCTCCTGGTACCCAGGGAATCCTGACACTCAAACTCTGTTCAACGTTGCACATTTATTTTGTGCAGTTTTTTCTTGCCTTTAAAAAGAAATAATTGTAGATCAGTTATGATTCATGAGTAGATATTAATAAATTCATGGGGGTAAATATTTGGTTCTTTTCAGCTCTGTAAAAAACAATTAGATGATGAACAGATTGTGACTAAGTACAATTAATAATGCCAGAGTGTGTCTTCCCAGGAGAATAAATACAACAATTAGTGTCTTATTTTATCGGTTGTGTAGGTTTGTTTCTAATTATAATGGCATTCACAGAGTAGGCTAGTACAATACATCAGCTGAATACAAAGCATCAACTCTTCTCAAATCCCAGGACTGTATAACTTGGGAAGAATAAAACCTGACTATGAAGCCAAAATGTATTCTGGACTGGTGTAAGCTCAGGGACCATCTTTGCTTTTAAGAAAACTAGAGGATAGTTAATTGAGAAAATTTTTGAGCTCTAAGCCTGATCTCCAAGTCAAAAACTGATGACCTTGTGCTCAAGTGACTGGGCTGTGCTGGGATTCAGGCGGGCACCCTACGGACCCAGCTGCGAGGCTTTCACACTCCTGCTGGCTGTGCCTTTCCCCGCTGTGCCCCACGATGGAGGTCAGCTTCCTGTGGACTCTCTGTCAGAACAGATGCTGGGAGTCAGGGACAAAAGGTTAGGATTCAGGAAAGCAAAGCTACAGCTTTAGGTGTGCTACTCCTCAACTTCCTAAAGCGTGCCCTCAGCAAGGTGCAGAGCACCAGCCACGACGATAGGGAATGCCCTGCAACTGCAGTTGGCTCACACTGTGTCCAGTTTTAAATTGCAAAGTCACACTTCACATGGGATTACTTCTGTCAGCTGAATCTTCTCTGGGTGAACCAAAGCAGATATTTTTGGAGATGGAAGGAAGGCTATCTTTGCCATGTACAGTCTCAAGTCCAATCCCCAGGGAAAAGTTACCTGAATTCTCAGAAGGGCAAACTAGCTCTTGGGAAATGGCTGTATTGTTTTCATTACAATTTCTCCCCTCTTTCTGCCTATAAAAGCCTTGCAACCTTTTAGATGAAAGGGACTGGATTAGGCTAAGACGTTGATTGCTAATACCAGAGGTTACAACGGAGGGCACCGGATAACCTCAAAGGCAGGTTTCCACCAGCTGCATCAGTAGGTATGAAGGGGAACATTGATAGGTAACTGGTCACAGGTTGGTCAGTGATTCCATATTACCTCTTAACTTCAGTAAAATTTCCTTTTATTATTGGAAATAAGGTCTCTCTTGGCTCTCTTTTACAGAGACAAAAAACGTGATAATTTCTGTACTCTCCACAGCTCCCTGACACTGTCAGCACCACACATTTTTACATTACTCAGTCTCAAATCGATCCCTACTTTAATTGCTCTTGCACTTTCCTCTGCATTGTTATAGCTCTCAAGAATTGCTTCAAAGGTGCTATTGTTTTTCTAAAATGTATCTTATGGGTAAAAAGACCAGAGGTGTTCTATGCAAATGCTGTCATTCATCTTTTGCTTTTAACCTGATTGTTTTGAACAAGGTTAGTTAGAACTTTGATAACTTAGCTATCTTAACTTGTTCACGTGTAGATAAATCCAAAGTTTAAGGGGGCAGTGGGTGCTTTCAGCTATAGACCATTGCAACAAACAGACCATCAGCTGCAAGGGCAGCCGTGCATCCCTGCCAGCTCCAGCTGTGTTGTGAGGAAGGAACATGTTGTTGGCAGATGAATGGAGGTCATGTCCTCTTCTCTGTACCCACTCATCATGTTAACATTTGGAATGGAGAATGGGCTCTGGAGCCCATCCTACCCCTGCTCTTGTACCAAAATCAGCCTCTCATGAGATATGGGGCAAAACCCAGGCAGAATTGCATGGGTCCAACCCCCTCCATCTGCCTCCCTCTCTCTCATGGTGGTGATTCACCTCTTCACAGAAACTGAAAGTTGAAGGAGCACAGAAACAGAAAAATATCAGGTGTGCTGTGAGGCAATTACAGAAAACTCAGTTTAAACAAAACAAACAAAAAAAAAGAAAGGTCTAGGACTTCTGCCAGAACTAGAAAGAATATACATGCATAACTTCATGTATACTTTCTATACACCATCATGACTCATTATGCAAATATAGCAGTGATTAAACTAGTTCTGGACCTCACAAAAAACCTACCTTGAATTGTATAGAAGTCTGTTATACCAAAGGTGGTATTCAGGACTGAAAACTGTTGTTCAACAAGAAAAGACCTTCTGTAGTTTAAATTAGTCTGAATATGCTAGAAAAAACATATACCTTAAAAAGACTGGGCTTGAATTCTTTTCTTAAAGGCACAGTTAATTTAGTTTAAGAAGTGCAGATTTTTTTCTAAGGCTAATTTTCATGGAGGTAATCTTCTCTAACCATTTTCGCTCCTCCAAATAAGCTTTTACAAATCTTCAGATTAATTATTTGCATCCATATTTTCTGAAGTCTTTATATATTTTCTTTTCCTTATGAAGACTTACAGAAGTTTCAAAGCAGTGCATTGCTTGAATTTAAATTGATAGAAGGCTCTAAATTTCAGGTGAAATATTAACAAATGGTAACATTCTTTTATTTTCTAAAATAAAAGCATTTTCTGCTGCTTTCTTAAGCCTGTTTGCATACTACCAATGCTCTCATCTTAAACTCTGTTTATTGCAAGAGAACTGCTCCAGCTCTCATTTACCAGAATTTTCTTTTAATCTCCTCAAGTTTTCTTTCCTCTCCTTGATGCTAATGTGCTGGCTAGATTTATAATGACTATAATGAGTGCAAAAACTAAGACCAGACTTAATGTTTGCAGAAAACACAAACCAATCCAGAAGCATGTCCCATGCTGGTGTTCTTACATATCTCCTGTTGCTGGCCCCATAAAAATGAAACACAAGCAATCCTTCACTTCATATTAAACAAAGCAAGTCATCAGCAGACTACAAGCAGATTCTTTATTAAACTTCATCGACAAAATGGAACAAACCCCCAAAGTCTCCTTTTTGTCTGGACTCCTTAAAGATCAAGTAATGGTTGCAGATGTGTGTTGTGTTTCGACATTTGTATCGGTTCAGGTAGTAGTAGAGCTAATTCACTCTGGTACAGGCATAAAAAAGAAAATAAAATAAAGATAGATGAATTCTAGATTATTTCCTGAGCCCTTGTTTGTTGCTGTAACCCTACATCAAATACCCTGAATGCTTTGCCCATATATGACAGCAATTCCTATCACCACCTGGTGAACAGGTCTTTCATCTGCCAGAAGTGATTTTGTGCTGTTGACCCAATGTAGCTATGCATGAAATCTTGAATTGCAGAGGTATTCTGCCTTCCCAGGGACTATAGAAGTAGACACTAAACCCACTAGCTTCTGCTGAGCTGTTGTTCTCTTCTATTGTCAAACAGCCTTAGGCATCCAAGATTCTTTCTACTCACCCCCCCAGGAACCACTTTTATGTCAACATAAATTCATTTGACTTCAGTGAAGTTCCTCCACTTACACAACACAGAGAGATCAGACTGGATGAATTGTCTTTAGCAATGTTTTTCTTTGTTGCTGGATAGATAGCATATCCAAGGTTTAATTTAATAAAATCAGTGTGTCTAGCATAAACCAGATGGACTAAGGTTTGTTGACAAAATGGAGAGGTTATTTTCAAGGACACTCTCTCATGGCCTTCCAAAGAAAAATAGCAGTTAATAGATTTATTGTTGTTCAATAAGAAGCAGAGAAGCTGGGGAAGGCTGATTTACCTAATGTTATTTTTATATTTAGAAGTATTTTTCTGGGTATGAGGATACATTAGGTAAAAAGCAAACCTTTTGTTAATTTTTTAGAATCACAGAATAATGTAGGCTAGAAGGGAGGCCAACTTCTCCAAGCTGCTGCTCTTGGCAAGGTCAAGGTTGTTCGTGCTGTGTCCAGTCTGTCCTTGGATGCTTCTGAGGACGGAGATTCTGAAAGTTCTGGGCACTTGCTCCTTTTCTTGACCACCGTCATGATGAAACGTTTTTTTCTTGAATGCAGTTGGTTTTTTGCCTTCTTCAAATTGAGCTTGCTGTCTCTTTTCCTTTTACCGTGCAGCTCCGAAACCAGTATGAATTCAACTTCCCTATGATTTCCCCTTAAACAGCCGAAGAGGGGAGTAAAATCTCTATTTAGAATTTTCAAAAAAAGTGCGGCATTTCTAAAGTTCTTCCAGCCACTAGCTACAGGCAGTCACTCCTCTGCTGCAACTGTGTTGATGTGTATTGGGTTGGCATAGCAAGGGGTAGGGGCTACAGAGGTGGTTTCTCTGAGAAGCTGCCGTAAGCTTCCCCTATGTCTGGCAGAGCCAATGTCATCCAGCTCCAGGATGGACCTGCCACAGGCCAAGGCTAAGACCATCAGGAATGGTAGGGAGGCCTCTGTGATAACATATTTGGGAAGGAAAAAAAGAAAAACCAATTATTGCACCATGGTAACTGTGGCCAGAGAAGGAATGAGAGTATGTGAGAGAAAAATCCCTGCAGACAGCAAGATCAATGAAGAACGGGCACGAGGTGCTCCAGGCACCAGAGTGGAGTGCCCTGCAGCCCATGGTGCAGCCCATGGTGAGGGAGCAGTGCCCTTGCAGCCATGAAGATCCACGCTGGAGCAGGAAGCCAGCTGCAGCCCCTGCAGGAGCCCCACACTGGAGCAGGTAGATGACTGAAAGATGACTGTGACCCTGTGGGAAGCCTGTGCTGAAGGAAGTTCCTGGCAGGGGCCCTCAGACCATATAGAGAAGAGCCTACACTAGAGCAGATTTGATGGTAGGACTATCTTTTCCCTTCTTGTGAGATGCAGGGAGGTTGTCCTCAGTTCATGAGCCTGAAGCCTTACATTTTTTTGTCTTGTTGCTCAGTGCTGCATCATCTTTCTAGTGTGCTTGACCAGGCTCTCAGGGGCTGGGACTTGGCTTATTCATGGGGTTCTTCTTTTAAGGGTCCTGTTAGGAGTCTATTCACTATTACGCAGCTCCCAGATGCTCTGCAAGCCCGCACAGCTACTTGGGTTGTGGCAAGCTGGGGTAGACTAGAAGAGAGGCAGGGATGCTGTGAGGCACCGCAGCTATAGCCCAGGTCACAGCCCTTTGGCTTGGGCTTATGAGCCTGGCTGTGAGCAGGGGCACTTCTGACAGGGAGGATTAGGGAGACAGAGAGCTTCATGAAATAGGTGCTGCATGGATGGTATTCTGCTCCCTGCCTACTATTAATATTCATGCTTCTTTTTGAATCTAATATTGTTTAGACTTTCATAGGTAAACAAATGAGATGGCTTCCTTACAGTAAAAGCTTGATGTTCTTGAGAAGGGCAGGGCATTAGCATCTGTCTGCTATTTTCCTCTGTTTGAATATGATCTCTGAGCACTGGCAACATTAACTGAATCTAATATTCATGCAATTTTAGAGTCGTGATATCCTAGCAGTTCCATCTATCTAGAAGAAAGGCATTTCCAAGGATTCCATTTGGTGGATTGCCAAAGCTGCATCTGTACAGAATAAGAAGCATGTAGATATGACATGGTATTTTTTATCTCTCACCATTTCGTCTTTTCTTTCCAGCAAAGTGCCAAACGCTGCTGGTGTTGTTGCTTGGCATCACTGGCATGCTGCAATGAGAAACAAAAGAAAGACAAGCCAATGCAAAATGATAACTGCAATATTCACAAAAGGAAGGAACTATGAATATGTTCAGCTTTCCTCAGTCTTAGTTCAGCCGCAGCAGGTGTGTTTTAGTCCCATGGTCCTGATTCTTCCTTTTCTATCTCTTTCTTATGCAGATGGTTTTATTGTTTTTGTGAACTGTAATCTTGAATTCCATCTGCTCAAACCTATGGTAGAGACAGGGCAAGGTACTAATAAGGTGAGAAGGTGAAATGCCAGCCATGGGGGAGTGCTGCATTTTGTGTCAGCTTGATCAAAAGCAAACTCCTCCTCTAAAACATTCAACAGTCACTAAAATATATTTTAATTACTTATGAAAAGGCTTTTGTGACACAAAAACTGACAGAGGAATGTCAGTTTTTAGAAGCACTTAGAGACCCACGCACTGCATAAATGCTTTCAACACATATACATATATATATATATTAATAGAGCTTTGAAAATTAGCATCTTTCTCACTCTAGGATCCTCACCAATTTCCAGAATTTTACCCACAACACACTGAGACATTATGGAGACAGTGCTGCGGAAAGACTTGGGGAGATGCACAAGTTGACAGTTTTGTTCCACTGTGCTTCAGTGGCTTGAGTTTTTGCCCAAAATCCTCTACAAGGCAAAGCACCAAAGTAGGTCCCATGCCCACTGGAGCACTACATCAGGAGGGATGCGGGCTGCAAACCAGGAAGCATGGACAGCTTTTCCATGAAGTGGAGTCTACGCCACCATGAGCAGTACACAGGAGAGCTGACAGCAACAGAGTTTGCAAAAAGAGTGTTGTACTCAGGTAACTAAAGTTATATTATGATGTGTCCAAATGGGTCTGGCTTTAAGTTATATTGGCATCCTTAGCTGGCATTCTCTAATTTCTGTGTTATTTGCTGCACAACTGGAATCGTATAGTTCTGTTGGGGTAGATCTTATGGGGAAGTGACCTAAATACTTGCTCCAAAGCCTCTCCTAAGTTTCAGAAAGCAGAGCAGAAAGCCTGGCCCAAAGTATCCTGAACAGGCCACTATATCAACTCCTTCTACATGAGTATTAGCAAGAAGATATGGCTAAACAATCTTGCATGTTTCAGTTTTGAAAGGGAAATGAAAATTAATAGGAAAGAAATCATAGATGATCCTTTTAGAACAGGATATTTGTTTAGGTTTGTTTTGATTGAACACTCTATTGACCAAAAATGGAAATTCAGATAGGTTAAATTGCAAATTCATCTGGTATTTCTCATGTTGTTTCATCCAGAAAGAAATAACTAAAGGTAGAAAAAGGTATGCAAAGACAAAGCATTTTGAGTTACGTTTTTTTAAAAAATGAAGTTGTTTATTTTTTACTTAAGGAAGCAATCACTTCCAAGAAAAAGCTGCTCTAGTTGGTGTCTTAGCTGGGATTCGTGCAAGTGGCATTATCCCTCTGTAAGCTTGCTGCTCTTTTAGACCTTTTTCATGAACAAAAATATGCATCTTTCAAGACACCCTCTCTATGCTGGTAACATATTTCGCCATGGATGGTATGACTTTGCCCTATAGTTAATACTAAAAATGGATACAGACTAAAAGGTCAAAAATACATTTTCTTTTACTGTACAAGGTAATGTTCTCACCTGGGCTGTGGAAGCTGCTTCCAGGGAGCCCTCTGTGATGGGGCACAAAGTCTTTGGCATAGTTTGGAACAAACTTAAGTTGTACCATAAGATAAAATACTGATATTGCTAGGGCTTTTATGTCAGGTATGCTGGTACTCACAAAGGGACAAACAGTAATGCTGATCTGAGGGCAGTGTTTTGGAAAAAAATTTTTTTTTCATGAGTCAATAAATATTTCTATTTCAGAACTATTTAGGTTTTAAATCTATTCCTGAATTCATATCAAATTATACACTAAAATATTAGCAACAGTGGTATAAAAGTCAGAATATTTATTTCATCATTGTCAAATAAAGCAGTTTGTTTTTTTTTTAAAAAAAAATTCTACCTTAAAATTGAAATAAAAATAAAGCAATTTAAGGTTGAAAAAAAAGTTTTTTGACTTGGACATACATTGTAGAAACAGGGAGGATGCTGCCTTTTACAACATAAAAATAAATTATTCATGCAGCCTAAATACAATGTATCTATTATTTAGTATCACCCTGTTGTTTCAGTTTCACATTACTCACAGAAAAAAAATGGAGAAAAAAACCAGACTGCAGTGCTGTGAAGGATAGTACAAGTTTGCCACGTTTGACCTCATAATAAATGTGATTGTCTAATAAAGTGGTCTGCCACAGATCAGTAAAGGAGGGTATGAATAATTAGAAGTGCTTTTTGATAAAACAGGAGAATTCTTCCTTGTAGTCCTGAAGAAGAAGCACTTTAGACTTGTTGAAGGTGAGAGATGCTCTCACTGGTATTCCTGCTGTCAGTCCAAGGCAATTCTGTTGACAAGTGCCATTGATTTTTCTAAAATGCCATCAGACTGACTCCTGACTGCCTCAGCTCTGTTCTCCCACAAAATGCAACCCACAGAACAGGAGAGGAGAGGTACCGCAAAACCAGAGGGAGGGACTTTTGTCCCTCAGACAGACTTTGCTCTAGAGAAAATTCTTCAGAACTTGCAGAAGAGGCAGTGCTTGTGAGGAGAAACTAAAAAAGCTGAAAGCATAAACAGTTTTCTGATTTGTACAGAGTGTCAAAGACAGAGAAATTTTAAGTAACGATCTGCTGGTATTTACTCTCCTCTGTCTTATACATTGGACAGAAAACCCTATATCATTCTCAGAGCCTGGTTCCCAGTGGAAATACATACCAACAGAAGAGGAATGAGTTGTCATGTTCCCTGTTAATGTGTCTTTAATCCATAGATTTTTATTATCTCACTCACTTCTCTTTCCACAGTTGCATTCAATTCACTGCAAGTGCTTTCATGCCAGGAAGCCAGGCATACACGGAGCAGAAATGCCTTGCCTACATATTTTATGAAGGCCCTTAACCACATGCATGGAAAATGTTTATTTTATAAGTGCAGAATTGTCCCCTGGGGATGTTTTGCTGCACAAATGAGCCTAATGAGCATTAGAAGAGCAGTTTTTCAGGAAAGTGGTAGGTTTATTCTTCCTTAATTTTTTAATTACAACCCTTGACCTGAAGGACTAGCACGAAACTGTAAACAGATCAGGATTACAAGCAACATGCCTTTTTAATCAGTGCCACTGAGAGGAATATACTGATGTGTATCCCCCATGCTGCTCAGGGATGATGCAGGGTGAACTCCTGCTCTGCCAGGTGTCAGCACAGACCTTGCTGCTGCCCCCATGGGAGCCCTTGTCCCCTCTGCTCTTTGCCAGGGACCTGCCTGGGCTCACAAGCATCTCCCTAACACAAGTCACAAGTCATATTGACAGCACAATGGGGCATCTGTAAATGAATGGACTTCGACCCCCACTCCCAGAAGGAAGGGAGCATCTTGCATACCATACATGGTTTTCTTACCAGGTGAGACTTGTGGTCAGTTATAAACACAGATTTGCAGAGATAGGAAAAGACAAAACAGCAAAATGTGCTCTTATGGGTGTACTTAACAAGGAAAACTCATCTCAGATGACTGGTGGGCTCTGCCCATTGCCAAAGGTGGTGACTGGTCTTCCCATAGCCTGGAATGGAAGGAAACTGTTGTTTCCCCCCGTTATCTATTTGCCTTCCAGTTGTTCACTCTGACTGATCACAGGAACAGTATCTTATACTACCATAGAAGAGTATATAATTATTTCATCCTGCTCCTTAAGGTTAGTTGATTAATATGCCTATAGTGTACATCTCAGCCTTGGCCATATTGACCATCATCACTGGTCTGCTCTGGCCTCCAATCGGGAGGTCTGGAGACAAACCATCTGTAATGCTGCCACCTCCTTTGAGAACTTGTGCAAGATCACTCTCGAGGAGAAAAGACAACGCAGAAAGAATCGCTCCCAGTCGTTGCCGCCTGGGGAATCTTTCTCTTGTCCCTTCTGCAACAGGACTTGTCTGTCGCGCATTGGCCTTTTCAGCCATCAGTGAACCTGTAGCAAGCGCGGGTAGAGCCCTTCGAAATCTTCGTTCGCGAAGCCAAGCCATGATGAGTGTACTGTATTTTTTTTCCTAGTGATACAGAAACCTGATCAGTATCCAAACCCTGGATTTTTCTCCTCAGACATCGTGATAATTTCAAAGCAGTAAGATAGGTTGCACCCATGGGTACCATCAGGGCAACCCCGCCCTGCACCATCCACAAATCTGTGGCAAACATCAGTGTTGGCAGGTTGATTCCTTTATCCAGGCACCACTGTCCTTTTCAACCAGGTAGCAGACTCAGAGCAAATGTCAGGCCAAATGTCACCACTAATCTTCTGAGAAAAACACCCCAACATCTTTATCTTGCTGCTCCCTATCATACTGTGAGCATGTCAGCAATGGCCACATCCTCATATATGGTATATCTCCTAACTGGGTATACCTGCCTATATCTGGGTATGTCTATTTTCATCAGTCAGGGAAAAAAATGAAGGAACAAGATTTTCTTTTTAAACTGTTTTTTGCTTTCACGTTAAATTAATTTTACTATAAATACACCAAGTGAACATGACACATTATAAATGGGGGCCCGAAAAACCTCTGGTTACATATGTATATAAATATCTGTGTGCATCTCTATTTTGTGCATACACACATGCACACAGGGCTAGGATCATCTATCTGGAGCTGTTCTCCTTGTGCATGTTTTATGCTAGGGCTGTGGAAATGCTGAGACAAAAGAGAAGTGAGTGTGCTCACATGGTGATCAGAGGCTTGACTTTCAAAATGACCAAAGCTCTTCTGTCAGTAAAAGCATGGAAACAGTCAGAGCCCATGCCAGAACACAAAACTGCAAAAACAGTCATTATCAAAGGAACATCAGATTTCTGCAGTATAAATCCGTAAAAAGGCATTTTGAAAATGGAAAGAGGGATCAAAATATGTGATTTTTGCTGGTGTCTTGAGAGTGCTTTATACTGTGCATTCTGAAAACAGCCCATTTTATCCTAGTAGGAGAGTGTGTTACCCAGAGCTGACTTTGCTAATGCTGTTTGCAGAATAGATGCCTTTTTGTTTGGCCCTGGCTGAGTATACAGAGCACAGAGAATGGTTTGGATTGTGCCAGCTGTTAGCAACACCGCAGTAATGTATCTGTTGCTTACCCTAGCAGAAAAAAACCCCAACCCTCAGTGGTTCAAGGTGTTCCTATTTTGTTTTCTATTTCTGTTGCATTCCCTTTCATAATCAAAACATCATACATTAGATGTGATAGATGAGCTAAAGAAAAAAAAAGTCTGATTTCTGCAGCAAAATCCTTAGTTTTCAAATGAAATAAACTTTGCAGAAGACTATGAATGGGTGTCACTGAGTTTATGTACACTTTCCCTTCCTAAAAAGGAAGTTTATGCTGTGTCCATACCACTTTTTTGGTAGTAATTATTTTCTTAACTAATATAGAGTAGGAAAGTATATGTTTTCCCTGAGAAAAAAAGAAAACTAGTTTCCACAACATGCTCCTTTCTTTGCTCAGAGGTCATTGCTTGTAACAGCTCAATTGCTTTTCACTGTGCTGTTCTGTGTCATGTGCGTCCTGCTGGGCCCCAATATGCAGGAAGATGGTAACTCTTATTACAGAGACATTACATTTGAAATAATATAGGCTATTATGCATTAAGAAGAAAGACCAGATATTTTTAAAGCAACATTTATCCCCTCATCTCAGCTGTAAATTTTTTTTCTTATAGGTAAAAATCCTTGTAAAAGGGCCCGATATTAACAGTTCCATGTCATAAGTGCCTGTTATCTTGCTTATACTTCAGTGATAGTAGGAACTTTCAGTATTTCTAAGACCTCCCCTGCTGTGAAGCAGTTAATTTTGACATTTTGTCAAAGAGGTGTCAACCTCTTTGAACAATGAAAGACTTTTGATTCAGTACAGCAATGGCATTACTTCCTTACATAGTACCAAAGTGTGAATCTCAGGGTGAGACATATTTAACACATCAGGAGGTCTTGTTGGAATATTGGTTGGAAAAATTGTTTGCATTGCCTAGAGAAGAAGGGGTTTGGGAAAGAAAAAGTGAGGAACGTTAGGCAGCCTGTTACCTTCTGACTCTCTTAGTTCTGTTGCTCCTGAGAACTTGAGGGACAGTCAATTTTTATGTCACCTCTAAATTTCTTTCTACAGTGCTCAAATCACAGTCATATTATAAAGCTGGTTTCTTCACCATTTGTTTTAATATTTACCTTATCTCCCTCATCTCATGACTTAACAGTGTGGCAAATGCACACTCAGTATGTAAATCTGTTAATTGCCATGTGTTTTGAGGAGACTCACTATGAAAATACTTTTTGAATTCTGAAATATTGAAAAAAGACTTGGTTTCTCCCAGTAAGGGAAATAAGTAGTTTTCTACTGGGTTATTTAAAGCGCTTTTTTTCCCTCAGTGGTTAGCCTGGCCAGCACATTCAGTGGCTGAAAGCTGTGGGCCTCTACCAGTAAAAAGTAGCTGTGATTTAGAGGAGAGGTTTGCAAGCAGCTCATGTCTGCAGCATGCTGTGTGTTTTGTGGACAGAAGAGGAGCACTGTAAGACTGCTTCACAATTACAAGGGGTGTATACCTAACAGATGTGTCAGTTTTTGCACTTCCAAGGTTCATATAATTTCACTTAGTATTCATTGATGTTTCACTGAAAAATGTTTGTATCAGTAACTGACAGGAATTGACAGAATTGACAGTGTGCCCAGGTGGCCAAGAAGGCCAATGGTATCCTGGCCTGTATCAGGAACAGTGTGGTCAGCAGGAGCAGGGAAGTGATTCTGCCCCTGTACTCAGCACTGGTGAGGCCACACCTGGAGTATTGTGTTCAGTTCTGGGCCCCTCAGTTCAGGAAGGACATTGAGGTGATGGAGTGGGTCCAGAGAAGAGCGACCAGGCTGGTGAAGGGACTTGAACACAAGCCCTATGAGGAGAAGCTTAGGGAGTTGGGGTGGTTTAACCTGGAGAAGAGGAGGTTCAAGGGAGACCTCATCACTCTCTACAACTACCTGAAAGGAGGTTGTAGCCAGGTGGACAGCAGTCTCTTCTCCCAGGCAACCAGCAGTAGGGCAAGAGGGCAAGGTCTTAGGCTGTGCCAGGGGAGGTTTAGGTTGAATATTAGGAAAAAAGTTTTTACAGAGAGGGTAATCAGGCATTGGAATGGGCTGCCCAGGGAGGTGCTGGATTCTCCATCCCTGGAGGTTTTTAAGGTGAGACTGGATACGGCACTTAGTGTCATGGTCTAGTGACCATGGCAGGGTTGGATCAAGTTGATCCAACTTGATGATCTCAGAGGTCCTTTCCAACCTGGCTGATTCTATGATTCTACAATTCTATGAAGGAGAAAATGAACAACAAACCCTGAAACTTCCATCTACGATGTGTGCGCTACTTCAGTGTTCTCACAGAAAACAGTTAAGGGGCATTCAGAATAATATATGAGGTTGCACACCTCAAAGGATGGGTAGGTACTTCAGGGCTGATGCAGCCATGAAGCTGTCTGTTATCCAGCAGATAACAGACACATTCCTTCAGAAAGGAGCTGCAGACTAAGAGCTGAAAGTCAAGAGTTATGAACAGTGAGCCTTTTTTTGACTTTGATCTGAACTTCAGGCTGATAACCAGATAGTGGTACACTTTCCACACAAGGGACAGGTCCTGGGAGACTTGGAGGAAAAATAGGGAAGAACACTATGAAGGCTGTGTTAACACCTTCTCTCTTTCTTTCTTTATATGGGCTGGGAGTTACATTAGAAAAATAAGAAAAATAAACCTTACTGGGACTCTGTCTTGCCTTCATTACATCATCCATAGGATTTGTGCTCAGTAAAATTAGCACAAAACCAAGAAGCAGTGAGAACATATAAGGGACTAATTCAGTGTCAGTGAAGAAGACACAGAAAAATATGCAAAAGAAAAAAATATGCAAAATATGCACAGAAGATATGCAAAACAAGCAGTGACAAACAGAGCTGGTGAGAAGTTTCAGTTGAAATGCCTGAATTATAAGAGATGCAACAGCTATATGTCATCTGCTTAGGTTCTTCTGCCTTTTACAAGACAGAACCACATTTCTTGCCGTCTTCTGTGGCTACCTCTCATTTGCTATACCACCCTACCTCCTGTCCTGTTGGCAACACACTTTATTTCTGAGTCTGCTCCTTTGCATCCTGGTGTTATTAAAGGTTCCAACCAGTACCAAGGCTCTGTTGCACCAGGTTATGCACAGGAACAGAAAAGAGAATGAACACAAAGTTATTGATATACAAAGGTACATTCTCCCACTTTTTGGTGTTCTGTTAAGTTGAACCTATTTTCTCTGTTTTATTGAAGCTTAGCAGTATTGTAGACTGTCACCATGTGGCATTGTTAAAATTTTGAAAATTTCTGGAACTGTGTGAAAATATCCCATTTAGCAGGGAATACCTGGAGTTCATTACCCATAGACTCCCAGGCAGTGACAGCAGAAAAGGTTGTGCTAGATACACATCACCTGCTTATCAACAGAGTATCCAAATACCAGACTTTCATGTTTTGTTCCATATAGGCTCAAAAGCTGCAGTGGACACTGATTTGTGGTGAAAAGAAAGTCACTGAGGACTCTCAAAGCAGATGATGAATGGAAATTAGAGAAGATGTCAGGATTTCAGCTAAATAAATTTAATTCTGTTCTGGTATTTAAAAATCACAAATAAAGATTTCTGCTACATTAGAGAAGGCAAAGGTTTTGTAAGAAATAAAGTAGCACCGAGGACAGGCATTACATTAGCTCCACTTCAGAGTTCGCTAATTACTTTTCCTTTCTAAGGACATCAGCCTGAAATACCTCCTTGCTGGGATCCTCATCTGATATTTACTAAAAAGAAACTTTTGTAGGAAATAAAACTCAAGAATTCAATGTATTAAGAAATTATTTTTTGAATTTCCTTATGGCTGGGATTTTTTGATATTTCCCTTAAAATGTGTTCTGAAAGTTTGTCCTTTGATGTATTTGTTTGGAAACGGAGGCAAGGTTGAATTCTTTATTGTTATCCTAAGATGTCATGACCTGCAGAAGAGAAATACGTTCATTACAGCTTAGCACTTGCAGACTACAGTTAGGATATCCTGCTCTCCTCTGATATCCACTCACATGCTGACAAAGAGCAGGTTATCTGTGGAAAAGCAGCCCTGGTGAGCTGTTCCTTCTCAAAGGCAGTCATATCAGGGAGCTGCCTGCAGCTCAGCCCTGCCTGCGCATCAGTTACTGCACACTCACATGCATAACTCTTCCCTCAGGCAGTCAGTATCCTTTTGCACTATTAATACTTGAAAATATATCCTCAGATGAGAATATATAAAATCTGTCCCTGCAAGGTAGGGAATGGCTAGGTAGACAGATGAGGCTATGGAGGATCAGCAGCAGGGAGGCGGAGGCATATGGGACCACAGGCTCAGAGGGACCTGGCATGGGGCTACAGCAGCCCTGCAGAGAGTTTCCCCTGGCATTAGCCATCAATCTAACCAGAAGTGCTGTAGAGAGGTCCTTTTCCCATAATGTGCTTTTAAACTTATCCATGAAAATGCATTCCCCCTCCTTTCCCCTGCTCCTGTTACAGAGCACAAGCCAAAGCTCATATGCTGTCCAAGCTTCACAAGGTTTCAGCTCTCTTCCTTAATGCTCTATTTCAGTTCTGGTGATCTTTTTCACAGCAAGAAAAATAGTACATCTGACCAATTCAATCTTGTCCTCTGTGTAAACAATGAACACCTGGGTACAATAATTCCTTTGAGCTTTCAGGTCTGAAATGGAATACAGAGAAGATACTTCAAAGGTAAGCAATGCCCCAGTGATGTACCTCCTCTTCCCAGTGATGTACCTCCTGAAAAAAATTGGCAGGAAGGGGATGAAAACATGAGGCCTCAGAGTTTAACTTGGCTTCTAACTTTGAGTGGTAGGCAAGGAAGCACCAGTAAACACTTAGGCAGGAAAAAAGAGAAGAAGAATTAGCCTCCAAAACCAGCCACAAACAGTTCTTTTCCTACCCTCTGTTTTAACACTGAGATGTAAATATGTGGATACAGCTGGTCATAGCAGCTTCTCAGCACATTAGGAAGTTAAGATTATTGAAGAGTCTTGTTACCTCTAAGTCTGTCATACCTTGTCATACCATTGTGTAGGAGAGATGATCACATGAAATAGAAGTGAAAAAGCATTTTGTTCCATTTCCGCCTTTGCCCTTCCTAGCCTACTCCTCAATCATCTCCCTTTACTGTGTAGCAAATATAAAAACTTTTTAAAAATACAAGCACCTGTTTTGTTTATTTTTCCAGGTATGGAAGACCATGAATGCACTGGAGGGAGAACATACTTGATATGGAGTCAAGTAAGCGTTCCTGAGGGCAGTAAGCAGTGTGCCTCTCCAATGCATGCTGCCTTCTACACTCACTGACTGAACAAATCCAACCACCCCATGCAAGTTTTAGCCCAGTGCTTCTGCATGGCTGACACCTTGCTTGTGGCTGTGCATTCCTGCAGCTGAGTTTGTCAGTATGGACAGACCCCCCCGACCCCTTAGGTGAATGAATAGGGAGCAGCCCACAAAACAGTCTGGCTTGGATGCATCTTCCCCATTACACTGAACTTCAGGAGCTTTAAACATAGTGCAAAACAGACTGAAACACCTCAGTGATGACACAATGTAAGAATCAGCTTACAATCAGATCTGTTTTTAGGTTTGTGGGCATCTGTTGAAACAAGGATATACAGATACTCTTGTTATAACAATTTGGTTTGCTGTTATTATTTCCATGTTAAAATAGAGAAACTTACCTTATTTTGTCTTTGAGCTGGTGACTGAGCATTTCACAAGCTTCAGTCCTGGTATGCTGAAGTCTTTGTCAGAAGAGCAGATCTCTAAACAACATTGCACTAAATAAACTGATTTTCTGCTTAATAACTTGCTTAACCTGCTTTTCATGTTGTGCTTCCATGATAAGCTACTCCATGCCCTCAAAGACACCCTTCTGTCTTAATCTGCTTCTCAGACCTCTGCTCTATTTTATTTTTAGCCGTTTTATTTAGGCCCCTTTGGAGCAGGTCCCGCAGCATACTAAGCACTACAACATGCTCTGCTAGTGAATGGCAACGCAGGGGATTGAATGCTTGAGTACAACTCTGGGCAAAAACAATGTGTTTTCAGGTTGTTTGGGCATTTTGGCTCTAAGATGTGTATTTAATAAAAAGCTGCACAGATTGAAGTTTCTTTTCCATTATTCATGTCCAACTAGAGAAATGAAAGCTTCTTGGATGAAATGGTTTCCCCCTGATACGCACAGTGTAGGAGCAGTCTCGGAGCAGAGTGACAGCCCCCGTCTGGGGCTGTCTCCTGAACATCATGGAGAACTTCAGGATAAAAACTTCCAAACCCTGTTGTCGATGAGGATTATCAAGGTGTGTCTCTCACTACCTCTTCTGTTCATGCACAAGATATATGTTCTCTTCAAAACTTGGTGTTTATGCTTCAAGTAGACACAGAAGAGATGTGAAAAAAACCTGTGTGGGATGCTTCCTGGAACAATCTCTGACAAACCAGAAAGGAGGCTTCACCCCACAGTGGACCAAAGCTGTTCAATGTGTGGTGAAATCTCCATTTTCTCTTGCATAGAACATGGAGTCCGTCTCTACAGACAATACAGTGTCTCTGGTCATGGGTTTGCAAGAGAATTTATAACTCAGACTAAAATCTCTAAATTGTGTTAATTAAAGAAAAGGTATGTAGTCGCTTTATTAATTATTAAGAGTTATGAACTATTATTAAGTTTCTAAATAATTATGAAATGTCCGTAAACCACAAACCAGAAAGGTCACATTTCCTGGAGCACCCATTAATTTCTTTTCAAAGTATTCGGATTCAACAGGTCTGAAATCCAGGCCACTTTTAATTAGAAGTCAATTCAGGAGTCTAAGTTTAGGTGTTCACTTCAATTTCGTATCATACAAAAGACAAACCTCTCCCTCGAACGCCCAGTTGATAGGCAGATAATGCCTATTCCACTAAAGCAATTTTCTTCTACATAATATTGGAAAAGATCCTACTTTTCTGACCAGAGTTCTATAGAAAGGGCAAGCACCTTTCTCTCTGTCAAAGTCAATGTGACAAGAGAAGATATCATTTATCCCAGTTCTGGGTAAAAGAGGAGTGTCTTTACTAATTTGAGCTTGGGCATCTTCAAACCTGCAGCAGAAATTTGAAGTCATGTATTGTATTTTTTGCACATATGAGTAAGTACATAAGCTACTAAAAGTGATTTAGAGAATATTGTTAGCAAGTCAATAGGAGCCGTTATTCAACATGATCTTGTCCAGGCTGCATGCTTGTAAGATTTCAGCTTCTTCTCAATTTCTGGGCCTCAAAACCCTTTATGAGCAGTAATCTCTTCATCAAAATTTCCAACAACATTGTCTGTCCAATACGTTGACATGGCTTTCTCTTACTATGAAGCACTTGTATTAAGAAATAACAGGTCTCAGTCTTGTCTGTTCAAGCTTCTGTAAGAAACAAACAATATATTCTTATAAATTGCTAATAAATTGATCAAACTCTGCTCTCTCTTGTGCACATGAAACTACAGATGCAACTGGATTAACTCTGATCTGGCATTACTGTCTGCTGCATTGAAAATTTAAATTTCCATAGGCAGTCCAGCTCTTTTTATTCAGTAAACACTGGTATTTTTAAGACTTGACATTTGAGTCACACAGTCCTCTAAATCAGGCACTCATGGGAAGACAGAAGGTTCAAAGATGCCCATAGGCTTTATATCTGACCCAGAGATAATCTTGGATTGTTGTATTAAACCAAGATACTGAAGTTTTCCACAGATTTGGTGAAATTTGTTCATCTGTTTGTCATGTGAATCAGACATATTTATCCATTAATTCAAGCAAATTCCCCAAATATCAAGTGACTGTATGGGAGCAAGTGATTTTAATATTTATAGCTATGTGACATCTTTTGCAGATTCAATGGCTGAGCGAAAGGTACAAAAAGCGTAGAAACTACAAGGACTGAATATAAACTCCAGCATTTTCAAAAAAAACCCTGAAGTTTCAACTAGAATAATTTTGAGTACTTGTACCAAAACAAAATACATTTCTCATCAGTTGATCTACATCAGTACCAGAGCTTGGGGGAGGGAAGCATTGCCTGTAGGGAAGATAATTAAGTTAGGGACCCCTTAAGCAAATTAGACATGTATAGGTCCACGGGATCACCCAAAAATGCTGATCAATGTCAACCTGAAACATTTCTCTACCGTATTTGAATGGTCATAATGATCAGGGAAGGGTTCTGATAATGTGGAGAGGACAAATGTTACGTCCATTATCAAGTAGGGGGATCTATAGACCAGTCAGCTTGACCTCAGGCCCTTAAGAGGTGACAGAGAAGAAACTAATTTGGACATCAAATATTTACTTAGCAAGGACAAATCACCCCTGACCAATCTTGTCACTTTGTTGGCTCTGGATGAGTGGAAAGTGGTAGATGTATACAACATTTAGAACATCTTTAACACAGTTTTCCATAATATGACCAAAGCCTAGCAGGTAAAATAAGACCTGGATAAATGGATTATTAATTGGTAGGACTGCCAGGCTCAAAGGGTGATTGGTGTTCAGCCATAAGAAATTCACAAGACAGACAGTGACTAGTGACATCCTCCAGGCATAGACATCAGGACAGCAATGGTTTAAGATACTTATTGGTGATCTGGATGTGAGGAAATGTAGAGTGGTCTCAGCAACTTAGTGGACAAGCTGACCCTGGGGAAGCCAGGTGCCCTGGCAGCAGGGAAAGCCAACTGCACACTGGGCTGTCTTGGCAAGAGTGGGTCCAGGAAAGTGGTTCTTCCTCTCTCTTTCCTGCGGTGAGACCACACTAGGAGCACTGGATCTAGTTTAGAGC
>VYXB01005618.1:0-85655 GCA_013397135.1 Pachyramphus minor
GACAGGTCTGTAGTTCCCCAGATTATCATTCCAACCCTTCTCCTACATGGTCATTACATCTGCTAGTTTCCAGTTGTCCTAGTTAGAACAGCTGAGACCAGTTCATCNAGACCAGTTCATCACTGTGTGGGTATAACCCAAACTGTGTATTCTACACCCTCTATGCCATTTCCCAGAAGCTATAGACCATCTGCAGCAGCTGCCCAGAGCACACCTGACGCCCCAGGATATGTGCTGGGTGTTAAGAGGCCTGTGAGATAAGATGTTCCTGTCCTCACACCCAGCACGCTCATTCACCCATTGTGGAACTCCTCGCCCTGGGAAAGGGGCTGGGCCTGTCAACCTGAACCTGAAGATCTTGGGGGTCTTGGGACTGCTAGTTCCACTCGTGGGCTCAAGAGGAGGACCAGAACCTCAATGGGACTGGGACCACTGCTCTCAGCTGGATTGCAGCCACCACTTCCAGCCGGATTGCAGTCACCACTTCCAGCCAGACTGCGACAATCACTTCCAACTGGACTGCAACCATTGCTGACATTGGCAGGTTTTTCTCCTCTCTTTTTGCTTTTTGGACTCGGAGGGGCCCCCGTGGGGGTCAGCGCGGGGGGTGATGAACACCATTCTGTTCGTGTCCCAGGGGGCTGTGTTTGTGGGTTAAAATCAATTATTCACTTGTAAAATTGTATTTATTATATTAGTGTCATTAAAATTGTCATTCTGACTTTTAATCTCCTTTGAGTTGGGTTTATTTCTCCTTTAAACCAGCACACCAGTCAGCTGGAACTTCTCCAGTTAACCAGGACTGCTGGTAGATGATTGAGAGTTGTTTGGCTAATTCTTTCTCCAGTTCCCTCATTACTCTAGAGTGGATCCCATCAGGGTCCATACACTTGTGAGTGTCTAATAGGGCACAGCAGGTCACTAACCATCTCCTCCTGGATTATGTAGGATTCACTCAGCTCCTCGTCACCAATTTCCAGCTCTGGGACCTGGGTATCCTGGTGACAACCGGTCTTGATGTTAAAGATTGTGTCAAAGGTGGTATTAGGCATCTGCTTGCTCTGGATGACAACAGTAGCTCTACGGAGATCAACAAAAAGAGTAGAAATGAATATGGGTATGGAGCTAAATCCTTATGAGACTGGACAGAAGGCCTGGGCAAAATGAAGGCAGAACAAAACCTAAGCAGGGAGAAACAACTTATATAGACATTAGAGAGGAAAGAAATCAAAGAGAACAGACCAATAAAGGAGAGTCGATTTTACAGAGAAGGAAGGCAAAGAGAAAAGAGATGGCTGTGGACCACTGTTGAGTTAAGAGTTCACTTCATTTTACCCCTTGTTGGTTTTCATTGTACTATGATTTGTTTATTTGTGTGGTTTTGGTGTTTAGTGTTAACTTCTCTCCAGAGTTCTGTAGGCTTCTGAAATCCAAGGGATTACGTGGTAAATGATTGCTTACTGTCATTTGAATAGTCAGGGAATAATTAAATTTCTTACACTGTTACTATCTCACTTCATCCTTATTCTAATGGGATAACGTATTCTGAAACCTCACAAAGAATTGAGGCTTTCTAATTATGTACTTATATCCCTCACCACTTGTTATCTTATGTCAATTTTGACAAAATCTTACTTTTGCCTGGTAATGTTATCACCACTCCTCCATTTGTATTAAATATCACTGAAGTTCAAATATTATCAGTTTAATTTTAATTTTAAAAATCATTCTTTAATATTATTGAAAAGTTTTGTTATTTGTTACTATTGTAAATTGTTATTCAGAAGTGGTATACCATGGATCTTCATTGCAAATGGAACTTATACTTGTTCCTTAAAACCAGTCTAGTTAATGTTATGAAAATCATACTATGGATACCGTCCCTTTTAATAGAGAATGTTTTTCATGTGTTTAATACAAACAGAATGAAAATAAAACTTCTAGTTCATAAATGCCTCTTTGGACAGTTGTTACAGCCATTTAGAGCAAGACTGTTTATTTGCAATAGGACTATTTATTCCACTGTACTTACGTTAGTCTTATATCTGATCACAGAATCATTAAGGTTGGAAGACACCTTCAAGATCACCTAGTCCAACAGTTAACCTAGCATCACCTTTATCACCTCTAAACTATATGCCCTAGTGCCACATCCAGATGCCTCTTTAGCACTTTGAGAGTGGGTGAATCCACCACCTCCCTGAGCAACTTAGTCCAATGCTTTACCACTCTTTCAGTGAATTGTTTGTCTAGTATCTCAATCTGAGTCTCCCCTGACACACCTTAAGGCCATTTCTTCTGATGTTGATTTGTTCAACCTACAGAAGAGAAGTCTACAGCTCCCTCACAAGTGGAAGCAGAGGTCGAGGCACGGATCTCTTCTGTCTGGTGACCAGTGACAGGACTCGAGGAAATGGCATGAAGCTGTGTCAGGGGAGGTTTACGTTGAAGATTAGGAAAAGGTTCTTCGCTCAGAGGGTGGTTGGGCACTGGGACCGGCTCCCCAGAGAAATGGTCACAGCATCAAGCCTGACAGAGTTCAAGAAGCATTTGGATGATACTCTCAGGCAACTGGTGTGACTCTTGGGGTTGTCCTGTGCAGTGCCAGTAGTTGGATTTTGATGATCCTTGTGGGTGTCTTCCAACTCAGCATATTCTACGATTTTATCATCCCATCATTCTATGATTTTTCTCAATTGCCTCTTAAGTTTTTCTAGTTTTCTTCATTGGTTTCAATTTAATTTTCTTCCAATAGTTCAAGTACATTAATTATGTTTTACAGCATCCCTTTGAGGTACATAATGACCACATAGAAATAATGCAGTTTATTACTGAAATTAAATGTACAGTAATGTCATATCTGCAACTGAGTAAATAAGGTATGCAAAATGATTAGGTATGCAAAATTTTTTTAATAATTCTGCGAAGGAACCGAAAAACAATTATATTGAATAGAACATGCAGGGGGGTTTTAGGCATGTAGGTTGCAATTTAGTGGATTAGAATTCAATCATCACAATTCCATTGCTATAAAAAAATGTTACAGATCTATGACAATTACCTGGTCTTGAGTTTAAGTTCTTGATTGAACTTAAAATGCCCAAAATTTAGATGAATCCTGCCAGGTGTTATTAGTAATGTGCCTCTGTCATTTTTATGCAATCTTATTCTGCCAATGGATGTCATAATGTTTCTGGTACCAATTCACTCATCCTTGCTTATCTGCTTGTTACTCCCTGAGGTCAGGCATTATACCTGCCAGTCTTGTGTAGATGTCTTGGATACCTTAGATGCCTGAAATTAGCCTAGGCACTTATGTTTATGCAAATGCAACAAGCACGAAGGGTTTCAGAATGACTTCAGAGTGGAGACGACCAGAGTGGGATTCAGTTCCAAATTAAAGGGACTGTATACAAGCATTTATATTCAAGTTATATATCTAAGGACTTATAATTAAGTCAAGGACTTAATTAACTTACCCAAACATAGACATCCAATACCCTTTGAAGTGCACCAGGAGATCTTCCTAACTGTTCTCTAGCATTGTCTTCTGAACAGACATGTCTTCTGTTGGTCCTGTGTGGCATCTGCCAGCTATATGTATACATCTTTTGTTCCCCAGACTGCATGAACAGACACTAAATGCCTACACGAATGGAAGTAAATCAAGTTCCTAGTCAACCTAGTGAGTGAAGTCTGAAGATGCATTTAGCTGACTATATATGGCTACCCAATTTTAAATGTCTGTAATCTGGAGTTTAAACAGATTCACAGAGTCTGAAGGAATTATTTTACTAATATCAAGAACTTTGCTTTTGCATCTTATCTGGAAAAGTGTATATCCTTTCTCCCACTTATTACTCATGGCAAATATTTTTTAACTTTTGTGAAAGTTAATGTTGTCCAATTCAATGTAGTAATAACAGAAGGCAATACTTAGTCAGCTTCTTATCTGTTCAGTGTTAAATAATTGGATTTCCAAAGGAATGGAGAAACCGGGATATGGCTTGATACAATTCTGATTTAACTACTGGGAAGTGACTGGTTCAGTGTTGCCCACCCTGCAGGGCTATCACAATCTAGAAGAGATTCATCATATCTATGTATACAGTGTTTGGTCCTGGGTCTTTTTTGAGCCCTTCTGGCCTTAGGTTACAATTATTGATGTGTTGATGTTTTTTCTCCATTAAAAGTGCTTGAAGTAATGTGAGATTATCTTTTGGCCTGTCAGAATCAAGTTGATATAATATGAAACTGAAGGCATGCATGGTATTTGCAAAAGCGTAGCATGAGGGAATATGTGCAGACCTTTCAGAATACAAACTTCTTATGTTGTAGAATGCTGTGAGGTGAAGAGATATAGATGCTGTACTTTTGGTCCACATCCATTCCTGTTCTTGAGAATCATCTCTGGAGTATATTGTCTTTGAACTGTGCTTTGTTTTCAACCTAGAAGGAACCATTTAATTCACTTTAGAAGAGACAGTGATGGTGAGTTAATCCTTAGCATGGAAAATTGTGGGAGGAGGATCCAAGGAATCAGAATGTTAAGCAGAAAGATTAAAAATGTTTTTATGATAAGTTAAATGAATGTTAAGAACAGTTTCTTTCAGGTTATAAGAAACATGATTCTAATAGTATATTTTTTATGGAAATTATTGAAAAATGAATTTCTATGCAAGGACAATACATTTGTTTTGTTACTATCAATTCTATTATCAGTGTAATTTTCATGTAAAAATTGCTGTGNTTTCTTTCATACAATTTAAAAATAAATGTCAATATTTGCTTTTGCTACTATCAATTCTATTATCAGTGCAATTTTCATGTAAAAATTGCTGTGTTGACCAAATGTTAGCCAAACCAAATTCAGACATTTAAATGATGGACTTAAGTTAACAGTCTAGTTAGGCTGTATGTTTTTCCTACATCGTGTATTATTTTCATGGTAAGGTTTTGGTTCAGGGGTGGCTACAAGCTTGACTTCTGTGAGAAGGCATCAGTAGCTCCCCCTATGTCCAAAGAGCCACTGCCAGCTGGCTCCAAGATGAACCCATTGCTGGCCAAAGCTGAGCGCATCAGCAATGATAGTAGCTCCTTAGGATAACACAGTTAAGAAGTGGGAAAAAACCTTTCACAGCAGCAGCCTAGGAAAGGAATGAGAATATGTGAGAGAAACAACTGCAGTCACGAGCATCAGTGAAGAAGCAGGGGAAGGAAGTGCTCCTGGTGCCAGAGCAGCCTGTGTTGAAGACCATGGCTGTCCCACTGAAGCCCATCAAGGTCCACGGTGGAGCAGATATCCTCCCACAGCTCATGGAGGACACCACACTGAAGGAGACTGATGCCCAAAGGAATCTGTGGCTCCATGGGAAGCCTGTGCTGGAGCAGGCTCCTGGCAGGACCTGTGGCCCCCTGGAGAGATGTGGCCACACTGGAGCAGGTTTGCAGTCAGGACTTGTGACCTTGTGTGGAACTCATGCTGGAACAGCCTGTTCCTGAAGGACTGTGCTCCGTGGAAGACACACAAGTTGTAGCAATTTGTGAAGAGCTTGTGGGCAGAACTTATATTGGAGAAATTCATATAGGACTGTCTTTTATGAGAGGGATCCTATGCTGGAGCAGCAGAAGCATGCGAGTAGTCCTGCTTCTAAGGAAGAAGCAGAGGCAGAGATGATGTGCAATGAATAGACCATGACCTCCATTCACTGTTCCCCTGCATTGCTGTGGGGAGCAGATAGACAAACTTGGGAGTTGAGTCTGGGAAGAAGGCTGGGGAGAGGTGATTTGAAGATGTTGTTTTTATCACACTACTCTAATTTGATTAGCAATAAATTAAATTAATGTCCTTGAGCAGAGTCAACTTGCCACACTCAGGAAAAAGAGGCACAGACACAGAGGCTACTCAGATTTAAATGAATAAGACTTGTCTTATTGCTCCCTCTATGTCTCCCCCTCCACTGCCTATAAAGGTGAGGCTAAACTCAATAATTTCAGGACCTTAATCTAGGGCACCCCCTCTAGATCCTTTAAATTTTGGGGTATTCATACAGTTCAAAAGGTAGACAGTAAGAAAGCCTAGTGTTAACAAAAAAGGATTTAAAAATAGGAAAAATTATCTTGTGATACTCATGAAGCAGAGTAATCTGAAGAAAAGACAGTGAGAATTTAGTGAAGACTAATTAGAATATAAAATTATATTCTGACTAGCGTGGATCGTGGCATAGAGATTCATCAATTTTAAAGTAACCTGGCAAAAATAGATCTGTGTATCTGAGGAAAAAAACCTGATAGATATGTAAAGCTTAGCTTAAATTTTGTGGTTTTTTTTTTTTCTTTCTTATTTACTAATCAATTCTAGTCAGGAATTGTAATTCTGATTAAAAAAAAAAATCTTATTTTTGGGTCATTTTCCCACCCCTTAAAAAATGCAGTGAATCTTTATCTCCAGAAGAAGAAGAAAAAAAATAAATTTAGGATCTTGAAGCATGTTACTTGGTAATAAAACAAACAAAAATCCCTCCAAAAAGGCCAAACAAAAAATAAATTAAAGAAGAAAAGTGACATAAAATATATACAAAAAATACGCAGAAAATGAGAGAGTTCAGGTATGCAATAGAAGGACAATCCAGAATGCCTTAGAAAAACATGAGGAAAGAGGACAATAGCCCTCCTGAGAAAAAAGAAGGCAAAAAATAGCACTTAAATCAGCTATATGTATATGCTGATTAGGACACTAGAAAAGATGGCTTGACAATACTGTCATATAATCAACCTGGAAAGCAAGAGATAAGAATTAATACTTAGGTGCACTAAGGTTTTGTATTAATTTCAAACTTGGAAGGAATTTCTTGGAATTTCAAACATCTAAGACCACGATTGTTTTGGGAAGATGATAATAATAGAANTTTAAAGTAACCTGGCAAAAATAGATCTGTGTATCTGAGGAAAAAAACCTGATAGATATGTAAAGCTTAGCTTAAATTTTGTGGTTTTTTTTTTTTCTTTCTTATTTACTAATCAATTCTAGTCAGGAATTGTAATTCTGATTANTTCGTATTTACTAATCACTTCCAGTCAGGAATTGTAATTCTGATTAAAAAAAAAAATCTTATTTTTGGGTCATTTTCCCACCCCTTAAAAAATGCAGGGAATCTTTATCTCCAGAAGAAGAAGAAAAAAAATAAATTTAGGATCTTGAAGCATGTTACTTGGTAATAAAACAAACAAAAATCCCTCCAAAAAGGCCAAACAAAAAATAAATTAAAGAAGAAAAGTGACATAAAATATATACAAAAAATACGCAGAAAATGAGAGAGTTCAGGTATGCAATAGAAGGACAATCCAGAATGCCTTAGAAAAACATGAGGAAAGAGGACAATAGCCCTCCTGAGAAAAAAGAAGGCAAAAAATAGCACTTAAATCAGCTATATGTATATGCTGATTAGGACACTAGAAAAGATGGCTTGACAATACTGTCATATAATCAACCTGGAAAGCAAGAGATAAGAATTAATACTTAGGTGCACTAAGGTTTTGTATTAATTTCAAACTTGGAAGGAATTTCTTGGAATTTCAAACATCTAAGACCACGATTGTTTTGGGAAGATGATAATAATAGAATCAATCAGAAAGTGAATCTTACTTTTTTACAGAAGATTGCGGCTGATTTGATCATTACTTCCCTTATTATTCTGTACAGAAGGACAAAGAATAGCAAACCTATGAAACACAGACTTCTTTGACACATTAGGGACCTGAGGACACATAGTCAATTGAATGACTGAAGTTATCAGAATTTCAATCCTGTGTTGCACACATATTATTATCAGAATGTTATAATCCAACAGTGATATCTTTGCCAAAGTGATCTTTAGAACAGGATTTATTGTATATAACATTTGAATTATTTCATATAGCAACAAGGTACTGCTTCTTTCTATATGTTTAGATGAATAGTTGTGCTTCCATCATAGTTCCCTTTGACTCCTCTGGTGTCTTCATTCGGAGGTTCAGAGGAAAGCTGGAAGCATTATATTTACCTAATCTAATATTCTAAAGATTAGATTTAACGTAGAAAGTTTCCTACAATTTCTAAGATCCAGTCTAAGAATGCTGATCACATTTGCAAAACAGAAACCTTTCTCTTGGACTGTGAACATTGTCAATAAATCTTTCAAGAAGAGTTCTTGGTCAGGTGCTCTAAGGAACATAAGTGAGCAAACAGCTAATATTGGAGAAAAAGCATTAGGAAGGTGTCATTATAATTTTCCCTGCTGTTGGTGAATGTATTCTATCTGTACATGTGAAAATTACTGAAATGTAGATTCAGAAAAAGACTATAAGAAGTTCTAGACACAAGGAAACTTGCTTCACATAGACAGACTGTAAAACAATCTGCCTAATTTACCCAACTAAGGATAAAAAAGTAATTTTATGACATATGCTTGTGAAATAGCTGAAGCTCATGAGAGAATCTATGGTATTACATATTTGTTTTAACCAGCAATTTAGTATAAATTTTTTAACAGGCTGAAGAAAAACTATAACTAGTATGGTCATAAAATTTTTAATTGACTGACCTGAGGAGTCAGCACCAGAGTTTCTAATTCATTCATGGTTGATAAAATAGTTCCATAACATTCTGAAAACATTTCTTATTTTAAACTGGTAAAGGAAGGTGACAGTCTAGTTTTTCATGAGTGTATTCTATGACATTTTCTTGTATGTTTGTATCTGATCTCCAAAGTCAGTGATCTGATTTTCATTGGTCTACTCTGGCCTCCAACCGGGAAGCTTGGAGACACATCATCTATAACGCTGCTGCCTCCTTTGAGAACTCCCACAAGATCACTCTCGAGGAGAAAAGACAACGCAGAAAGAATCGCGTCCCGTCGATACCACCTGGGAAATCTTTCTGCTGTGCCTTTTGCAACCGGACTTGTCTGTCACGCATTGGCCTTTTCAGCCATCAGCGAGCCTGCAGCAAGCGTGGGTAGAGCCCTTCAAAATCTTTGTTTGCGAAGCCAAGCCATGATGATGATTTTCATAGTAGTGCAACATAACTAGAATCTCTAGTGACTTTAGAAAGCGACCAATTTATCTAGAGGCCTTAAATAACTTTTTTAAAGCTTTTTAAAAGCTTAAATACAAGCATCCAATTTAGAGTCAAGGTGAGAAGTTATGCTGTATGCTCTTTCAACCTATTGAACCTTGTAAATGAATACAAAATCCAATAGTTTCTTTGTTTATTGAACCACTGCTCCACAGAAGCTAAACACGTTCAGACAAGTACTAGTTCGACCACAACAATTCTAGGAATGTATGGGAAGATGTGGAAGTGTGAGTAAGTGTTGGTGTGCGTTAACCATCTGTTGGCTTGAGGAAGAGAGTCACTCGTATGGATGGATCTGAGGTTTGGCTAGGAGTGAGGGATACAGATAAAAAGTATATGTTTGTAGCTTGTGGTAGATATCGAAAGGATATTTAAGCATGTTCTAATTGTTCATATGAAAATACTGTTATGCATGCCTTTTGCTACGGAACCCAGACTAAATTTGACAGTTAGTGTCAATCTTCATGCAGATTTGCTATCATAGCATATCTAGTTATGATAGCAAAAAGTATGTTTTGGGGAAGTTTTGATATAATGACTTTCTAGACATTTACCTTTTTTAAGTGCAAACATAAATACTGTGCAGGTAGTTAGTTCTGGTGTGCAGGTTTATGCATGTGCAGGTTATGCTGGGGCAGCTCCAGCCCTGAGTTTTGCTCATTTCCTTGGGGACAGCATCAGGGTAAGGTTGGGCTGGGACACAGAACATAGATGGTCGGGCAGAAGAGGACTTTGAGGAGTTGGAAACTGACCCTGCTGCAGTGTCACTAGAATGGGGGCTTCCACAGGAAGAGCAATTTGTAAGATTCCTGTTGTTTCAACCTATTGGCCAGTGTGTGAGGAGGACATACTGCTCCTGGTAAAAAGAAGATCATGGGCACCTGTTATCATCTTCATGTACTTATACTCAACAGAATGTCTTAATGCAATAAATTGGTCAATAAATATATGAGGGTTTACTATTTTTAAATTATTGGGTGTGGTCTTTCAATGCCATAGTGCCAGAACTCCAAAGAATGATAACATATGCATTGTGCAGTACACAGTGGTGGATATGCACATGTTCTGCAATGACTGCTTGTAGTGCACTACCTCTATTGCTGATTCCAAAGTGTCACCTATAACATTAGTCATGCTGAAATATTTATTATTTCAGACAAGGTTTCTTTTTTTCTCCAACTCAATGTTTCCAGCTGGGTTTAAGAAAGGCTGACCTCTTAAAATGGTTTTCAGAAAATGTTTTTTGCTTGCTAAAATAGTTTTAAAGGTTTCAAAAAGCATCAGAGAAGGTAATGGAGGTTAAATTCTTACTAAAAAAGAAAAAAACCTATTTAAAATATGTAAATTCTCATCTATTTTTCTGATGAATGCCAATATGCATTCCAAATCACTGAGGTTTTGAACATATCTCTCCACCACTTAGAGGGAAAAAGAAAGTCCCTGTTAAACACATTCATCAGTACTTTGCAGCAATAAGTAAAAGAAATTATTGTGACAATATCTCAATGTACTTTTAAATATTTTTTTTCTCTTTTTACTGAAGATTTCACAAGAGGTGTTTTAAAAAAAAAGGAGTAAAGTCCTTTTATTTTCACTTTATTTCTTTATTATCGTGACAATATTTTTCACACTACTTTTTCTGGGTCTAGGAAAGTGTCAATGTGATTGCTTTTGCTGCAGATCTGAGGGCTAAACACGTATTGTATTTAAAATCAGTTTGGACACCTTTTTTTCTAGAGCTGAAAAATAAATGACAACCAAAGGTTTACAACAGATGCTGTGGTTGAATAAACCATGAAGTTTATATTATCTGTGCTAAGGTTTTAGGCACATCTCAAAGCTGAAGGATGTTAAAAAAAAATTGGTTTTGATTAAACATGGCATCCTACTGAATAAATTAAAAGTAACTTTTGCTAAATGATACATGAGAGTTTTTGTTGTACTTTAAAATATACTACATATTTTTCTCAGATTAACAGGTTCAGTTGCTACCTGGTTACTATGCAGTTCAGATTAGTTTTAAAAGTGAGAACATTAGAGGATACTGACAAATTCTGATTCTGGAGTTTTTCTTTCTGCTTTCTGAAAATACAGACACCTGTTTGTTCATTTTTCACAATTGTAAAGCATAGATAATCGGGAGACTTGTGCAAAAAAGATAAAAATGTTTGTTGAGCTGCTGAGAACACAGCAGAGATACTGATGACGAAGTTTCCATGCTTATTGATGAATGTGGGAATGGTAGTAAAGAACATAGAGGTGAAATGTTTATATGAGGCAATTAAGTAAAACTAATGTAATGATTGGTTAGATCTTGAATATCTTTCCAAAGATGTACTCGATTGTTAATTAACCAGAGCAATGAAATTTAGTTGGAGGTACATGTGCCAGAAATTAGGGAATAATATATAAAAGTCCACAGAATAAAAAGGAAAACGAGGCCTTGATATGAGGCATAGATTCATAGCATTTGCAGATCTTTGTTTGGGCCAGCTCTCACCTGCCATCACCATAATCTTACTGTTTCTAATAGTTCCTAACTAAGGCCTGAAGTCATTGTAAGTATTGACTCATTAGCTTTAATATTTTACTTGGACTAGGAAAAAAAGATGGATATAAGCAGCCTCATAGACACACTTATTTGAATCCCTGAAATAATTAATTAATTTCAATTCATTCTGCAAGAGACACCTATGGATGAAATACGCGATTAGAACATTCTCTAAGTTCTCTCAGAAAGAAGGGGCAGAAGTGTCAGGACAACTGTCAGCTGATTATGAAATCCACAAAGAGATGAATATTGAATTTTTCGACACTCTGTTAGATAAAGTGCAGTTGTCAACAGCTTTGTGAGTTTCTGTGTAACTTGTGAGGCACAGGTAAGGGCTTGTGAATATTTTTAAAACTGCTTTCGCAAGTTTTGCGTGGTGGTTTGTCCCATAGGAATAGGGGATCTGCCTCAGACTGAGCCACTGACACAGTATTGATGTGTGAATCCACTTCCTTGCTGTATCTTTTAACTATTTTTATTTTCTTTTCTAAATTAGATTGTCAGCATAAGACAACAATGGCATAACAACTCATGTAGCCCAGGCCAAGTTCTTGGGCTTTCTCCACATGTAAGTCTGTTTAGTAGTTGATACCATGCTTTCTGTCACCTTCGTCTCCTACCTGAAATGTGTTGTATCAACTGTGAAAACAGTTAGATATATATTAGATATAATATATATCTAATGCTGTTTTGTTTCTGAAGGATTTGGATATAAATTAACCCAGTCAATTACAAATGTTACAGTAAGAGTGAGATAAAAAAAAGAGATGTGTAATAGTAAAAGGAGTAAGTTGTTAGAACAGCCTTCCATACACTGTGGTGGAAGGACAGAAATGAGAAAGTTAACAGATTTAAAAATGAAGTAGGTTATGTTATGGAATTGGCCATATGGCATACTGTCTGCAGGAAAATAACTATGAATTAGGAGTTCTGTAAATTCCTTTTGATTCTACACTCTGTCGTTTGATGCAGTTTTATTAAGACTCGTCAAGAAATATTTCAAGAATTCAGATCCTTATAGAGATTCTCATGTCCTACCCATGCAGATTCATGCACAAATATTCTGGATTCATAGTTTATTTTCCTTTATATATTACTTTTTAACATTTATGCAATCTCAGGGGTAGTGTCTGCTTCACAGATTGCTTGTCCTGGAGAGAAATATGTAGGGTTTATGGATCTACGGCACTGAATCTTATTTTAGCTTCACATTTTATTCAGCCTCAGCACTTTCTTGGGTCTCTGTGGATTTTCCTTGAGCAGAGTAATAGTTTTTCTGTTTCATAGCTCAGTGTAAAATATAATTGATCTCAAAACTACTACTACTCCTGTTTTCTGTGGAACATGAACATTTTGTCCCATCATATCTTTTTGAAGAGTACTCATTTTATCTGGTGCCTCACTTTTATTGTGCAATATCTACTTGAAAATTTTTTTCTTTATTGGCAAAAAAGTCTCCCAACTATTGAAAAAAAAATATATTTTATATTATTTTCTGTATATTTTTATATGTATGAAGAAAATTACTATGTAGGGAAAAAATGGTGTAGAACTTGCTTTGAAAATCATATATGTAAGGAAGGTAAAAAATCTTCCTAGATACAGATCATATCATTACTCCTAGTTTGCAAAGACTTATTAAATGATTTTTTTCTTTTTTTTTTTCCTCCCCCAAATCTTCAATCCATCTCAAATTTTTTGCAGTCTCTTTAAAAATATCTAATTTATGAATCTCAGGAAACTAGAAAAATAACCAGAACAATTTGGTGCCTAAATCAGGAAAATTGATGGAGATTATAAAGCTTTTAACTTCCTTAGTGTGGACTCAAGTCTTTCAATAATTTTCCCTACAGAGTAGCAGAGGAGTAACAGATTGCTACTCAAGGGGAGTGCCAGTGCCAGGGAGACCAATGATGATGCTCATATTTATTCTTTCCCTGTCAAGAATTGTCAAAAGTAGTGCAGATTCAGGCTGCTTAACAAAGCTGGTAGGAAAGTAAGCAAAAAGTTAAGCAAGAAGATGCATGTTACCAGTCATACTTAATCCCCTTGGTTCTAAGTCTCTGCTGAAGTTGCTCATCAGTTTAAATGCAAATGAGTTGTGGAAATCTGGACAATGAGAACAGTGATTCTCTTGCTAGATATATTGACTGGAGGAACTCCTTGCTGTAAACTTTTCTACTCAATAAAAGCATCCTAGAAAAGGGTTTGAAATGTTGAGAAAATAATACAGAGATAATTTTATTTCCTAGGCAAGCAATGGTTTGTTAAACAGCATATTATTTAGAATTGGAATAAAGATGCCTCTATTACAGAATGTAAGAGGTATTTTATTTTTACACTGCTTCCTAAATGTATGCATAAAATTTTTGAAAAATATGATCTTACTATCAAGTCATATAGAATTCAATAGTAAGTAAGCCAGAGTTTATCAGTTTCTATACCATTTTTTTTCAAGATTTTCATAATGAGGAAATTTTAAGTTTATTAAGAATGTGCTTTGGCTGGGCTGGTCTGTGCTGTGGAAAAACCCATCTCTTTCTATTGATTCATGCCAATTAGTGAACTGAAATTAAGAGAGCTGACTCAGAAATAGTTTTTAAATGGCCAGCAGTACTTTAACTGAAGATGAACAGGCATAGGTCCTTAGAGAATGAGGCATCAAATATCGCTTCTATGAAGTAAAAATGAGAAACTGTCATCCTTTTGTGTTCAATTCTTTCTTTTTTTGAGTTCAACCCAGCACTTTTTAACTTCAAATTTAATGACAATTAGAGCATAAAGAGATTATCATAAAAGGATACATATAGGAAACCTTTTAGTTTATGTCTTCTACAATAAGATTTTAAATTCTACCCTTAAACTCCAAAAGTGATACGTCAAATTCATCATTATAAACTGGAAATAGGATCACAGGTTTAACTGAAGAGCAAAAAGACACAGCTTTCATAACACACATCGGTGCATTTGCATTTGTATCAATCTATTGTTTAACAGCATAAGGGCAATAAATCTTAGCTACAAAGACACTCCTCTGTAATTCAGAAATTACTTTCTTTCATTTTAGTATATACTTGACTATTTTTAGTACAAATCAGCAGTCATATTTTATGTGCTAATGCATGCCATAGTAATCAAAGCATAAATTATATTTTGTTTCACCTGCTCAGTAAAGGCATTGTATGTATCGAAGTTATTGTGTATTTCAGCTCTTCAGTAAATGTATTGTGAATACATTCATAGAAATCAGCATCTGTTTACAAACAGATGTTCTCTTCCTAAGAGAACAAAGAGACAAAATGATTTAGCAGCTTATTTTTGGGAATAATGCCAGTGGTTGTAGTTCTTTTTATTCATTATCTTTCATTATAACTGATTTTAAATAGTTTAAAATAGTTCCTGGCCTGCAATTATTGATGAAATGCTGACATGGAAATTTATCATAGATTATGCCACAACTCTTTTTTGCTTTTAAAATGGATACAAACGATACTTTATAAGGTGTAATGTGGTACTCAAAATTCAAATTTATTCCACTTATTACATGGTCTAGGACATGATCTTTGATTACTGGCATGATAAGCCCATATCCATTCAAATCACATGAGTACATCATGATCACATCTTCTTTCCCTCCCCAAATAAGGGAGGGAATTCAAAACATCTATGAGGATTAGTCTTAACTAGATAACCCCAAACCTGCTCCTGTCTCAATCTAGAAAATTTGAGTCTGCATGCCATGTATCTGCTAAAGTCAAAAATGTGGACAATTGTGTATCATTGCTAAGGTCCATGTCTTTGTTCTTTTTATTTTACAGCTCTACACTTAGCCTTCTTAAGAAACTTTAAAAAATCAGTAAAAGAATACCTCCTCCCAGAAGAGGGAGAGGAAAAGATAACAAATCCTAAATACAAGAAAGTTGCGTATTGCCCCACAGTAAGCAAGGAACAAGTACTATAGCCAAATTATAGACTGTTAGAAGGTAATATTATTCAATTCATGGAGCATTTTAGATATAGAATTTCCACAAAAAATTATCAGCATATGTCCTGTTGGTGTCATATGAGAGAATATAACAGCACTGGAGGCAGCAGGTTTCTAAGACATTGCCTTCAATTTGAGAAAACAATCATACTGGAGTTGAGTAGCATCCCCATCATTTTGATCACATTGTTTGAAATATTTTCCTATAAACAAAACAACTGTGCTTGAAATATTTACTTTGTTGGCATTGCAAGAGCTTCTCTTCACTCAGAGGCTTAAATTCTAGGACAGCAGTCGTTGTTAGCAAGTGGCATGAAGGTGTGTCCCCATAAGTTGTCATCCCACAGGAGTCATAATACTTAAATTTGAAGGAAGTGTTCTGAATAACTCCTCTGATTCTTTCTAGATAGCTAAATAAGGATCCTGGCACTCAGATATAAAGATACTTGCATTTACCAAACCTTTGCAGGAACCAAACTTTTTAACTTTTCTTTCCCCTATAATGTCTAAATTCCATTCTTGTGCTTGTGTTAAATAACAAAAAAGGAAATTATTATAGAATAAAAAACACAGAGAAGAAATTAAGTTTAATGTTGTTTTTGATAAGGGTTCACTACTCTGACTTCAAGGAGAATTCTACAAAGCAGGTTATTATAGATTTGGATCTCCGAGACTTCTGCACAGAGAGAAGTCATTACATTCTTTCTGGATTCTTCAAAGTTCATGAAAATTTGAATCACAGAATGTAGATAGTTTTCTCAGGAGGCCTTGTTACAATCCTGCTATGTTTTTCCAACCCTATTAACTTCTTAACTTTTTTGTAATTCTGCTTGAAAAACTCAAAATATTTTATATTCAATAGGGTGCCAGTATTTAGATTGCAGTAGCATAACTGAGAAAGTAATTTAAAACAAATATGCCATGAACAATATAGCTTCCTATATCCAACTTTCATTTAGATTCACAGAAGCATGAAAAATAATGTGTCTGTGTTACTTATGTGAATTGCATTGTGAATCATAAAAAAGAAAAGCAAAGAAATCTCAACCAACTCATGTTAGATAGATAAGTAGTGAGTGATATATGGATGATTTTGTGTCTATGAAATGCAACAGAAATTGTCCAGAACACAAGTCAAATGCATGTGCTCCCAGGCTACGTAGTGCCCTTTAGTTACTGAGTTGTTCTATCTTGCACTTAAACAACTGAAAATTATTTCCTTTCAAGGATGCTAAAATAGCACTTGACACTCTGATGTGTCTTGCATTGTATATTTATCTTCTTATACTTTTTTTGATAATTACTACATTCACCCTTTCACATCAAGAGATTTTAGGACTGAGAAGAGAGAAAAGAGGTGCTACTTCACAGCACCAAAACTAGTTGCAGTAGCTGAGTGATAAAGTGGTTTGACAGAATAGTTTAAAAGTCACATTGAAGTAATTTTTCATTGCATGTTTTATGCTCTGTAACCTATCAAGAAAAAAAATATATAAATCTTTAAGCCTATATAAGATAAACTACCTTCAAGATACATACTTCATCACTGAAACCAAATAAACTTTTAACTGTTAATATATTTTTTAGATTAAGTGATACAAGCCTTTGGAATCATGCAGACCAATATGAAGCTAAGCAGAAAAAAAAGTATAAAGACAGTGATTATTGCTGTAATTTTGACATTAAAATACCATAACAGTACCCTATCTTTCAAGAGCTTTTGTTTGGTGTTTGAAAACAAAAAAAACGCTGAACCCCATATCAAAAAACTCATATTGAGTTTAGCATAAAAGCAGAGCGATAAGAAAAGAAAGCACCAAATAAAAAATACTTTTCAAAATCTTCAAATGAAAAAGAAGAGTCAGATGAGAATCTATTACTTAAAAATGGTTATTCAATGATATTTTAAATGTCATCCAAGGAATCCACATGGAGTTGACAGCTATGGTATGGAGCTACAGGAGGCATCATACTCCTCCAGAGTAGCAGGTAGCTAGGCAGCCAAATGTATGAAGATTTTTGGACAGTGATATCAGAGGAAACCCATGATTAGACGACTGAACACCTCCAGTAGTAGGCCCCACTGTCACGGTGGAAGCTGCAAACCTTGGCTGTGCCAGAGGAAGAACCTGTTGAAACCCCAACAAGGGATATAGCACTTACACTGATCCTGAAGACTTATAACTATCTCTGAAGGAGGGACCTCGGTTATATGTTTGGAACAGTTGGTGTCCCAAAAAGTAATACTAAAAGTAATCTTGGTAATAAAAGCATAGAATTGAGCCTAGTGGCATTCTGCGTTCTCTCTTCGTTCCTTACACACAAATGTTGATCAGGGGTTGTCTGATAATTAATATCAGACATATTTGGAAAGCTAATGTAGTGCTCTTATGGTTTGACGAGTTGGCAATATTCATGGCTGTAGTGTTCCATGTATTTGCAGAGCAATACAAGGAGGAAATAATATTGCAAGTTGCTTGACCGAAAGATATCTCAGTGCTAACACTGTTTGTAAAGGTTTGCCTAATCCCTCTGATGAAAATGATGACAGTTTTACTTTTTGTGGAGCAATTGTGCTGCATGAATTGAATTTCAACCACTAGTTAGTTTCATACAGATCACTGAACAGCAAGAAGGCCATTTGAAAATGAATGACTCTATATTCCAGGACCAGTTCCATGAGATAACAGCTTTTGTGTTAGAATGAAGAGAAGAACACTTAAGACTAGCAAGACATTTTTAAAAGGATATGAAAGACATACTTTAGACACCTGGGAATATTGGAGAATATTACTGGTGTGGTTGTAAAACCTGCATCTGTGCTGGGGAAATAATGGGTGACTACTTCCAATAAGTTGTGAATCTATGTGTGTACATGAAAAAAAGTATCTTAATCTTTGTACCAAACTACTTATAGCAAATATACTCAAAGTGCTAGAGTAGTAACTAGGGTAGAATTAGATTTAAAAACAAACATGCAAACAAATAAATAAAGCCTACCCCCAACCTAAATTGTTTTGAGGATAATTTTATATCCCCACTTTGGTAGAACAATTGGAGTCAACTGCATTCAACTCCTAGCCCAGACTGTGTCTTTGTCCCTTATGCCATAATTTTTGGGACTCGTATACGAGCAATTACATCAATTAGTATTTCACAAGCACATGGATTTTTCTGATGCTTATTGTGCAGTTGTTATAAATGAAGTGACAAAACCAAAGATCCACATTCTATAGCTTCCCCTTTGGGGTTGCCCATTTTGAGCAATATTTTATAAATGAATTTTCTTTCCTGATTCATTCTAATGTCATTATTGGATCACAGCTTTGTCCTTGCAGAATTGATGTGCTCATATTCAGAAGACAATGCTATGCCATCCATTCAAGGAAATCTAGTCTCATCCTGCTCTCATCTAACACTTGCAAGTCTGTGCAGAGATTCTGTGTCAGTGATTAAGTCCACACGCCATAAGCAGTCTAACACTGAGCAAGATTAATTCCAGAAGCGAAAATAGTAACTGTCTTTAATTCTGTAAAAGGCATTTTAGTTGTGTTGATTCTGATCATCAGTTCCCAATGGAATATAATTTTGTTGCTATCCTGCCTAAGAAATGCAGTCTAAGGCACTCTGGTGGTGCATCCCCACCTCCCCCAACTCAGGCTGCTCTACAATCTCAGGAATTCTTGTTAGCCTTAGCCTTGATAAATGGCTCCCAGGTGATGCTATTTCCCTTGAGCTTATAAGAAACACTGTCTGTACCAGGAACTTCTGTTAACTAACCAAGGAAAGCGATGAGAGATAATCAGTCATCCCCTGATAGTCTTGGGACATTGCTTTCCTGAATTATATCCAGAGTGGAACAGTATTATTGTTGCTAGGCTTCTGAAAAATTCCAGCAATTACATCTTGGATTATGTCCAGAATGGAGATTCACAGATGACTAAAGCAAATCATCTTGTGACCCTATAAAACAGCGGTCCTAAGTGAGGGACTTTGATCTCCCCTGGACTCCGGCAGGCTGTGACCAGCATCTCCTGTGAGAGGAGCATCTCTCAGAGCTTACAAACCCTCAGGCTGACGATACTCAGAGGGACATTGTTGAAAGCTGACGATGGGGCCTGGGCTGATACCCCTCTCCATTCCTGAAGGCTCAACCTTCAGCTGTTGAGAAATGTAAAGGCATTCAATATATTTTACTGAGTTCTGGGGGAATTTTTAAAAGGCATACTTTTGTACATTTATTTATTTATATATATATTTATATATATATATATATATACGCACATAGATACATCTTCATGTCTGTGTGTCTGTGTATGTGTGTGTGTGTGAGAACTGATTTAAACACCCTATACCAAGTATAGGATGAATGTTTCCACAGCAGATCTATAAATCAGTCACTACTGCAATTATTGTAAATGCTATAGAATCACTTTGTACGTGTTAAATTAGTCAATGATTAAGGACTACATAATCATTTAGACATAAACCATTAACCAAGTCTGGGACTAAGATTGGACCTAGACTCCATCAGGAGTTAGAAAGCAAGGGGACCTCTCTGAAACTCATGACTTAATGGGAAGGTCTCCCTCACCCATCTGCCTCTTTACTATTTTGTGTCTGAGGTCCTCTAAATTGTTTCTAATCCTTTTCTTTGTATGTTCCCTCCAAGCAGCAAATGAGAAAGTGAACCTTGCCATTGAACTTTGTTAAATCATGCTTTCACAAAATTATATTAAACCTCCTTTTTCTGTTATTTTTGATGATGATTCTTTAAGTGACCTAAACCACTCATTTGTGACAGGCATATAAAATTCTATGACCTGGCACTTGTTGAATTTGATATTTTAATTATATACCCATGTTTATACAATTTTGAAAGTCCATTTTGATGCCTGCTGAATAGTAGTCTAATGAGAAAATATTCGATTGTAAGTAGTTTTTGTTGATATTTGAATATATGTAATGAGATGAATTAATCCATAATGATGTAAAATACTTCCGGTTTCTTTTTACCTTTAAGAATAAGTAAAACAGCATACCCTACATGAAATACAAACAGAAAGTAACTGATGTAAAATTCACAAGAAAAATACCTGCAATATTTTAAAAATAGAACTAATAAAAAAATCGACCATAACATTACATATTTGAAAAGATTCTTTTCCTGTTGATGGCTTGAAGTGTATATATACATGTAGAACCTAAAGCTGTACTAATATTAACAGTCATGACTCCTTTAATTTCTTAGATGTGTTGTCCATTTTAATTGTTAAATATGGAATTTTTAAAATTTAAAGAAGCAACCTTGATTTCCTTTCGAAGTCTTGTATGGATTACTTAGGTGAAATTATTGTACACCTTTTAAGATGGATACTTTTTTTATTATCTGACATTACCTAATGCCAATAGAACTGACATGAACTAAGTTGAAAGAGAAAGATGTTTACCTAAGACATATTAATGTAAACCTCCATTTTGAACAGGACCATTTCTGAGCACATGGCCAACTGACAGCTAAAATTCATAACAACATCAACCATACAAAACAGATATACTGACAGAAATACAGGTTATTGACATTTAGATTATTTTCACATGGGGGTTTTACGCCAAAAGTTTTTAGTGTGGCGTAATCAACAGTTAAAACTATAGTCAAAATTATAGAAAGAGAAGTAAAATTAAATAATATAAAAATAATTCTAAAATGACACTAATTTTAAACACTAATTAATTGGACAGCGCCTTGAAGTTTCATTTTACTTCATTAAATATTATGAAAACTAAAGATTTAAAAAATTATTCCAATAGTTCTTCTGATTCTATTCTGTCTGTATATAGATCTCCCAGCTACTCTTTAGTTTGCTTAAATACAGCAGTACTTAAGTGCAACAGCAATTTTTGCAGGTGTAATTGCACTGAGATTCTTTTTTAAATCTAATTTGAATTAAACCTCTGTATCTCTTGGTGTAAACACAGAATAAGAAAATCTATATCACTGTAATTTGAAGAAATACTAGAATCCAGATTTTGGTGGAAGTAATCATCGCTCATTACCTAACTAAAATGTTAGATGTGTTCCCATTCATTCTACTTTAAAAAATTCCACCTAAATTCCCTGTAAAGTCCAAGAAAAGAAGAAGGTACCTCTAAAAGCAGAGAGTAAATGTTCCTTAGTCATTCAGTCTCCACTGACTGCTAGGAACATAGATATGTCAGAATGGTCATGTAGGTATGAGTCCTGTTCTGAAGAGGGACACCATACAGAGCAATATAATAAAGCAGCATAGTGGAAGGACTGCTCACCTTTCACATTCTGATCTAATTCTTTGAAGCATTCCTCCTGAAAATTGAAAAAAACTATTCTGTGCAGTTTTTTGCCTGTGCAGATCAAATCTTTGATGTAACCAGGTCTAACAAAGTAGGGGAGGGAAAAAAAAGACAAAACCAGAACACTGATGTTTGGGGTTTTTTCCCTTTTAATTCAGTGTTCATCTAGTGTAAATTGTGTTCAAGGGGGTGCTATTGGTCCTTGCAGGGCACTATTCTGCTATGCGTTTTCACTCTCAAATTCAGGGGGAAAACTCAAGTTTCCTCACATGGTGGATTTTTTACCATAAGACCATTTTGCCAAAACACAGTCCAGAATTTCAGTGCTGTCCTCTTCAAGAGGCAGGTGTCCACCTTCTCAGAACAAGTAAGTCTGATGATGCCTGGGTGACACAACTAGCTTTTAGCTAAAAAGGAAGTATTAACAGGGTTAACTGAAGTGGAAAGCAAACAGACTGAATACCTCATTGAGTGAGCTTTAGGCAGACATGCCTTGACTGAACTTTACTTTATCTATACAGAATCACATATACATCTGGAAAGTGAAGAGTTTTTAGAAATGGGAGGATTTGAGGACCAGAACATACTTTATGACATAGGAGAAAAGCTGCTTTATCTGCCACCTCCATACTCCATAATAATACCTCAATAGTTCTTTCCAGTTCTGCACTAATGTTAGTAATGGAGATACAAAAGCTTTGTAAGGCATCTTCTATTTTATTTGAAAGTGGAAATATAATTTCACCAATATTTCATTCTGTCTTGTAATTTGGCCTTCATTAGTCATTTGGTTTAATAGTACTTATCATGATGAACTCATTTGATTTAATACTGATATGGGGAACAGACATCTCATTTTAATGTCTAATTAAATGATATTAATTAAATATTAATTTCCATTTCAGTATAACATAGCTACTTCCTCAAAATATGTTTAGAAAAAGCAACAAAGAAGTAATTTGTGGCACATAGAAGATTAGGGTGGTGAAACTATGGCTCTGTTCATAAAAGTTTTACGTATGTCAAACTTTATTCTTCGTGAGCTGCTCCAGTAACTTCCCTGCAGTACTTCATGCTTCATGCTTCATACTTCATTGTGAAAATTTTTACAGGATTAAGACTTTCCACATTAACAACAGAATAAATGTTAAAGAAAAATATGCAAAATATTATCTCTGGAACAGATTCAGATATGTAAAGTACAGTCTTGTCTGCATATACCAAAAGGAAGTTGTCCTGTTTTAGGGGAACATTATGACCTAATAATTAAAGAACTTGGACATTGTATTGCCAGTTCTGCTACTAGTTGGCTTTGAAACATTAAACAAATTTCTTAACCTCTCCGAGCATATTTTCTGGCTTTTGAAAACAAGAATATAATCAAAATTTATACTTAATAATTGTCAGCTGAGTTCAGATTTAAATAAAAGAAACTGCAATAGAAATAGGAAAAAGTAGTGTTCTCATCTTTCCTTTATTGCAATCAGAAAACAGAAGACTACATTAATTAACATTTTATTTTGAATTGTATCTATTGCATCATTGATACATAATTTGTCCTCATTTTCAAACCTTGAAATGCAAGTCAAATATTCTGAAGGTCTGAAAAAACCTAAATATTTGATTCTTGAAAGTGAAAATAATATGCCACATTGAATCAACAAACTGTTGATTCACATAGTAGAGAGTAAGTTTGCATCAGAAAATATTAAAAAAAGTGTGAAGGAATATAATATTAATTTAATATGATTACAGATTGAAATTCAATGGGGAAATTAGTGTAGCCTAGTTTTCATTTTGAAATGAAAATTAACTTCATGGATTTTTCTCCTATTAGCCATGAGAGAAGAAAAGTGTCCACATCTGTACTACATTTGTAAATGTTTAAATCATCTAACAAGAAACATTGTTTTAACAAGTAATACAATCTGTTAATTTGTTACATAATTAAATATGCATTTCTGTAAAAGCTCAAAACTGCAAGCACATTTAATGAAATTGAAATTACATTTATTTTTGCATATCCAGAGATGTTATTAATAAACTGAGTAATTTAGACCTAATTTACATAGTAAGTGAATATAATTAAAATCAAACCTTAATTAAAGAATCACAGGAAATCTTTAATTTCTCATGCATTTTAAGGATGGAATCAAGATTATTTCAAGAGTTATGCCAACAATGGCCAGTAACATATACGAAACAGGTGAATGTACTACATGTCAAACTATGTTTTAAAAAAAAAAGAGATAATTCATGCCCATAGTTTTTGCTTTTCAAATATATTCCAAAATTTTGATTTTGTCATTGAGATGATTTTAACTATGAAATTGAAGATATCAAACAGTAAGAATATTAGAAGTGCTCAATTTCTGATATTGCAATTTTTAAAAAAATTGCTGATGTTTGGGAAGCATGAGAGATTTACAAAGATTTCCTTTGTACCTGTTCCATTACAAATAAATAAATAAATACAGAAGAGTTAAAATTTTCTTTAGATTCCAGGAGTTTACAATTAAAAAAAAAAATTAAATGTAAGATGATTCATTATAAGGATATGCATGATCACAAGAAAGTTATAAGTTGCAATACAGTCCCCATGCATGTAAAATTATAATTCTTTTTCATTGTTATGGCATTGTCATTGTTATGATATTGTCATTTGGTACTGTCATTCTTTGGACAGATCAGTGAACTTCTATTGACTCAATCAAAAAATAATAAAAACCTGTTTTCCAGTGATAGGAATAATGTCTTCAAATTTCACACTGGCATGGTTTTCAAAGTTTCCCTTTATACATACAGTAGAGTTAATGAAACTCTTGGTACAATGCTTGCATACTATTTTAGGTGTTTAGTTCATTACTGTTTCATGATTAAGAGGTTGGAAAACCTGACCATAACTTCTTATATGGCTCCACAAGAGGGAAAAAAACCAACTGTGTTTCTTTGTTTTGTAGTATCCTGATGTTTTGTATGGGTGCACAGGAAAATTCTGTGCTTTGTGCATTTAACACACACAGAGAGGAGGAACTTCAGCTTGAGCTGTATCTGGAAATAATTGTAGTGGATAGGAAAGGGTGAAGAAGACCTGGAGTGCTGATGGACTAACAGGCTGGCAGAGTACAAGTGTAATCACAGCAAAAAGTAAGCAAATCATTACTTTATGAACAAGTGTTCAAAGTTATTCTCAGAAACTATCAGAAAGTGACAGTTGAAGAGACTATGACCAGTAGGAAATAACAAAATTGTTCAGATCTTTCTGAATTTTAATCATTATGTTCTAGTATTGGACCTTTAGTGCCTCTGCCTGATTCAATAAAGGTTTGGATAACGAATTTCTGCCTTCAGAGGCATTTCAGATCTTAATATGTGAAATAAAATAATTGGAGACTATTGAGACATACTTAGTCTAGAACCTAAACATCCATAAAGCTCTTAGTTTGTTTCAGTTTAAAATATTGTTTTGGTCATTTCTATAACATGAAATAGTATAAAAGTAGAAAGAACAGCAAACCAGTTGCTTTGATAGGATTTTATATTTTGGTTTAATTTGCTTCCTTTTCAGTCTCAATATCAAATTCTCTTTTGAAATTGAAATGAATGCAGTTCAGATTTATTTCCTATTGTAAAACTGCTTGGCACAGGGCAAATTATTACTGAAAAACTCTAAAAAAAAGAGAGATATTCCCAACAGCATAATTGTCAGCACTTCTATTATAAACCCTGCATCTGATGTTTTCCTTAGTCTGTTGGCTTGCTACAAAGAACTGAGATGTAATTTAATTAAACAGAACNTCTTAGTCTGTTTGCTTGCTACAAAGAACTGAGGATATCAGCTAAGATGTAATTTAATTAAACAGAACAGAAAGCATGGCATTAAAAATTGGAGATTATATAAAATTATAATTATTAAATATTTACTAACCAAAAACATTATTAAGTTTTCTCACAAAGAATAATGTCACCGGAGATAAAATATACTCTTGTTGTAATCTTACAATTACTTTTTATTATAACTAGCATCAATGAACCTTTATGTATTCAGAGAAAGACCAGTTACTTAAGAGATATATTCTGTATTGACTTCTCCTTACTGTATAGGTATGACAAGCCTGATCTTCCACTCAGTTTAATGTGTGCTTATCTTTATTATCTAAAATTAGGTACTTGAATGAAAGCTTGCAAGACTGAGAATTCAGTGATAGGTAGCTATAATGAACACTTTTTGTGTTGCTCTATTGTTACCGTCTAAACAATGTATGACTGTTCTGTAAACCCAGTCATCATTAATGAAAACCAACACTGCTATTTATCCAGCAAAAGAACACTTATCATGTCCCAAGGTATGAGTTATATAAAGCACTTATGTGTGGAAAGTGTGTAATATAAATTTATTGTTATGGTAAATAGTTATTTACACAAAATTTGAAAGATTACTCTTTTTCTTCCCATTGTCTTCAGAGACCACAGGAGCAGGAACTGAAGGTCATTGCTTCCTTGGGTTCTTCTCCTCACATCTATTAACAGAGTTATAAAGGAAATATTTTATTTCTTCCATTTGAATGTTAATGCTTCTTGCTTTGGGCTTACGTGCATGGGATATTTATGCCGAATAAGTAGACTATGAAAAAAAGCACCTCAAATTGGCTTAAGCATGTGAAATAACACCACAGAAAAGAGTACAAATATTATGATTGTATCCATACACATATGCAAATGTGCCATACAAAAAAAGCAGCAAAGTATTGTAGGCATAGTTCAGTTTGGACATTTGTACAGGCGTAAGTGCCAAGAGACTTGTCAGAGAGGACAGGATCTGCCCTGTACTGAATACAAATGATTCCAGATGACTTCAAAACAGACCCACTGTGGGACATGTCTTTGTCCATCATCCAAGACGGGGGCAGCTTGGGAAAATGCACTTAACAAAGGGCAAAATTCTGTGTAGTCAGTGAGGACTGAGGAAAAAATGTGAGAGAAACAGCCCTTTGAACACCAAGATCACATAAGAAGGAGGAGGAGGAGGCACTCCTTGTGCCAGAACAGGGATACCACTGCAGCCTGTGAAGAAGACCGTGGAGAAGAAGGTATTTGGCTGTAGTCTGTGATTAGACTGATGTGGAGCAGGCATGCCTCTGCAACCCATGGAGAAGAACACAGTGGAACAGACAGTCACACTGTGGAGACCCCAAGTTGGAGCAGGTACACGTACCCTGAAGGAACCTGTGGTCTGTGGAGATCCCAAGCTGGAGCAGGATAAAAGCATGAGGAGGAAGGAGGGATAGATAAGAACTGTTATAAAATGGTCATAACTCCCCCATTTCCCACCCCCCCGCACTGTTTGTGGGAAGGTAGTAGAGCAGTCAGGACAGAAAGAGTGAAGTTGAGCTTGGGAAGAAAGGAGTGGATGGAGGGGAAGTGTGGTCTTAATTTGTATAGTTTTTTTTTAATATACAGATCTAATATAATTAGCAATAAATAATATTATTTTCCCCTGTTTTTCCTGAGATGACAATTTTCAAGTCATCCCCTGTCTTAATCTTGATGCTTGAGCTTTCTCATTTTGTTTTCTCCCCTCGTCCTGTTGAGGAGGGTGAGCGAGAGAGAAGTTTGGTGGGCATCTGGCAGCCAGTTAAGATCAACCAAAACCACAACATATTTATTATTCTTTTCAGATTACTGACTGTTTATGAATCCTTAAAATATCAGTTTTCTTCTACTACTATTTATTGTCTCATACAACATTTTCTATGTTTTCTACGACTATGATTTGGCTACTATGACACCAATACTAAATAATTCATTCCAGGAACTGTAATTTGCTCCTTTTCAAGGTAATTCCAACTCCGTATTTTCTTCAAAACACTGTAGGTGAGAAAATGCAACTAAGAAAAGACTGAAGTTTCCAGACTTATGTATGTAGATTAAGTTCTGGATGACTTTTTACCTAGGTATTTATTTCAATTGTTTTCCAAATAAGCATAATCATTAGGATTTTCAAAGTCATTACTGATTTTTAGTATCTGAATAAATTAAAACCAAGGGAATTGAATTCTGAAAGCCAGTTTTCAACCTTTCATCAAAACTTTTTAAAAAATTCAGATTGAGTATCTGATTGGAAGGAACCTTGAAAGATCACCTGGCTCAGCCTTTAATGGGAAGGACAGCCTAGGTAAGGTTATCTAGTACCCTCTCTAAATGAATCTTGAAAACCCTCAGTGAAGGGGACTCTACCATATCTCTGGGGAGGTGGTTCCAGTGAATGTTTGTTCTCACAGTGAAAAATAATGGTTTTAGACACAGTGTTGCCTTTAACAATTTCGATAAGACTTACGACTCCAGATGTTAACTGACTGAAGTATCTAGATTGTCCGTAAGTTTTATGCTCCATGAGTAGTATTTGGTGGTACCTATAAGCTATTTCTAAAGAAAAACATCTTCCTGGAATGTAATGGTCATCCAGGAGTGCACCGAGTTCTCAATCCATGTTCCCATTCAGTGATATTTTCTGTCACACCAGAAGTCAGAGTTTACTGTGTGTAATCCAGTGCATGGTCATGTACTTAGTCTTCCTGTTATATTAGTTCTTCATATCCTTTCTCAGTAAGTAGTTCTGTGAATGCATCCCCTGCCAACAACTTCCACCCCACTGGTAGAACCAACTCCAAAGTTTGATTAAGATGGAAATAACTCATTTAAAGGACAAGCAAGTTCACTATTGACATTTGGCCACAGAATTTGTCTCTGCTTTTTTCTTCTAAATAAAAGAATTCTAAAATACCAGCTTTCTAATATAGAATACATTATATATATATATTCTAATATAGAAAGAATTAGCATTTTCCTTGTAGCCTTTTTCTGTGCATTTGGTAGACTGACTTTATATGGTCTGACTTAAAAACCCACAGAGAGCAGTGGGAATATTTCTGACAGGGCTGCTAGCTCCCAAAAATGTCTCTGACATTTTTGTATAAAGTTCACTCCCATTGACCTTAATTCATTTTCCAGCTAATTTGGTATATGTATGTTTATTTTAAGTCACATCTCTCTGAATTACACTCTTGAAATGTAGTTAATTGTTTACTTACATTGGCTACATGCTAGTACACATCAGCTGACTTCTGTGGTGACAAATGTGGTGACAACTGTGTCCTGGGGGGCATCAGGCAAAGCATCACCAGCCGGTTAAGGGAGGGATTGTCCCACTCTGCGCTGCACTGAGGCACCCTCACTTTGAATACTGTGTACAGTTTTGGTTGCTGCAATATAAGAAAGATATTAATCTCTTAGAGAGTGTCCAAAGAGGGCGACAAAGATATTGAAGGGCTTTGAGGGGAAGCTGTATCAGGAGAGGTTGAGGTCACTTGGTCTGTTCAGCCTGGAGAAGAGGAGACTGAGGGGAGACCTCATTGCAGTTTACAATGTCCTTGTGAGGGGAAGAGGAGGGGCAGGCACTGATCTCTTCTCAGTGGTGACCACTGATATGACCTGAAGGAATGGCCTGAAGTTGTGTCAGGGGAGGCTTAGGTTGGATATTAGAAAAATGGTTCTTCACCCAAAGGGTGGTTGGGCATTGGAACAGGCTCCCCAGGGAAGTGGTTGCAGCACCAAGCCCGCTGGTGTTCAAGAACTCAAGAAGCATTTGAACAATACTCTCAGGCACATGGTGTAACTCTTGGGCATGGTCCTGTGCAGGGCCAGGAGTTGGACTTGATGATCTTTGTAGGTTCCTTCCAACTCAGCACACTCTGTGGTTCTGTGAAATCAGGAGTGCTTAAGAAAAGATAATATATCCTTAGATACAATATTTACATGTGATAAGGAGTCTAGATGTCCCTCAGGAGCAGTAGAAAAGACAACAGCGATACAGCCATTTTCACATAACTTATTTTCTTTTCATTTATACTCTTCTAATGGCTAGTTTAGGGAAGTTGTTGCTCTCAGTTCCTAAGGACCTATACATGGAATTTTTTCTCCTGTTTTTTTGGGGAAACTGTCCATATCTTTGTGTCCATTTCCAGACTTTATTCTTTAATCTGTACTGCTAAGTCCTTTTCTCTAAGCATTCAAGTTCGTTCATGAACCCTTTGCAACATGAAAAGTACTGAAGGAAGAAAAATTCTTAGGTACAGGTTGAAGAAATACTAGGACAAAGAATGTGACAGATCGACAGAAGAAGTGACTGGAGAGACAGGATGGAAAAAAGAAATTGGTATGGGAAGGCATGGAATAAAAAATAAGAAAGACAAAGTTAAAATGGCCACAGCTGAATATTTCTAACATAGACTGAAGGATGGTTAAAAAATAATAAGAAAGATTAGGGGAAACTAAAGTAAAAAAAAAATCCAATCTCTGAGAACCGAGAAAAGAGGATTATGTGCAGTAAGAAAGCAAATTCTAATAAAAAGTATTTAGGCAAAATAAAAATAAGCCTTGCAATTAATAATAACTGTTAATTATATTATCTCCTTATCAGGAATTTTTGTATTAGCTGAAATATTGGTATTATATGAGATTAACTTTTCTCTCTGATAGATCCAGTAAGGTCTTTCCAGTGTATTTGTGCTTGGGTCAGATGCCTGTTTCAGGATTTCTAACTCTGCATACAATTATTTGGCAGCTTAGCTTCCTTTGTTACATTTTTTTCGTCATTTTGTCTCTTGAAACTTCTTTCTTCTTTTGACAGTTGTTCCTTCTGCCTCTTTGTCCTACTCTGTGAGCAAGGTAATGCGGAAAACATGTCAAGAAACTCTCTGGTAGGTATGGAAATGGGAAAGGGAGGCATTAGAAATGTCAGTTGTATGTACCATGGAGCAGAGCCCACAATGCCTCCTTTTCTCAATCTTCACAAGAAGAATCAGCTTGAGTATGTCTGCATTGTGCTGTTGCAGCTGCAAGTGGTGCTGAGTACTATGGGGTGGCACAGAGACAGTGAGTACAAACCAACCAAACAAGCTTATAGCATTTTTGAATATATGTGTATGCATTTGGGAATGGTGGTGGTGAGTGTTTACCCTGTTTAATAAAGGAGCTGCAAGGCATATATTATGCCTTAAAAGTTTATTGCTTCCAAAGACAAGCTCAGGTCTAACAGCCACTGATACCACTCCACTGTGCTCCTACAATGGGAGTGAAGGAGGGTGGCAGAAGGAGACTCAAATGCACCATCAGTTTCAAAGTTGCTCAGCTTATTAGCTCTGCTTCAATGTTAGCTACTCTTGTCTTATGTCTCCAGAGCACCAAATTCTGAGCGAGCTTATTAGGCCAGTCACAGTGCCAGGCAAGACCTATATATGTGTATTTTTCCAGTCTCCCAGATAATGAGCCCTTCTGACTCGGGAGTTTAGGAGAAACAGCTGAGTTGCTCTGTAAGAAGCTGTCTGAGCCCTGTGAAGCTGGAACTGAGGCAGAACTAATAAGCCTTGATAAAATGAAGGTGACTGTATGTATTGGGATGTCTCTACATCCAACTCTACGGTTCTTTCAGCTCTGGGAATGTAATAAAGTTCTCTTTCATATGGTGATGGATGGCTTTATTCTTTGTTCCTGGCTTATTGCATGTTCATTGTACAGCACATATTCTTACAACAGGAATAGTAGGCTAGTAAAAAATCGGGCTGCCTATTTGGTCCCACCATGGCCATAATAAGACTAGCTGTATTGTTTCACAGTTGGTTAGCACCCATGTTGCTAAGAAGTGGTTCTTTCCTGTTGTCATTTAGGCCCTGATCTTTTTAGGCACTAATGTTTCTGTAGCTACAAGGTAGCTGAATCAGATATAGATAAAAATTAATACCTTTTTTATTTTTTCCTTTTCTTTTTTTTTTTTTTCTTTTTTTCTTTCTGGAGAGCTGTGTTTCAGCTGTGTCTTGGATTTCATAACTGTCTAAGTTCTGGTCACAGTGTAAGAGAGGTAGATAGCAAAGTACAGAAGCACATACTTAGGACCATGTCCAGACAGCTTTTTAATATCTCCAAGAATGGAGACTCCAGAACTTCTGAGCAATCTGTTCCAGTGCTTGATCACCCTCACACTGAAAATGTTCAGGTCTAAACTCCTTTTTTTTTGAGTTTGTGCCCATTGCCTCTTGTCCTGTTATTGGGCACCACTAGAAAGAGCCTGCCTCTATCTTCAGATATTTGTACACATTGACTTTCCTCCAGATCCTACAGGCTGAAGAATCACAGCTCTCTTATCCTTTACTCATTGAAGACTTTTTTCCAGTCCTTTAGTAAGCTTTGCAGTCTTTCAATGGACTGTCTCCAGTAGCTCCATACTTTTCTTATACTGAGGAGCTCATAACAGGATGCGGTACTTCATGTTTGGTCTCGCCAGTGCTGTCCAGAAAGTGCTGTGATTTATTTTATTTTTGTGTCTCCACCACATCTGATAGTATACGCTGAACAAGAAATTTCTATCTGTTCTGTGTCAGCTGATATTAGTACTAACTCTTCTCATGTACTTTCTTTCTATATAACCTTGCCAAGCAGAATACCCAGGTTACAAAGATACCTTTTTCTCTTAGCAATTTCTTCAATGGTAGTGGTGTTAACTGGGTTACAGCAAGCCACTCCTAAGCCACTCAAAAAAAGAATGTTTCCCCTTTTTTTCACAAATCATTTTTCAAAGTCAACTATGATCAGAGGACACATATTAACAAGAAAAACCAGAGGAAAACATTTTAAAAAGAGAGAGAAAAAAGCTTCTCCCTCAAGGATCAATTGTAAATGTGAAGTTTTTTGACAGTTCCAGGACAAATTTTTGTTCCTTGTCTTTGATAGTCAATGTCCCTGATCAACCTGAGATCCAGCTGGATAGAAACCTATCTCAGTGGGTGATTAAAGTTTCCTCTTTTCTCCTAGTGGCATTAAACAATGGAGAAAACAACTGACAAAAAAAATCAAGAAATCAAAGCCATATGCCAAGACTGTCTAGGTTACACTGCTAAACTTGAAAAAAGGCTTTGGCTATTCACCCAGCAGACTAAGAAAATGGGAAGAAAGTATTTTCTTTTTTTTGAAAAAGTGAGATACAGGACAAACATAATAAAACCAACTAAAGAAAAAGCTCAATCCCTTAGAAATACTCTGTTGAAATAACCCTGTAGAAAGGGTTTTTTGTTTGCTTTCATTTAGTTTGTTTTTGATTCCTCTCACCTTCTTTCCCTCAAGAACTACATCAATTTGAAGTAAAAGTGTGGGGGTTTTAATTTATTATAGATTTATAAATACATATTTTGAATTGTGCAACTACCCTAACAGTACTCCATAAAACTGACAGAGCTCTAGTTGTACACAGGAGTACTTTTCAGAAGTCTTAATAAAGTTATTGAGGTGGGAAAAAAAGATATAAAAATCACTGAGCCCTGATGAGGCTTTACTGTAACCTGCTGCAGTGTGAAACAAAGAATATGTGTTATGTATCCTGGGTAGAGGTAGCACATGAAAGCATGTAAGAGCATTTGAGAGAGAAAAGTCTGCTTGAGTCAGTGTGATAGGACAATTTAGGAGCAGCCTTGGTGGAACTTTATCCCTATTGCTTGTTGGGAGCAGTTCCTTTGGTGAACAATTCCAACAAGGCATGTTCAGTTATTGAGTGGGGCAAAAAAGCTGACCTAAACCAGTCAAGAATTACTACATTCATTACCAGGGGTCTAGTGATCAAACTTGTTCCCTGAGCCATATTATTATGGTGCTGACATTTCTGTGTTTTATAAACAGTTTAATGTTACAGAATAACTACATGAGACAACCATAAATAGTCCGGGCTTTGTTTCCTTAAGTACAGGGAACTACAAATGCTCCAAACCAAAATAAAAATGGTTAAACAGAGACCATTGTAATTTTTTGGCTAACATGATTTATTTCAAATGAATAAGAAAAAAACCCCAGAATTTTGAATAATCTAAACTTATTTTGATCTATGTCATTTAAATTGAAACCTAGTGTTTCTGTGGCAGAGGAAATTATTTATATAACTTCGTGCGCTAAATGATTATATAGCTGGAATTGAAAAATCCTGACTTCAGATGTAATTTTGTTTTCTTTACCCTCCCCCCTATTGCATTCATTGATTTGATAAAAATGTTAACTGTGGCTGTAGTCTTTGTTTTCTTAATGTATTCAAATAAATTGGGCTGAAAAGTTATAACAGATCATGCAAATCAAAAAGTTGATGCCACCAAGTCAGTGAATTGGTGCTTCACTTTCTACACCTCAAAAACATAATCCAGAATCTAAATGCTGCTGCCTGTGTGCCTCATTCAGTGTACAAGGAGGGTTTCATGTCTCAGTTTTGTCCAAGTTGCATACTAGATATTGGATGGAATAGAGGCAGTCAAGAAGAAATGCTAAGTATGTAGGTCTGTTTGAAATCCTACTCTTCTGAGATGCTAGACACTTACATTATTTGGGACAATTTACCTTGAATCTTTTTATGGTCATGGACACTTGTAACCACTCTTGAAGAGAAAGGAACAGTTTGCTCTCTACTTGGAAAAAAGACAGTGCATACCTCAATTCTTTTTATTCCCTAGTGTCAATGTGAGCGTGAAGTGCAAGGTCTGGATAAATTGCTCCTTTTTCCTGAATACTGGAAAAAGGAGAATTCAAGGTTATACCTACAACCTTCCTGTTTAGGCTGAAAGGATCATAAAGAATGGATTGAGGACTGCCTATACTTCTTCTATAGATGAGCATTCAAAACTGATGGTACCATGAAGAGAAAACATAAGAAAAATCCTATGCATAACCTAGCAGGTGAGGAATTCACATGAGAAACAGGTATTCTTATATTTACTCTAATGAGAGTTCTTTATTTCTTTTTAAATTTAGTATCTGTATAATAAGAAATGCATTTTTTGTCTCTCATTGAGATCAAAATAAATATACTTAAAGTGAAAATCCCATCTAATTTTCATTTCATGATGGCTTTGAATTTTTCTCTCATGTTTTGACTCCTATGGAAAAATAATGGTGACCTATGAGGTCAAGGAACATCATAAAAGTTACACTTGTATGACAGTGAATAACATCCTAGTGTACAATAAAAACTAAATCTAGGAGAGAGGAGCCCAAGTACAGTCATTTTCAACTGAAAACTTAATTTAGACCTGAAAATGTTAAGGAGAGGGAAAAATTGTAAACAGTGTAGGTTCGAGTAAGTGGACTGTGTACCAGAACTGCTAGACATGGAGAGTGCAAAGTAGCAACGTGATTTTCTGTTAATAATTAATCCTTTTCAAAACCAACAGGTAAATATTTACAGCTAAGTGTTAAAGGCACAAGTGGGTATGCAGAAGGCAATTAAAGTGTAAAGCCATTTAAATATGCAACTAAACACTGGCATATTTTTTTCATATCTCTCACAGATTTTTCTTTTGTAATGTTCTAGTGAGAAACACTCAGTCCCACCCAGGCTAGTAAACTGTGTGCCAAAGATTGAAGGGATCCTTATAACTCAAAACATGTTAGAAGGTATTATAATAATTTTGAAAAATAATACAACTGAAACATACCTGAGTTTTGCAGAGCAGTAAAAAATAAGATGATTATGATCATAAGAGTTAATAAAGAAATATGTATATAAGATATATATAAAGGGTATATATTCTCATCTATAATTTGTTTCCCCCCCCTATTAGGAGAAAAAGTAACTACAGTAAGCATCTGATTTTGGGAAGAAAATGGACTAGTGTGGCACAGACACTTCCTTTAATCAGAATCAGAGAATCACAGAATATGGTGAGTTGGAAGGAACTCACAAGGATCATCAAGTCCAACTCCTGGCCCTGAACAGGACCATGCCCAAGAGTTACACCATGTGCCTGAGAGTATTGTCCAAATGTTTCTTGAACTCTGCCAGGTTTGATGCTGTGACCATTTGCATGGGGAGTCTGTTCCAGTGCCCAACCACCCTCTGGGTGAAGAACCATTTTTCTAATATCCAACCTAAACCTCCCCTGACACAATTTCAGGCCATTCCTTCAGGTCATATCAGCGGTCACCACTGAGAAGAGATCAGTGCCTGCCCCTCCTCTTCCCCTCACAAGGACATTGTAAACTGCAATGAGGTCTCCCCTCAGTCTCCTCTTCTCCAGGCTGAACAGGCCAAGCGACCTCAACCTCTCCTGATACAGCTTCCCCTCAAGGCCCTTCAACATCTTCATTGTCCTCCTTTGGACACTCTCTAAGAGATTAATATCTTTCTTATATTGCAGCGCTCAAAACTACATAATATTCAAGGTGAGGCTGCCCCAGTGCAGAGCAGAGCGGGACAATCCCCTCCCTCAACTGGCTGGTGATGCTTTGCCTGATGCCCCCCAGGACAGGGTTGGCCCTCCTGGCTGCCAGGGCACTGCTGACTCATCTTCAACTTGTTGTCGACCAGGACCCCCAGGTCCCTTTCCGTGGCACTGCTTTCCAGCATCTCATTGCCCCATCCCAGGTGCAGAATCCTGTACTTCCCCTTGTTGAACTTCATATGGTTGTGACTGTCCAATCCTCTAGTAAGTTATGCTACACATGCAAGACAAGTGTAGTTTATATCCTATTTATTAATATGCATGTTTACATAAGGAGGTCCTCATACTGGGACTGCATATTACTGGATCTTTTGTAAGAATTACTGTATTGTTTTCATTTTTGATGAACCATCAGCTTCTTTTGGCAGAAAAGATATTCCTTAAGCTGGTGTTACTTGTCATACATGCTGAACTAAATTTTTTGCTGAAACTGAACATTAGAAAGCACACTAAATTATGTATAAATAAAAATGCATATTGTTTTACAAAAACACTCCTGCAGTTTGTTATTTTTTGAAGAAAGTATTCAAATAATATTAGACAATACTGATGCTCCCTTGACACTTCGTTTATAAAAATCCATCATTAAGTTAAAATTTTCCAAGAATGCTTTATTCATATAGTAGTAATTGAAGTGAATAATAATAATAATAATAATTTTGAATTGTCTTCTTATTATTTCATAGTTTATGCATAATGAAAATTTGCAATGGTGTTAATGATGATGAAAGTAACTCTTCAAAGCATAAGGAATTCATTGAGACAAAAAAGGCTCTCCCTGCCTAATTATTTCTGCCTAATAATTAACACTGGCTATTCTGTGACTTGAAGTTTGAATAGACAACATTATTCCTTATGCACAAGTACTACTGTCCATAAAGAATATTAAAAACATTGCCATTTTAACAAATTGAAATGACATCAGTAGACTTAAATATAAATAACATACATATTCATTACCTTTGCTAACACTTTCACTGGTAAGCTAGGGAAGAATATAGCATTTTTTTTGTTGTCTTTAAGCAATTTTGCATTTTTTTGAAACTTAATGATTTCACTTCTTTGATCAACACATAGAGCTCTTTGGTGATTTCAGGTATGAGTTAATGGCTTACAGAACAGAAGACATTCATTTTCCCCTTAAATAACAGTATGTATGACCTTAACTAGCACTTAACAGTAATAAAATAGAGACTTTTTTGCAAAACGAACTATTCTACTGGAATGTTATGTGAACATCAAATCACCTCCTCACAACAGAAGTCTTTACCTTGAAGGCAGTATAAAATGTTGTCACAGAATGTTAACAAGAAATGATTATTGTTTTTGAAATTCCTACAACACAGCACTACAAACCACTCAGAGTTCAGCCATCTGTGGTACTAGTCCTTGAAGAACTCTTTTACTTTCAACAGAGGAAATATAATCAACTTGTGATTTTAGCTGCAGTTACAACCATATTAATTTAAAGTCTTATGAAGTACTTCCCTGTAAAAAAAATAATAACAGGAAGTACTGTCTACCTGTGATACAGAATTTTAATGCTATAAAATGTTTGCCTTTCACTAGCTTCTGAACAAATAACTACTTGTCCTTCAAATATGAGAAAAGCTCATATTCCATGCACTATTTATGCACATTCCTAACTTGTATGACTTCAGTCATACTGAATTCAGTAAGATTATTCATGTTCCTATTGCTGTTTTTTTTTGTTCTATTAAACATAAGAACAATAAACTTTTATGATGGTAAGATTAAAACACAAAGTACTAGAGATGTTACTCGAGGTGGCAGCAGATTTTTAGAAAAATATTGTAAGCAACAGATGATGCACAGACGGATCCTGCACATCATATAAATTTCTGGCTTGTAGACGTCAGAGGTTTCTTGCTTTCCTGAGCAAGAAGTTGCACTTTGCCCACTGTTTCTGACTAAGTACTTGATTTTTTTTTTTCATGAATTGGTCTACTTGTCCTTACTTGAACTCAAACATGCATTTAGAGTTCACAACATCCTGCAACTGTGAATTCTACATGAATCACACACTGTGTGCAGTGTCAGTGGGAATCAGTATTTAGCTCCTTCTATCTACACAGAAATCTCATGCCATGTATATTTCTAAACTGGAGACAGAATTTGGTGGTCTCTGATGAAATTTGATGAGCTGAACCTTTGGAAAATTACCTGTATCTGGATAAATGATATACAGGAAAAGAAAGAAATATACTTGTATCTTTTTTAATATAGGTGGGATTCTAAACATCGTGAATTGATGATAAGTTCACATATACACAGAATGGTAATGGTCTATTTCTTTTTTCTTGAAATGTGCTGCTTAGACTTTTCTATTGTAATACTAAAAGTCAAAATCTGATAAATTTTTACTGATAAAGGAATGTCTTGTTCAAAGGCTTTTCAATCACCTACTGATTGGAGTTCCTTACCTTTTGTTTGGCAAACATAACACAAGAATCAGAATTCTAAAGAATACTGAACAAGTTTCTTCAGAAAAAAAAAAAAGACCTCTTGAATATATCGTGAATATAGATCAAATTCAGCTTTGGATGATGTTTTCCTTAGTTTTGGTAAAGTATTTGGCACTATCTTCCACCGCATCCTGAAATATAAGCAGACAAATTATGAGTGACATAAGTACATACTGAGGTGGATTGAAAACTCCCTGAATAACCAGATCCACTTGGTTTTTATCAGCAACATAAAACTCAGCGGGAGGCAAGTCACTAGCAGTGTATAACCCAGGGGCTGGTACTGAGGCCAACATTAATATCTTCATCAGCAACCAGGATGTTGAGACAGACTGTACCTTTTTTCACAGATGATAAAAACCTGGAGTAGATAGTCATACTACCATTCAGAAGAGTTTAGACAGACTGGAGAAATGGATGGAGAGGAATCTCATGAAGTCCAACAAGGGAAATACAAAGTCTGTTCCTGGCTTGGATAACTCAACCCGTCAGGATGCTCTGCATGACAAGTGTCTGGAAAGCACCTCTGCAGAGAACTTTAGGATTCTGCTGGACAGCAGCAAAGCAGGCCAAAAATGTACTGGACTCCATTAAGGAGAGTGTTACCACTTTTTTCTGTTCAGCAGTGGTGAAACTGCATCTGGGTACTGTTCAGTTCTAGACTCCTGAGTATGAGAGGCATAGACTTACTGAACTAAGACCAGCATAGAAGCACAAAGATGGGTGAGGAACCGGAGCATCCTTCTTATGAAGACAGCCTGAAAGCTGGGAATATTCAGCCTGGAAGGCAAGGCTCAGGGGGAGATTTTATCAATACCTATAAACACCCGATGGAAGGGAATGAAGCTGAAGGAACCAGACTCTTAGTAGAAAATATACTTAAGCTGACCCTGCTTGAAATGGAGAGCTGGACTAGATAATTTCAAGATGCCCCTTTGAACATAAATGATTTTGTGATTCCATGATTCTTGAACTTCATGAAGTTTCTGTTGGTTCAGTCCTCTACTTTCTGAGGTCCCTCTGAATTGACATTTTGTCACTTACTGTGTCTGCCACTCCACCGAGTTCAGTACCACTATAAGCTTTCCTGATGTTGCACTCCTATCATTGTCCAGTCCATTAATAAAGAAATAGGTCTTGGTATTGGCCTCTGAATACTCTGGTTGTCAGTGGATGCCATCTGGACATTACATCTTTTCATATTCTTTGCACACAGGGATCCAACAGGTTTTCTGTATACGTAAGTACTCATCAATTCATTCAGCCATCAGGTATTTCCTCAACTTCTGTATTATTTTCTGTTGTTTTGTATACACAGGACAGGACATAGTGTGTAAAGATTAAATGCTTCAGCTGTAAGCACTGCTTTCCTTATGAAGAAAAGGAAAGAAGGAAGTGAAAGCATTATCAATGTGTAATTAGTAACTTGTCTAAAAAAAGAAAGTCAATGTACTTTCTGGTAAAGCAAAAAAGCATAGCTTTTGTTTTAATTACTTATAAACATTGTTAGTGAATGATGTGTTACCAGTTTGAATATAGAGTTTTTTTCAAAATGTGCACTTAAGATTATAAAATTAATTAAGAAAAAGAAACTGTGGCATTATCTATGTATTGTTTCATTGTGAAAGAGATTTTAAAAAATTGCTTTAGCTACATATATGATACAGAAAAAAAATGGAGTTTAGATGACCTACCAGAGTGTGTAATTATTTAGGTAATGTGGAATTCTGTGGAAATTACTAAAGTCCATTACTGGGAATTATGTGAGTATTTTGTCATGGTATTAAGGACTAAGAATTGGTGAACAAAAACTTGCTATTAAAAAAAAGGTTAATGAGACTTACACAGGTAATGTGCATGTAGTACTTGGGACATTATACTCCTCATGAAAACAAGGGATAGTCATATGAGATCATTCTTAATTTAGAACCGTAAAAAGGGCCATGCAAAGTGATGTACAAGCATAAAAGACAAGGATTCTAGGTATGTGAATGGCTACAGAGCCATTAAAACTCTTAAAAAAAGTTTTATTAGATTATTATATAATTTTATTCATTAGATTTAGTGCCCTGGCTCAACATTGGCAATATGTATATCTATATATATGTCCAGACTAAATTCAAAAAAGGAAACAACACCTAATTTCCAAAACAACATCATCAGTTATATTTTGTAATGGCATCACAGTCAACAGAATTCTTAGACAGTTTACAGCTGGAAGGACAGGGGATGAGAGCCAAAGCATGGTAAAACCGAGTGGTCATGATTCTATTTCAGTTTCAAATCAATGTAATTTATAAGAAAGCTGAGAAATATTATCTGTTAGTATTCTTTTTGAGATTTGTCTTTTTGATCCTAACAAGCATGCAGCCATATTGTAAATTCAGTCAGCCTGATGCAAGCCCTTTTGAATATAACAGCTTAAAGTAATCTGTACTGCTAATAGTGGTGAGATACATTTTTGCTTTTCGTCATTCTACACATTTTGAGCAGGTTTTTATCAGTGTTTAGACATATCAAGATACAGCAAGTCATCCAGTGGGATTTCTGTGGTATTTCTGATTTACATGCACAACAGTTTTGAAATACCTAAAGAGTTTGTATCTACTTAAATATTTTAAAGTCTGACCCAGTTTTGAAAGTAAGTGGCAAAGAACTGCAAAATGAGTAGCATAAAGAGGGTGGGTGAAAGATAATTTGTCTTTTCTAGACAAGAACTAGAAAAGTGTTGAAGGATAACACTTATCCACACGCTGTGGAATGCTGCCAAGGGAAATTACAGATTCAAACCTGCAAGATTCAAGAAGTTTGGACAAGTATTCAAGGTCTGATCAAATGTAGGTTACTATAAAGAAGATTTAACAGTTCTAAGACAACCCTCAATCCATGGGTGGTGTTTGGGAGCTGAAAATGAGCTGAGACTGGCAGAGTACTGGGAACTGCATCACATGCTTATCTAGTTGTTTTGCTTCATAGGAGTGGGGAGAGGTTATTGGGCTGATCCAGTATGGATCATGTGCATACAGTCACAGTTGTAGTCCTAAGCACATGAGTTACAGGAGAACAAGGAAGGTGTGCCTCTTAGGAACAAAGGTATGCACATCATCCACAAAGAAGTCTGCAGCTCGAGGTGGATGGACTAATTATCCCTTGCCAGCAGACAAATGGGGAAAAACTGCCCTTTGTGTCAGAGGGTGAAGAGACACATTCCTGCAATGGGCCCTCATTAGGAAATGGCAGGGCAGGAGAAGAAATGTACCTCCAGAGACCCAAACAAGACAAGGGACCATACCCTCTGTGAGTATCCCACTCATCGCAGTGGCCCCCGGCCTTCCTGAGGAAGGCTGAAATGGTCAACAGAAAATGATCTGAAGAAATACTGGACTGGGGAGCATAATGCCAGGAAAAAAGAAAGAAAAAATAGAGTCTAAGAAGGATTTTCTCTTTAAAAGATATTAGAGGATGATTAATGAGTCTTTCTGTATTAATGAGATAATGTGAACCATTAGACTGTTAAAATATTAATTGGGTTAGTGACAAATTCCTGGCTCATAAGTGAGGTGTGTTCCCACTGCCTGCAATGAAGTTCTGGGAGTTGCAAGAGCAGAAGACCCACCACTGGGCTAGTGTCACCTAGTTTGTGGCTGGGCTCAGCCAGGGTCTGCATCATCATCTTGGCACAGCTTCCTGATATCAATAGTGTAGGAAGAAAAATCTCAGAGAAGGTCTTGAAAAAAGTCCCGCATTCTCATAGTGTAGTAACTTAAGTTTATTTATAATTGAGCAGCCAGTCTGTCTGTTTCCACCTAGCCTTACACTTCCAAGCTAGTCTGTTCCCCTTGCAACTGAATTATAACACGATTACAGGTGCAGTGTAAGTACTTTGGTAATGACATAATACAACAGGTGTTCTTCCTGTTTAAGTTATATGTGGGGGTTTTTTGTGGGCCTATGTGGCAACAGCAGATGAGTTTTTCATCGGAACATTTATACAAATCAAAAAAAGAGCTAAAAACTTTGCCAAATCGCCTTAGGAAGCAGGTTGTAGGGTATTTGCTTGTTTGTTTGTTTTACTAGTGTCCCATGAATTATTAAAGTGTCAATTTCAAATTACTTTTGAAAATATCCCAAATTTTTCAAGGTGTGTGAAGGGGATTGTTAATGCAGTAAGTGAAACCTTGGTCAGAAGATATCTGTGTTTTGCAGATGGCTTGCTGTACCTGTGTCTGTAAAGCATTAACTACAATGAAAGCACAGAGAAAAGATAGGTGGAGTTCAACCATTTCAGCTAAGAGCACAGTGTCTTATTCCTTTTGTGCCCATATTTCCCCATGAGAAAATCACCTTGCTCAGGAATCTAGAGCAGCTGGAGCTTTAACTAGCATTGCTAAGGCATCAATCTCTCACTGCCACCAGGCTTTTATAATTTTTCTCCTAAGTGAAGTAGGATGCTAGTTTCTCCTTTATGTCTAAGCTACTTCTCATTTTACAAAGTCATGAATTCCCTTTCCTTATTGCTTATGAATTCATCTTGAGGGCCTGACAGCATTTTTCTAATCTTTTTGCTCTCCTTCCCTTCATTCTCTTCCAGAGGTCTTGCTTTCTGCCTGAGGTTGTCTGAATGCTTATGGATTATCTGCTTCTCTACAGCAAACTCTCTTCAGTTACATTAAAAAAAAAAAAAAAGGCAGTAATTTTTTTAGACAGTCTGCTTTAGCAGACCAGTTGTCAGACAATTTTTTTAATTATTTTTTTTTTCAGTTAATAAGTATTTTGTGAAAAGAAGTTTTGTCAATGAGCATGTTTTTTATGGCATTAAGAAAAATTGCAAGCACGATTTTGCCCACAAAAGGCAGAAATTTATATTTGAAATTTTTTAACAAACAATGTTTTAGCTTAAAGACCAATGAACACAGTTCAGTTCAATAATGCACTTAAAGACAATTATTTGTATCATGAAACTATCCTGAAAGTGGAATGATATGTTTCATTTTCAGTTAACAAAATCAATGAGAATTTTTAGACCATGAATTATCTGGGAGATAATCTCATTTTTAAAGACTGAAGAGAAGTACATATTTCTATGTACTCTGTGAGTAAACCCAAGATATGCTGATTTATGCCAGAAATCTATATATTGATTTTATGAAGCATTTGGGATTGTTTACTATCTGTTATACTTGTTTATTGAAAATGTAATTATTTTCTAGGTATTTTATGATCAGTATTGGAACCTCTGAATGGTGCTTTTATCAGATAAGAATAAGGACACAAGGGGGCTCCCTTGCTTTACCTTTCTGAATTTTCTTGTACATTACTGGTATCGTACAAAATATGGTTTTCTTTGGAATTATCCGGGACATTTTTTATAAATCTATAAAGGTGATTGAAGGGTAGGTTATTCTACTTTGTCATCTTATAATTTGTTTCTTTTGTTCAAAATAGATAATTTTTCTTAAATTCAGCTTGCTACAAAATGATTATAAAAATGAAATCCTGTTAACTAATACATATCAAAATATTAATTTCAAAATCTTTTTTAAACAGATGGCTGAGGTTAGTACAATCTTTGTAAAAGTGTTATCTTAGATGTATGGACCTTCTCTGACCTATTATGAAGAATTCCACATTTGGAAAATGTTAACGGTCTTTGCCAAAGTAAATGGAGTGGGTTAAATGCAGGATTTCATTATTACCTGAACAAGACTGACTCCTCTTTTATTTTAGAGGAATAAAACCATTTTTCTTGTATGACACAGTTGCTGTGCCAGAATTAAAAAAAGGCTATCCACTTCCTGCAGTTCATCTGATTGCCTGTATATACACTGAAGGTGATGGCTTTTTCACAGGAGGATCAGCTGAGGGGTTTTTTTTCATGGATCTGTTCAAACTATGCAGTCCCTTTGTCTCTTTGACATCCTGTGAAGAAAAGAATTGTTCTTCAATGCCTTCTAGTTCAGATTCTCATGTGCTTGTATTTAGTGTGGAATAGATCTCTTGTTTTTAGTCATATTACTTTGTACCGTTGTATCACCATGAAAAAGACGGAACAAATTTCCTCCCAAAATATTTCAACTGAATTTCTTCAGGAGGAAGAAATCAACAAAAATAACTTCTTTTTCCTTTCATGCTCTGGAAGCATTAGTTGACTAAATAAATTCTGAAATTTTCACTGAAGCTGAGGAAAAGCAAAAAAGCAAACTAAAAGGGAATTACTTCTGAAACTTATGCAACTACAATAATTGTTTTCATTTTAGGTATATTAGGTAAGCAGAAAAAAACCCAATCTTTTTTCAGAATGTAAAAAGATTAAATAAATATCAAGTAAATAAATAACAAGTCTTTCAGATTAAAAACAAGAGTTAATTTATTCTGTTTTTACAGAGATGTTAGAGAATTTATTAATTTGAGTTTTATGATGGACTATGTCTCTAAAATGTTGGCTCACCTTAAGAGATGAAATTCTCTTTGAGAGAAACCAACTTCAAATAACTTATCTGTTGAGGTGCTGTTTGGTTTGAGGCATCTATTTTTGCAAAAACTCTTAGAAGTTTTAGGTCCCTCTGGGGTCTTAAAGCTTGTGCTGAGCTGGATAAAATATTTGAAAGTGAGGAAAGAAATACAGTCTAATAATGGTAGTTACTGGGTAAAGCCATGTTTCAGCCAAGGAAAACAAGCTCTGAACAAAGTGTGGCCTGTTCACAGAAATGAAGGCAAGACATTGTATTACTCATTCCTTCTCCACCTTCCTGTTCAAATTAGATTACTTATATCAATAGAAAGTAGACATGCTGTGGATATCAGCTTTGTGATTTATTTTTTATTTATCAATAATACTCTAGCTGAAAAGGTCCACCTCTGCCTTTTTTCCCCTCAGACATTTTTACAAGGTTCATAAGGCCTTCTGCCAGAAGTTCAGGCTAGTGCACAATGTTTTCTTTTTTTTATTTTTTTTTTTTAAAGTTCCAGTAGCAAAAACGTACAGTTTGAAATATAATCTGGATTGAGGACCAAATGCTGAAACTTTTACTCATGTTGGTTGCCTCATCATGGACATCAAGAACCTTTTTTTTAAAGATTCCATACTGTAGAAAAACAATTAATCTACACAAAAATGATGTAGCTGAAGCCCTAATTACTCTGTTTTCAAAGCACAGTGTATGACTTGTAACTGCAGTTTCTTTGGTTAAGCAAATACTATACATGTCCTGTCAAAATATAAGCAGCATTTACCTTATTGCATTCACACACTTGAGCATGTCAAATGCCTGATGGTAAAAACCCCAATAATATAATAGTTTAAGTTGAAGTACCTGGACGAGTTGAAGGAGGTAATGATAAGAGATTTGACTGAGCCCCTTGGACCACCCCCACCACATACGGAGTTAAGTCATCAGATTCTTTAATGATACTTAAAAATATCTTTCTGTAGACAACCAGAAAATATGTTATAAATGATTTAGCAGGAATAAGATATGCATGTTGGCAGAAAAGAGATGAAATTGAAGGTTTCCTGCTTTCACTTTTCCTGGTTACTCACTTATCACATAATTTGACACAGAGATGATAGTGTAGGTAATTGTCCTGATAATTTAAACAACTGCAGTGAGGATTGATTTCATATATTCAGTTACAGTGCTCTTGCCTCCCCAACCTTAGTCTCTGGTAAAATATACTGATTGGATTAATCCAGCTGCCATCTNTTTCTGTAGACAACCAGAAAATATGTTATAAATGATTTAGCAGGAATAAGATATGCATGTTGGCAGAAAAGAGATGAAATTGAAGGTTTCCTGCTTTCACTTTTCCTGGTTACTCACTTATCACATAATTTGACACAGAGATGATAGTGTAGGTAATTGTCCTGATAATTTAAACAACTGCAGTGAGGATTGATTTCATATATTCAGTTACAGTGCTCTTGCCTCCCCAACCTTAGTCTCTGGTAAAATATACTGATTGGATTAATCCAGCTGGAGGATGAAGAAATTAACAAGGTTAGAGGTAATAATAAGAATCTGTCACGTTCGTTTGCATTCAGTACCATTGGTTTACAGTGTATACATTTGGTAAGCTGAAGGAGCCCATGCACTGCAGTCAAGCAGACAAATGTATCTGTGTTCAGATTTTTTTCTTAGACTGCCAACTCATGGTTCAAATGACTTGGCTTCTTCTGTGCACCATCGGTTATGAGCTGTTCAAGCACCAATGGATCTTCAGAAGGTTCCTGGAACAAAAGCAACTTCCCACTCAAGTCTCTTTGCCTGAAGCTTACCCTCCTTCTCCTAATATATTGTTCCTTTTTTATTATTTTGTTGCAGCCTCCTCTCTGGTTCCTCAGATACTAGGAGTCACTGTTGCATAGTTACCGAGAAGAACTACCAGTTTGGCAGTGTCAGTACAATGGAGCAGCAGGGTCCTTGACTAATCTGTTGGCTTTCTTTATTGTGAAGCTTAAAATAAGGTCTTGTGAATTGAGAGAATACATGGAGGTATACTTTTTAAAAAATCCTCTTTTAAAAAAGTTTGTCATAGTTTTGAGGAACTGTCACCCAAATTTAAGGAAATAAAAGTACTTATAAGAGCAGATGAATACTCACTGACTGAGGTTTTGATTGACACCTTGAGAGTTACAAGGTTTATCTTGACTAGTCCTAACACGTATTTCCCTATGACTTTAAGAATTTGCATTTTTTAGAAAACTGTCCCTGCATTCTTTTCTAGCAGAGGTAATTGTTTTTCTTGTATACCAATCTATTTTAAATCACTAAAACTATGCAAAAAAAAATATTCCAACAATTTAACACATTCTACTTTTTGGAGTCTGCAATTCCCCAGTCTACTGTAGAAGAGCATGTAATGCTAGTGAGAAGCACCAACAACCTGTTTCTAATTTTGGATTCCTAAGTAAAACACCCCTTTTTTATGTCATACAAATTAAAATAAACCAATAAACAGATATGGTCCTTCAGTCAGTGAGTGACAGAGCTAAATTAATACAGCCCTGTTGAAATTCAAGGGGTTATTTTATTTATGTGACCCAAGGACCTCCCTTAACAAGCATTTAAGACCATATTACCTTTTTAATTCTCCTTGTCAACTAAGAATGATGTCAGAAGACAAGTCTAGGGGGTAAGTCTGGTATAAAAAATTCTGAGTTAGTGAAGAGCTAGCATGTGTTAATGGCATTGTACAACTTTACCTGGATCAACTCCTACCTGAAGTCCATATACTTATCATTATTTTGAATATGAAATCTTGCTGCATTTTTATAAGCTTTCCCTGTGAGTTGGACTTATAGACTTCAGCCCATTGCAATTCAAGTGTAGAGATAGTGTTTACAAGACTAAGTTTCCACGAAGACTGAGTGTTTTGAAATCATTGCAAAATGTCGTAGTACTCAATTATACAGATGTGTCTAAAGTGTGTACAGCCTGAACTTTAGGGTTATTTTTACATACTTTCATATAATTAAGAGTGTCATGACTGCATAACAACTATCTAATGAAATATTCTGCATTGACAAATAATTTTAGAAAAAACATCAAGCTCCTATGCCAGATGGAAAAATATATATGTCATATATAACTGTGGGTTATATTGCAGCTTTGAATAACCTGGTATGGAGGCTGGCTGAAACCCATCATCCCGAAATACAAACCCAGATATTTTGGGGAATTGTTATGGGAAAATCTATTGAATGTTTCTCAAAACATAAAGGTTGAAACTGTCAGTTATATGCAGCAGGTTGACAGTATCATTAGAATTCTGTAGTGATGTCTTAGAGAAATTTTGGCAGTATATCAGAGAGTGAAGACATAGTGATTGAATATGCAGATTTTTGAAAAATTTATCTGCAACCTAAGCTGCTATACTAAAACAAACTTCCATGTGCTTGCCAGGATTTTAAAATGAAGTATTGTAGAGAACTGACCTGCAGTTGTGGATGAAATAGTCTAAAATAATTACAGGGGTTTGGAATATTGCAGAGCAAACTTGGGCAGTTTGTGAATTTCAGAATCCATAGTTGTAGTGGATATCAAATAAAACATTAGAGCAAAGTACAGTTGACAGATCTAAGAATATATGACTGGTATAGACTTCCCTGATTTTATGGACTCCATATTCTGAAATATTCAGTGGTGGAAGGGAACTCAAACTTTTTAAAAAAATCAAATAGGTCAAATTGTAAGAATATTTCTGGTTTTGCTTGTAGTATGATCTAGTAATTGATCAATGTGAAAAGATAAAAACATAATTTGCAATTCTGAGTGGAGATACAAAAAAAGGTAACTTTAATCTTTATTAGAGACTTTGTATCTCCATATTAAATTTAGGAAATAGTTTTACCTGTTTTTTTTTTATAATGGAAATGGATCGATATGCTATTGCAGGTCCATATTATTCCAATTCTGGGAGCCCCTGGTGGTCTAGTGGTTAAGGACACGGCACTGTAACTGCCAAGGCCCGGGTTCGATTCCCGGTCGGGGAAACTCCCCGGGCAGGTGGAGCCCGTTAGCCCTGTAAGGCAATCCACCTACGTCCTGAGGACCTCGCTGCCACTGTCCAAGCTCGCTTGGCCCCGGCAGATGAACCTTAGGATTAAAGGGTGGGCTCAGTTCTGCGCGCACTGTGTCCCACCTAAAATAAATCCAATGCACAGGCTGGAAGGCGTACAAAGACCTTCCTCAGATCTTCGTTCGCGAAGTCTGGCCATTAATTATTCCAATTCTATAATAAGACAATCCTTTTTATGCATCAAACTGGAAGAATATTGCCATTTAACACTATTTGATATGTTCTTTGAAAAGCTGTGGTTCTAACAGGTACTGCTGTGGTTAACTCCTTCAGTGGGTATATGAATAAGTTATTAAGCTTACAATTATGCTATTCCTAGAAAGTTTTTTGGTGCCTAAAAGCATCCGAGTGAAAAACTAATTCAAGACAATAGAAAAAAGAAGTTTTATTGTGTGTCTCAACCCATTTTTTGAGCTTTCTTTTTACCTTGAGAACCAAATACTCATGTTGGCCTGAGTTCCCTGGAGGAGTGACTTGCCTCTATATGGTATTTGATTTTCTCATTTCAGGAAAAAAGGCTTCTATATGAAAATAACCTTAGTTTGAAACAGAACCTTTGGCATTAATTGTTCCACTATTAATTTGGTATTAGATTAGCATTAAATTTAGGATTAAATTAATTTAGTATTAATTTAGTATATAAAAAAGACACAGTAAAGACTTAATTTTTGCTTACATTTGATTTGAAATAGTATGTATGTGCACATGAGTACAGAAATAACTGAAGAAAGGAATTATAGTCTGTGCTATTTTAAGTGAAATTAACACCACCAGTAATAAAACTTACCTGTAGCAGGGGGGTTGGAACAGGATGGTCCCTTCCAACACAAACAGTTTGTGTGATTCTATGATTCTATGATTATATGAAATTCAACCAGAGAAAATGCTGGATTCTACTTCTGGGGCAGGGTAATCCTGGTTGTTATGTTACAAACTGAGGGATAACAGATTGGAGAGCAGCCCCACAGAAAGAGATGTGGGGATCCTGGTCAGTGGCAAGTTGAATATGAGCCAACAATGTGTCCTGGCAGCCAAAAGGGCCAATCACATTCTGGGATGCATCAGGAACTGCATTGCTGCCTGGTCAGGGGAGATGATTGTCCCACTCTGCACTGTACTGCAGCCCCACCTCGAGTCCTGTGTGCAATTCTTGGCACAATGTAAGAAGGAATATTGGAATGGGTCCAGACGAGGGGAACTACAATGGTGAAAAGTCTTGAGGGCAAGACTTATGAGGAATAGCTGAGATCACTTGGTTTGTTCAGCCTGGAGAAGTTGCAGCCTACAGCTTCCTCAAGGAAAGCAGAAGAGCTGGAGGTGTTGATCTCCTCTCTGGTGATGTGTGATAGGACAGGAGGAAACGGAATGAAGCTACATCAGGTGAAGTTCAGGCTGGACTTTAGGAAAAGGTTCTTCACTGAGAAGGTGGTCGGTCACTGGACGAGACTCCTTAGGGAAAAGGTCATGACATCAAGCCTGCCAGACTTCAGAGTCTCTTGGAGATGTTGTTAGGAGCAGGTCCTTTCCAACATGAGATATGGTTCATCCCAGGTTTAGTTTGCTTTTCTTGTTAAATAATACATTATCACTTGGAAAAATTCAATCTTTTTCTGCCCAGGAAAGCTGACTACATTAAGCTTAGCAATAGGTTTTTAGCTTCACCCTTCCCCTTGTCTCTGCCCTTCCATTTCTGATAATGGCTTTAGAATACCATTATTTAGGTAAATAACTGCAGCATTAAGTCAGAGAATTCAGTGTTTGAACTAGACAATTCAGCTTCCTTCTGCATTCTGTTCAGTGTTGTATAACCTGATATTGTCTTAATGTGACAGATGGGTCAAAACGTTTGGAGTCCAAAGAAATATTTGGGCAGGGATATTAGCTTAGTCAACTCATACCAGGAATGCTTTATCCCATAAAAATTACATTATTCATTAATTTATTTTAATTGTTTTGTTGCAAATAAGTTTTATTATTTGAATAAATATTAAGAATTGATCTTTCCAAAAGTGTAAAAGAGTATGTTGTTTATATGTGCAGTGACTCAACAGTACTCAGCAACTGATGATTCATTACCATATGCTACAGTTTGCACAATTGTTGGAGGTCCTTAATTAAGAATTTTGATCTGATCTTAAAAGACAACTTACAAGTTCGTAAATCTTCTGAAGGGAAAGACACCAGGCAGCATTCATTTCACTTGGCTTTAGGCATTTACAGTTGGGATATCTGCCCTCAGCTCCATTCTGTTCAACTGAGAGAAATGTGTGCCTCTGCTACATAGTTCATCTGACCAAACGTAGTTGTACCTCTTAAAATGAGTTGTACTGTAGAAGTTGTAATTGCTCTCCATGTTCTATAGGGGGAATCAAGACAGATGATCTGAGATACACTGTCTAACGCAATAAAATGCAAACAGATACCCTCCCGTCCCTCCTGCTGCAAAGATGATCAGTTTGCACTTTCAGCTTACAGACACTGAGAATGACTGTCTCTCCTCCATTCAGGCTTCCCTTGTCCCCCAGTTCTTCACTAACTTTCTTCTGATGGTTCAAAAACACAACTCTGAGACTTCCTCATACATGAAGATGCTTATACATAATCAGTGATGAACATACCTTCTAGATCAGTTTTCACTCTTTGGCCTGTGTCTGGTGGAGATATCTCTGCACTTGTTGGTGCTACAGCTCTGCTAGAGAACAAAAATTTTTGAAGATATATCTGGGCTCTAACAATAGACTATGCTGGAGAGATAGGTACTGGGATTTTATCCACAAAAACCCTGCCCTAATTTATTAATGTGCTGATGTGGTGGAAGTCACTTGCACACAACCTTTTATTTTTCTTATCAGGGAACTGTATGGGTCTCTCTGGAAGGAGTTAACTTTCCTCATGGCAGCACTTACAGTGCTGTAGTAAGAACAATGTTGGCAACACACCAGTGTTTTGGCTACTGCTGAGCAGTGTTGCACAGCATCAGCACTGTATCTTCTAACTTGCCCTATAATGGCCAGTGGGTTGAGGGTGAGCAAGGCTGAGGCAGGGCAGAGCTGGAACAGCTGGCCCAAGCTGGCCAAAGAGCTTACCATATGGCCTTGTGCTTAGCCTCTAACATTAAGAGAAAGGAAGAGCAGAGTGGGTATTTGTTTATAAGGCATTTGTCTTCTGGATCAACTGCTATGCACATTGAGGACCTGCTTCCCAGGAATTGACTAGGGAAGTGGAGAACAAATCTTTTTTTCCTTTGCTTCTGAGCGCTGCTTTCGCTTTTCTTTGTTAAGCTGCCCTTGGCATAATTGTTACTCAAATTTCAAACAGAGAAAGAGGAATGATTTTGCTATGAAAAAATATTAGCTACAAATTGTTTATTCAACTTTAATTGTCAGATGAAACAGTAATAAATCATTTGGTGAAGCTCTCAAATTTTGAGCTGCCTTGAAGCTGTGGACACCTAAAATTTCACTCTTTTTAATTATATATGTTTAATTAATAATCATATCTTATATATATATATATATATATATATATATATAAATGGTTGGCTTCCTTTTATTTGAAACTATGCCCCAAGTTTACTTTCTAGTGAAAAAGTGAAAGATTATCCTTCATAAGTTAAAATAAACTGAAATTGATGACCCTGAGACATATAATATAAATGGAAGCAGGACAGAAAACCTAGTTCTGAAAGTTGCTTCATAAATAATTCATGACTTTTCTAGAAATAGTCCATGAGCTTTTTATGACATTTTGTAAGCCCTAAAGTTTTTATTGCCATGAGTTCTATACTGCTGCAGTTGTAAGCTACTTTTGCCAATATATAAAACATACTGTTGGAAGGGCAGTAAAACCAGGCGTCTTTGTCCCATAGTGCACATTGTCTTATTTTAGGTTGTATTCTCAGGCATTCCTAATTAGCTGGCATGTTCAACATAGAACTTAGTACCCAATATATTTGTTAAATAACTAACCAAGTAGGAAAAAACCCAAAACATAAAAAAATCCAAATGGAAAACCGGATAAAAAGATGGAGCTACATCTGGAGAAAAGCTTAGAGCTGATAAAGTTGCACTAAGAATTCACAAGAAATAATAAATCCAATTAGTTTTCAGGTTCTTTCTCCTTATGTAACATATCTAAGGTCAGAGCATGACTCTGGGGATTGATCATCCACTTTGTTTTTTACCTCTTTTCCATTGATTGTGACAATTCAAAGGTTAGTTTTTATTTCATAGCTATGGTTGAGATGATAAAGAATTTCTTTCTGTGGCTGGTTAAGCATAAACAACTGCTGACATATATGACACTGTGTTCATGTTAATTAAAAATGGAATTCTTACAAAAATATTTCCCATAAAAATTCATTGTCTCTCAATAATTTTATTAGAGAAATTTTTTCAGACTATTTTCAGAAACTAAACCTATAGGAGAGGAAGAGGAAACCCATGACTTTTGGGGTTTTTCTGTGTGGTTTTTGTTGTGTTGTTTTTTGGGGGTTTTTTTTAGAAAGTTTTCATTCCCCCTTTATTTTCCAAGTTCTAATTAGCAGCAAGAAGATAGCTTGAATAATCTAACAAAATTATTAGTGGGTTTTGGAAGCAATAATAATATAGAACAGTTAACTAATTTGATACTTGCAAAACTGGGAATTATACTTAATCAGGGTATCAAATTTTAAACTCAAAGATACTGGGACACATGTGCAAGTCACACAGTCACATTAGGATTCATGAACAATCTTTCCAAATGTACTTAACTTGGGAATTCATCTTTTACATTTTGTTCAAACTTCCTGAAGTCCTCCCTTATTTTCAGATGGGAAGTTATAAAATACATTCTTTTTTCAAAACCTTGGCCCAGAGCAAGCCAAACTTTCCACTCTAAGGAAGTAATATGAAATTGTGTAGTCAAAAAAGAAAAAAAAAGGGGAAAGTAGTCCTGTGGAAAGATAGCATTTGATTCTATTTTACTTAGATGTGGCTGTGTCCTAGATCTCCCAGTCAGTCTCCACTGATTTATGTAGTGGCAGCCTTGCTTTTACAGTCTTCTTTTACAGTCTCCCTTTTAATTTTATTTCAATAAAAATTTCTTATTTTGCCTTTGTCTAATCTCTTCTGTTTTGACAATTTTTCACTTCAGAGCATTCAGATGACTTTTTTTCTGCTTGACTTATACATAAAGACAATTGAGACACACACATAGTGTGTCATATAGATATAATGTGTCAGATAGACATTATCTATGTCTGCCATTTTTAATAGTCAATGAAACTTCAAACACTAGAAGAGTTTTTGAATCAATCTTGGACCTCAGTTCAACTGTATCTTTTAAGCACATTCTCAAATTCATCTTTATTAAGCAAAATAAAATAACCAAATTCTAAAGGGCTGCTGATTTCATGAGACAGTGAGCACATGCCCTACACAAAAGATAAAAAAAAAGTCTCAGCTTCTGAATTGGGATATTAAGAGAATACAAAATCACAGAGTTAAGGTTGGAAGGGAACTCTGAAAATCATCTAGTGCAACCCCCTTGCCAAGGCAGGGTCACCCAGAGCAGTTTACACAGGAATGTGTCCAAGTGGGTTTTGAATGTCTCCAAAGAGGGAAAAGTTGTAACCCACCTTGTCAGCCTGTTCCAGAGGGGAGCTCTGCCACCCTCTATGTAAAGAAATTCTTCCTCACGTTGAGGCTGCTGGGCACCACTGAAATGAGGCTGGCACCATCCTCTGGGCACCTACCTTTGAGATAGGCTAAACAGGCCCAGCTCTTGCAGTCTCTCCTCACAAGATAGATACTCCAGACCCTTCATCATCTTTGTAGCCCACCACTGGACCCTCTCCAGTAGCTCTTGTCTTTCTCGTACTGAGGAGTCCCCCAGACTCATTTCTGGGTCCTTCCACCAGAGGACTGGGCACAACCCACAAGTGTTGCAACAGATTCACAATGTTGTATTAGAGAGTGTAAAACGACCCCCCCAGGGGAGATACTTGGCCATTCCCACATAAACCTGAATATATATTAACCCACTGAGCTCTATGTTTCTGGAGCTTCTCTGACCCACAATGGATCAAAACTGACCATTACTTCAACCAATGTACATCCAACTTGCAAGAGCAAGTCTTGTCACTGGATCCATGGGTGGTATCTTTCTACTCTTACCCTTTTTTTCTCTTTCTTTCTTTTCCTTATATGTTTCCCTGAGTATTATTTTTATGATTTATATTGTCATAATTCCATAAATAATAACAAAAATGGCTAAATACCTCTTTTTCATTGCAGCCAAATTCTTCTAAAATAATCCCTACATATATAGGTATGTTTATAAACACTGATCATTCAGCGTCATTTTTCTCTAATCCACTCCAAGGGATCTATTAACAAGAACTGAGTTACCCTTGCCTTCAGGGGTGGGTCTTAACAGTATGTAAGTCATCCAGGCTAATAAACAGACTAGATTTTTAAAAATATATGGAAAACAAAGAGTAAAATTGCAGTGAGATCTGTGAATGAGAAAGAAATAAAAAAAATCAAAATAATATTAAAGCAATATGAGCTATCAAATATAGGAACATGTAGAACATATAGTGTGGTGTCAGAGATAATGGGAAGTGAATATAGAGGAAAGATGGAAAACTTGTCAAGGAGTGACTGAAATACCTGTGAATTTATAATTCCTTCCACCCAACAGTCTAAGCTCAGCATAGGCAAAACAGAATGAAATCCTCACTCTCAGGAAATTTTCCTACTACCAAGATGTGACTCAGAACTACATTTCATACTCTCTGACGTGAAGAGCTGTCTACTTCATAGATTGTCTGCTTTGTCTTGATAATTCTACAGGCTAAACTTCTATCCTTTCGCTTCATATTCAGCATGAGAATAGCTGACTCTGAACAGTCAGAGAGACTTCTCACTGCTCTTCCAAAAGAAGCATGGAACCATTAAACTTTCCTTGACTATATATACATACACAAAAAAGTTGAGAATACAATTAGAGATACAAAAACCCCAAGGGTTTCTCGTGTTCATTATTATTATGAAAGTTGTCGCTTGTGCTTCCTTTTTGGTTTGCTGTGTTCACTATTACCTTGTGCGTTTTTGAGCAGAAACTCTTTAGTGTTAGAGTTTTCTGGTCATAGATGCGTTTGGACAACGCGAGGAAATGTCTTATACATTCCCAATTAATATGGAAGACAGAATGACTTTTATTTATCAACAAATGGAAACTCTAGATTTTTTCTGTACTGTTTCAGCAGTAATATTACGTATATAATGCTAAAAAAGGTACTCTTTCTCACTGTTTTAAAATAAGTATAACATTTAATCACATGGCTATGGCATTGACTTAACAATTCAATGCATGGTTAATTAGGGATTTACAGAACACATGAAATTTCCATTCCAGAACACATTCCATTTCCATTAGGTGGCATTACTTATTCCTAAACATATGAGTTTGTACCTGATCTTCTAGAATTAATTTTATTTGAAAAGTTAAAATTTATTCAAATTCATTCAGTCTGTTTTTTCTGTTGTCTTAGTCATTACCTTTCTATCAGTCTTTTGCTATCAGGAAGTTCTTTATTACTGTATGTTCTTCTTGGACAACACTGAAAATGTATTTACTACTCTGGAATCCAGTGAAACCACCCATTGATGAAGATTTCTCACTGGTAATAATTTTGGAGATAGCACTCAATTCTCAAAACTTTTTGAATAATAAATACTGTATTTTTACTTTGAAAGACTCTTTAAATAAGTACAATGTCTTCTACTAAGTTTTATCAATGTCTTAAAAAACCTTACTGTGTTTTTGCGAGCTTCATTAAATACTTCTGAAAAAGGCAATGTCATGGGAAGCCCTCCAAAAATATATATTAAAGTTATTAGAGATAGGACAGAAATCATTGGAAAAGGGAGAGTGAGTTGGAATAACAGCAGACAGTAAAAATAGGCTGGATATGAATAAAAAATATGGCTGAAACCTAAGTTGAAATCTTTTACAGTCATGTAGAGAGGAAAGGGTAAAATACTGTCCAGGGAGAAGATATTGGCACTATGTCAATATATCATTTGGGGCAAATTACAGAGCAGCTTGGAAAAAAGTTAAGGGTCTTTTGGAACATATGATGGTTATTCTCTGGAAAATGTGTTCAAGCTTTCTTCTATGGAAACTAGGATCCAGAAAGCATCTGCAAGAACCTGTGTTTTTCCCTGTTGTGGAGTCAGTGTCTGTATGAGACAAATACTGAAGAACTAAAAAGCAAACCTATTTCTGGTAGCAAGATATTTATTTCTACAAGCTAGAGAAAGAGCAGAAAAATGCATATGGAAAGGAAGAACAAGTGAAATAGTAGGGAGAAAACAAATCATATTTATCCAAATGCTTTTAAAAAACCAGGAGTCTCCAAACATTAATATTTTAGTTTTCACTGATTTTAAACAGAATGCATTACAACATTTTCCAGGAGACTTCAGCTTTGATTCTAGACAAAGCTGAAATGTAACCTAGAGAAATCTGAAGAGAGACAAAAGGACAACAGAAACCAATTTAGATCAGTGGGAAGATAAAAAGTAATATCAATCTGCAGACTCTTAAAAATTTAAACAGTATACTACTGGGAAAGATTAATACAGAAATAAAAATAAATAAAAGCTAGTTCCAAATCACAAAGAAAAATTAATACCTCATTGCAAGACGTTGTATGCCAAGTAATTATGGTTTTTTTCAAACATACACACAATAAACAGCATATGTGATATTCCCTCTATTTTAAATGTCAAGAAAATGAGTAGAGAGAGAACAGACAAAGAACTGACAAATATGTCTACTAAACATGCACATTGCACAGAGTAAGAAAGCAACAAGTCTCTCTGCTAAGAAGCATGTTCTTCTCTCAAGCTGTGGGTCTCCTATTAAGATAATCTTTCTTGTAGTTGCCAAAGAAAATATTTAAATGCTTCTTTATGTGCACATAGGCATTCAGGCCTTGGAACAATCAAAGATCAGGAATGTGCAAAAGAAGACATGGAATTCATTGTTTACTACCCTTCCTAGTAGCAGCTGGTAGTTCTTGGAGGACCATTTTAAAGTCATCCTGATTCAGTACTAAGAAATGCAGTTCAATTTTTGAATATGAAATAGAACATGCTCATAAAAGTTTGTAAGTGATAATTAAAGAAACATTGGAATTGTCAGTGAAACAGCAAGACCATTAAAAGAAAAGTGGAAGAAATGAAAATAACATAATATTTGTCCAGAAAAAAAAGACATAAGGACATAGTTGTCTTTTCTAAACAACTGATATTCAGTATGAAAATAAGAACGAAAAATTTAGAATGAAGAAACATGAAAAAAATCTTTAAGATCTGTCCAAGTAATGTGCATAATTGTGTTAGGAAAAGAGTATAATGCTTTTGATCCTTTGTAAAGGGATAGAATCACACAATCACAGAATGAACGAGGTTGGAAGGGATCTCTGGAGGTCACCTGGTTCAATCCCTTTCTCAAGAGAACCCAGCTCTCTCAGCCTTTCTTCATACAAGAGATGTTCCAGCCCCTTTGTCATCCTGGTGGCTCTTTGATGGCTTATTTCTGACATAGAACTGAAATTATGTCCTTCAGCTGAAATATTCTGTCTGGGCCCCCTTTCCAGAATGATGCTGACAATTTAAACAGAGTTCGGAGTACAAGAAAACAATCAAAAACAATGTCTTCTGAGGAGTTAACTTTGAGAAAACAGATTTCATAGCAACTACAAACACTCAGGGGACAAAACTCCAGGGAGAAAGTGGAAAGATTTAGGGTGATGAATGAAGGTTAATAGGGAATAATGCAATGAAATAAAGGGCAGAAAAAAATTAGAGAGAAAAGTACAAAATTTCCTGACAGAGAGAAATCAACATCTGTGTTTCTAAGGCAGTCACAGAAACTGATTTGTTCAGGACTATAATTACTGCTCTGAACAAAATGTATCAGACCTTTCAGGCATCAGTGCTACATTAGCAGTGCAATGCCTTAGGTGATTTAGTGGGTCTTCTATTTCTCTGATGATTGTGATTTTCATGTCTTACTCTCTGTTTGCAGTAACATGCTTTCCAAAGTAAAATATTCCTCAGTACTAGACATGACTCATCATGGACACAGATAGAAGAAAATGTTAAAATAAATATACATATCTATGCATTCTTTTATAATTTAAAGAGAATTTGCTTTATAAAAACTGCTAGTTACCAGAAGTGGCCAGTGCATTGTCATAAAAGAGCAGGAAGTTTTTGCTCTAATATCTCAGAACTGGTAAGGAAGTATAATGTTCAACAGGAATTTATTTCGTCTTTGTTAAAATTGACTGTACCTAGTTTCCTCTAGATTCGTGTTTTTTGTTCTTTAGAAACAAATATAGTAATATCATCAGACTCCTCCATTTGCAACAGTTTGTCTTCAATGTGCATAATTGTTCTCTTGTCCTTTTTAGTCTGAGCTTCCTGCCTGCTCCTCCAGTGTGCCTTTGTGACACCTAGTCCAGTTGATCCATGATCTTAGATGTTAGGAAGAAGCTCTTTACCCAGTGGGTGGTGAGACACTGAAGCAGGTAGTCCAGAGAAGATGGAAGTGTTCAAAACTAGGTTAGATGGGGCCCTAAGCCACCTGATCTAGTGTGTGGTATCCCTTCTCATGATGGGGCGGTTGGAACTAGATTACCCTTTAACCCAAACCATTCTATGATTCTATGATCACACTCCTTGGGTTCCCAGCTTCACTTCCAATCCTTCCTCTATGTCCTGTACCATAATAAGCACGCTTTATGTCTACTGTTTCACCTCCCAGTATGTCACATACTCTAACTATAAATTGTTTCTCTTGAATGGACAAAAAGCTGTAGAAAGTGCAGAGATTTTTCAGTTTTGCAAGTGTTACTTGGGCAGCTGGGACAAAGGGATTTGTCATGTTCACTTGTATGCTATCCATGAAAGACAGCTGAGATTATCATATCAAAGGATATGTTGCTTAAGAGTCATGTTTCCTCACAGTTTTTTAATTTTGGCCAATACGTACTTTTAGTGAGTTAACTCTGGTATTACCTGCAGGAATATGGATTATTTCTACTAGGATTCAAGATGACTGTTTGGCTCACTAGAATCATTTCCCCATCTTTGAACTGTGTGTTTTCCGCACTGCAAGCAATGTCACATAAGGAATACTACAGGCTTTTCTTTCTTTCTTTTCTTACTGTGATAACATAGTGCCTCATGGGAATGTAGCTTAGAGAACAAGAGAAAGTGCCTTGGTGTTGTCAATCCCTTTTCAGGTCATTTTTTTCTGGTATAGAATTGTAGAATGCTTTGGGTTGTCAAGAACCTTTAAAGAGCCCCCCTGCCATGGTGAGGGACACCTTTGCTAGAATCATAGAATGATAAGGGCTTGGAATGGACCTTAAAAACCATCTAGTCCCAACCTCTCCTGCCATGGCCAGGGACAGCTCCCACAAGACCAGTTTGTTCAAGGCCTTATCCAACCTGACTTTGAACACTGTCAGGGTTAGCAACCTGTTCCATTATCTCACTGCCCTTACATCAAAGAATTTCTTCCTTATATCTAAATGTAAATCTAAATCTAAACCTGTCCTCTTTAAGTTTAAATCCATTACCCCTTGTCCTGCCACTGCTGGACTTGGTAAAAAGGGATTTCTCTGGATTTCTTATAAGCCTTCTTTAGATATTAAAGGTGAAAATAAAATATTCACAGAGCCATACTGAAAAATCCCATCTCACTTAGCTCTCTGACCTTTTTTGTGGCCCTTCTCTGGCACTTCTCACACAGCTCCATGTCTTTCTTGTACTGAGAGCCCCAGAGCTCAGTAGGTTCTCATCGGAATACAGTAAAAGGGAAGGGAGAGAGAGCAACCTGCTGGACACACTTCATTTTATGCAGCCCAGGATACAGTTGGCTCTGTGGATTTAAAGCACATATTAGTGCCTCATGTTCTAGTTTTCAGCAACCAGTATCTCTGAGTCCTTCTCTGAGAGGTTGCTCTCAACCTCCTCATCCCCCAGTCTGTATTGACACTGCAGATTGCTCTCACCTGGGTGCAGGACCTTGCATTTAGCCTTAATGTCTTTTATCAGGTTCTTGTTGGCCCACTCTGAATTCATACCAGGTAGTACGTGAATAGTCAGTGTTTGTAAACATACATATGTAGAAAACATACATATTTTAGAACAATTTTGTTTCATGTAAATAAGTATGTTGCCATTTTGGGCTTTAGCATTCTATAGCAATACAGCAATATTAAAGCATCTGTACTAATATAGCAATATTAAAGCCTAATGATAATAAAGCATAAAAATAACATTTAAGGAAATGCATAAGAGAAGAAAGAGAAAGGAAGGATAAAGTTGGAAAGGTGTATTAGCCACCACCCACTGGATCCAGTGATGAAACTTGGTAGTTGCAGTTTCCACCTCTGTTGGTTGAAGTGGTGGTCTTGGTCCATTGGGGCTGGGGGAAGCCCACCCCCCCTAACCCCACTTCAAACCCATGTGGGAACTTCCTCTGGGATGGAGAGTTTTACGGTGGATAGTGTCATGGGACATGTCAGGAGACTTTGATGCTCCTAGAAAGGTCTTCCCAGCACAGTCATCATGTAAAGGAGGACATTGGCATGGATAAGAAGGATTAACACTCCTTCCAGGATTTGCCTCTTCTTAGCCTTTTCCCTTATCTGGAAATCCAGTTTGTAGCTTCAGCGATGCAAACCCTTCTGCACCCAGGATAGCTGGCACACACTTATCTGATGTGAAGGTCCTTTCACAATAGGCATATTCAGGGATGGGTAGGCTTTGCTGGGTAAGCAGCTGTTTCTTTGCAGTTTACTAGAGTGGACAAAAGTCTTTTGGTGATCTTACAATGTTTAAGCCATTAACTACTTCAGTTGCTGACAGGTGTGCACTTATATCTCTGCATAATTTATTTATGGCAATCTTTCAAACTACGCCAATTTAAATGTTGCAAACACGTAATTATAGCTCTGATACTATGCAAATAGTATCAATGAAGTATAGGTCTGATCTCATTCAAAAAAGTCAGTCAGGCTCACAAGTAGCAGGATTTATTGCATGCAGCATAAACGGTTCTTTGGGACAGCCAGTGATAAATGTGTTAACTGCAGAGTAGCTATAGATAGCACTAACAATACAATTGCAATCACAGACTTAATATTCTGGATTAACAGTAAGCATAGCTGAGGATGCAAGACTTGCCTAAAGTTGTCTCTTCTGTGGAGTGTGAGGAGGACAAATCCAACAATCTGTCCTTTCAAATTTCGTGTTGAATTATCATCCCCCAGTTAGATACAAAATCAGGGTAACTTATTAACCACTACTGTGCAACGTGCTGTGGGTGGAACTGTGGTCAAACTTTCCATTCTTTGTGGGCACATGGAATATTTCTTGATAAGAGGTGTACTTCACCTATAAAAACATTTCTGGGTATCAGGCAGAAGAATGAGACCACACAGCCTCTGCCTGGTTTCTGTGCTTGATCGCCTCTCTGCTTTCTGTATGTTTTAACATGTATTCCAGGAGGATCTGCTCTATAATCTTACTAGGCACAGAGGTGAGAGCAGCTGGTCAGTAGTTCCCATGGTATTAATTTTACCCTTTTTTAAAATGGGCATGATGTTTCACTTTTTCTAGTCACCAGGGACTTTGCCTGACTGCCATGACTTTTCAGACATGAGGGATAGTGGCTCAGAAGCTACATCAGTCAATTCCCTCCAGATACTTTGATACATCTTGTTAGGTCCCATGAACCTGTGTATGCTCCATTTTCCAGAGTAGTCTTGAGCCTGATCTTCACTTAATATTCCCCAAGTCCCTGACTTGAGATTCAAGGAATTGAGATGGGAAGGGTGATTACCAGGGAAAACTGAGACCAAAAACTTGTTGAGTCCCTGTCCTCTCCATGTTTGTCGTCATTAGTTTTTCTGTCTTATTTATTAGGAGGAGTACATTTTCTTCAATCTTTCTTTGCTGACCAACATACTTGCAGAAGCACTTTTTATTCTTTGCATCCCTTGCCAAATTCAGTTCCAATTGTGTCATTGTTTCCCTTATCCCATCCCTACATATCTGGGCAGCACTCCTACATTCTTGCCAGGATACCTGGTTCCACTGCCTATGAAATGCATTCTTACACTTTACTTTGACCAGTAAGTGCTAACTGAGCCCTGCTGTCCTCTGCCTTTTTTGCCCACCGTCTTACACATGGGAATCAGGAGCTTTCGTGCTCCAAGAAAAATGTCCTTAAAGAGCTGCTAGCTGCCTTCTGTGCCTTTATCCCTGGGGGCGTCTTTGTCTGTGCACTGCAAAAGGGTGCAGACAGCTTAAAAATGTAAATCAATTACTTAATAATTAACACACAGGAAAACAAATAGGATTTAAGGCATTTATGTGCTCAATGTGCCTGACAATTTAGACAGGAAACTTTTTGGCAAAGCAGGCACCCGTCCAGAGCAGTTCCACTGCTCCCTGAATGAGTGCTTAACCTTGCTGTTTTGCCAGCTTTCAGTAAATCTTTTGGCACGGATAAAACTGATCAATGACTGACTATCACTGTTGTTTTGATTGCTTGGTTTTTATTTTTTTCTTTAGGATTACATTCCATGTTGATGTTTTTCTTCTTGAATCCCTGAGATAGAAATTATTCATATCTCAACTGTCCTACTTTTGTCTGCAACTTTACCTTTTTTACCTTTTTAACAGACTTACTAACACCTTTCCCTCCACAGAGTTTTTCAGTTTTCTCAGGAATTTGAGTCAGGGTAAAATTGTGCTGGTTTAGTCCAGGTTCCCTAGGACACAGGTAACCAAGTTCTCAGGGCAAATGGAAGCTGGGGAAATTTACAGAAGGCATTACAACGTTAGACTGTTAATCAAATTCGAATGTGCTGACTCCTTACATGTAGGCAGTGAATTCTGCTGTTTCTCACTGTAAAACAGATTGGTTTTGTTCAAAGTGGTTCTTTGATGCACTATGGGAAGACAGAACAGAAAATAAATTTCATGTTTTCCCAAGTCTGATTTTTTAAAGTAAAGACTTTACTATCTTAAACAGCTGTAAAGACAGATTCCATCTCTTTGATTTGCAGATAAGAATACCAGATTCTCCAGCTAGACCTAAATGTGGAACCATGCAAATGTGCATATATACAGTTTCAGGCAAGGCTACTGCCTCACCTAGATTTTGGGAAAATTATAATTCCTGAAGGTAACACTTTGTTTTCTAATTCTGCAAAATAGTTTCTTTCTGTTTATTGGCAGGTATGACAACAGCATATAGATTCATAAGAGGAGATAAACTCCTCTTTGTATTTCTGTAATTATTTAAAAGTTGCTTTACTCACTTTCAGGCTACTTAATACCCCTTACAAAACCAATGTCAAAATGAAGACAAAGGATCTGTTGGAACTTGAATCCATTCAACAATATATACAGCTATCTGGGTTTTGGTGCTATATGTGTTACTGGGAATTACACTTTTAACTGATAGAACTTCATATCAGACAGAATGCTCTGAAGAAAACATAGTGCAGAAGCATATGCTCTGTTAGAGTAGTTAATACTGTCTAACTAGAGATTCAGTGAATCTCTATCAAGCACCTTGAGCTAGAAGTGACTAAAGAGCATGACAACTCTCTCTGCAGTTTACAGAGGTGAAAGTAGGAGTGAAAATTTTCCAAGTGAAAATTAGGGGACTATATAGAAATGCAGTTTCAGACAGGCTGAAATACTTAGCTATCTGTCTTCATAACAGGGAGAAATATTCCATGAGAGGAGGAAATTGGCTGTTTCTAGCTATAGAAAATCAGTAATGGTGACAAGAACATTATAGAAATCTCAACTCACACACTCCTAAGAGTTTACTTTCTAATTCTTTAAGTAGCTGTGATGAGGGTGGCTATATTAGGGACATTGAAGATTTTAAAATTGGAATTTTGAAGCCCAGACATGGTTACTGGATCAAGAGTTTAGACTGGTCTGTGACTAAATGATGCACAGTGTTACTTAATTGATTCCCTATTTATGTGAGCATTGACATTAGAAATTCATCTTTATCGTTTTGTACAGTGAAACCATGGTCAGAATTATAAACTATGTTCAAATTATAAATTCTGTAGTCCCTTATAGGCATTTTCTGTGTTCAACCATAACTAGTTTTCTAGGGAAAAGAGTAGGTTTTTTTTCTGAGCCAGACTAGAAAAAAATAAAAGGAAACTGACTTTACGCATATTTAAAAACAGAACATTTTGTTTTGTAGCTGGTGCTTGTTCACTGCAATTGTGTTCAAAACTGGACTGGGCACCTAGAGGCAAGGAGAAGAAAGCAATTTATTTAGCTGATATAGTCTCTAAAAGGCCAAATAAGTTTTACATCTTTTATGAAGTCTTGATACCAGCCTGAAATAAGAAAAGAGCTTATCTGAAGACTTCTTAAGTTCTACTGCATGGGCAAATAAATAATGTCTTAAATATGTTCTAAATATCCATTTGAAATAAGAAAATAAAAAACACCCATCAGTGTTTGGTGAATACCTTTTCCTTTTCCAGGAGCGATGTGTATAAATAACTATTACGATCAGATCTGTTGTTGCTGAATTTTTTGGTTTTTTTAAGACCAACCTCCATTTATTCTCAAAACCTTTAAGGAGTTGTAGTAGACCTTATCTTGATTTTATTAATGACTAATGGTAAAATGTTTTATATATATATATATATGTATTTTAAAATACGATAAATTTTATTCACATTTTTGTAAAAATGCATAACATTTGGATATTTGTTATGTTATTCAGGAGTAGTAAGTATCCTTTCCGATGAAACCTTTTGCATTTTGGCCTAAAAAAAAAGAAAAAAAATAAACAAACCCAAACACATAATCTTAATTTCTGCTGTCCACTCATCTGCCATTTGAGCAACATAGGGATGAAAGACAAGAATGCACCTCAAGATATTATCTAACCCAAACCCAGGCATTAATTCTGCATCACTGCAGTCACTGTCAGAGACATTTGGCTTATCTGTGCCTTAAAAATGTCTTGTAAAGAAGATTGAGATTGACTCTACTAGTAGTACTTCAGTACCCTTTCCATCATACAGTTTTTTCCAATAGTTTTCTCTAAGCCTTCACTACTATCTGTCATTGGAACATAGTTGTTGTCAGCCTATGTTCTGAAAAAGTATGGCTGAACTCCTCATGCTCTAATATTTGATTTAAAACAGTATGAGAACAGGAATGAGATTTTCAACCTGAATAATAGACTTCATATCCAGATAGCCTCATGAGAGATTCACTTGTCTAAGCATACCTGTCTAGTATCATTATTGATGCCCTATTAGTTCTGAGGCACCTGCACATGTTTGAAAGATGAAACACAGAACTTAGGGAAAACCGGTGGCTTTCTTGGTGGCATCTAGAGATGAGACAGGATGCAGTAAGGTACAGAAAATGTATTAGAAATCAATTTTTAGAGAATTGAGCCATGCCTAATATATCTAAAATGTGTCTCCCTATGAGGCTGGAAATCTAGCCTGGAGTTTAGAGATGTGTCTATCGTAGGGCTAGACTACACTAGTGTATCAGTGATCTCCACTAATTATAATGGAAATCTAGAAGCTTAGGTCACATGTAGATATGTATACTGAATTCATTTAAATTTAGATGAAACAAATCCCACCCCATTTATTCAAATCCCAGTGCCTAAAGTACATGCCAGTGAACATATGCATGTCACCTGGCTTTTGAGACTGTTGTCTGAGATTTCACTTTAGTATAAATACGAGGGCCCAAAGAAGGTCTTTCAAGCTAAGCAGTTTATTTTTGTTGTTATCAGAGGAGTCCCTACCATATGAATGCCTTAAGGAAATAAAGGCTTTTTATGGGCCACGTATTAGCAGAAATTTAAAATTATTATAGGTAATGTTCCTAGTTATTCAAGTAGACCAACTGAACTGAGGAAAGCCAATGTTCAGAACCCTGTTCTGCTTGTGAGATTGTGAACATGGATGTAGGTTTTCTAAGAAAAATGCATAAATATTAGCAACAGAAGTTTCAAATCTGCAAACAACAGAGTGTCTATGTGTCTTCTGACATACGAGATGTGAGTTTAAATGATTGTTAGAAATCACTTGAAATAAAAATATTACAGGTGAAAATAATAGCCTTCAGGCTCAGTTTGTTGGTCCTATTAAATATCTGATATTAAAAACTGAAACTGAATTAAGGAAAATAACAGGTTATTTTGTCCCGACTATGATAACTGTTATATGACTGTTTACAATAATCAAACAATTCTTTCCATCTCTCCTGAGCAAATGTAATTGTCATTGCTAGGTAGAAGTGACACCTAATGCAGTAAGCAAGTGCTTATTTTGTGTTGTCTACAGTAAGAGAGCCCTATTCTTTCCGCGGAGAAAAAATCCAGAAAAAAAGCAAAGGAACAAAAAACCAAATCACAAAAAAATCAAACCCACCAAAAGTTTTACTGAAGCTCTTTAGAAACTGTCTGGTAAGAATAATAAAAAAACCCCTCATCATTTTGTAAAGAATTTGCAGTTTAATAGATTCAGCTGCCCTTGAATTACATGGAAGTGTGTATAGAACTGCTCTAAAGAAAATATAATAGTTTAAGATGGAAGTTATGTAGACTGTTTATGCTTGACTAATAAGGGAATGACAGGATTGGTAAAAATTTTAGGAGACACACCCTTTTAGTGAAACTCATATCCTATCGAACAAAAAAGGCTTTATGATTAGAAGAGTTCTACATAGAGAAATTATTAAGCCCAGTAAAATCGGTCTTGCTCCACTACAAAATAAGAAAACCCATAACCATACCTACTAATAAAGCCTTTTGTATGTGTTTATTAAATGGTTATCCAAAGTGTAACATATCGCTGTAGACATAACTCCAGACATACACAGCTATCATCTACCCTCTATGAGTGGTTAGAGATGTAAGGAAACTGAGGTCTGAATGTGACTTACTATGCTTAGCAACTAATAACTACTGGCCTTCACCCATACATAAAAATCAATTAAAAATTATCATAATTGTGAGCCACAGAGGTAAAAAAAATATCGGGAGGTCTTTAGTGTTAGAAGTTCCTACTGTAACCATTGTTCATAAGTTTGACATTATATATGTTAATAATTATCTGAAAATAACTATGACTTTGTATATGCAGTTGTCTTTGATGTCTAATGTCAGTTAATCTTAGATAACTATACCATAAATACTTTTCATATTTAAAAGCATCTCAAGGCTCATTAACTTCACAGAACTCAGATCAATAATTTTGAAGTCTTTTCATAATTGTTTTAAAGCTTTTAAAATGATTGGGTTTTATAAATCTTTCAAAAACATTACTTGATTGAATATTGTATTGATTATATTTGGTCTTTCTTCGACTGTAAATTGCATGAGACTCCATTCATGTGAAAGAAAATCTTCATCTTAAATTGACCAACCAATTTGACTGAGAATTTTACAGTTTCATTTACAGGCATCTGAGAAGAAAAATGATAGGAAAAAATCGGTTTTACATAATGTCAATGACAATTTTCAATACTCATTTATTATTACTGATGTGCCAAATATATTCTTTAGAAGTGTCTTTACAACTCTATAGGTTTTTTTTTCAATTTGTCTTCCAATTTTCTCTTTATAAATCCATTGAAACTAGTTATAATTCTAGTGCAGGAATCAGGAAAGTTTCTGTTAAGTTTCTGATCTTTGACAAGAAGCAAATAAAAAAAATCTTCTGAGTTATGAAATCTAAAAGAGTGTTTCTTGGTAGCTTCATGAAGAATTTTGTGATAAATTGACCAGGACCAGAAGTAGATAGACCTGGCATTTGTGGAGAATATGCAGCATCACAGCATTTCATATCTTGTGGAATAAGCGTGTGGCATACTCCCGGGAAAAACTAGTAATAGAAAGGGAACTTTACAGCCCTCTTCAGTAGTTTCCACTCTGTGCCAGTAACTGTACCTCTGCTATGAGTATATACTCCACATTCATCTTGCATGGAAATTATGCATAGGTAGAATTATGCAAAAGAGTTTATTAATGTAAAATTATTAGATTGTCTCAATATTTGCTGACTTGTATTTTTAATAGATAGTGTAGCGGTTTTGACATGTCAGTTACCTTTTTAATTCTCACATTTAACAATATGGAAGCCGTATGAGGAGTGGGCTGAGGTCACTTGGTTTATGCGACTTGGAAAAGAGGAGACTAAGGGGAGAAGTCATTGCAGTTACAACTTCCTTGAGAGGGAAGGAGCAGGGGCAGACACTGGCCTCTTCTCTGTGGTGACCTGTGACAGAACCTGAGGGAATGGCCTAAAGTTGTGTCATGGGAGGTTTCAAATGGTTGTTAGAAAGAGGTTCTCCTCCCAGAGGGTAGTTGGGCATTGGAAGAGGCTTCCCAGGGAAGTGGTTACAGCACCAAACTTGACAGTTCAAGAAGCATTTGGACAATACTCTCAGGCACATGATGTGACTCTTGGGGCTTTTCTGTGAAGCACCAGGAAGTGGACTTCAGTGATCCTTATGGGTCCCTTCCATCTCAGTGTATTTTGTGATTCTGTGATTCTGTGATTTATGATTGTACTTTACTTTGAATCTATGTATGATTTAATCATCACAGGAAGTACCTGCATAATACAGTGTCAGCAAAGGGGGAGGCAATTAAAACTTCCCAAAGTAGCAACAGAAAATATTTGTTGAATATTTTCAGACTGATAAAAGTATTTTAAGTTACAATTGTCAGAGGCATGACAGTATCCTAAGTAAACCTATCTAGTGTCCAAATTGTAGCAGTTTAAAGGGGTTTTTTTTGTTTGCTTTTTTTTCAGTGGGATATCTTTGAGGAATATGAGAGAAACTCTGAAAGCACATTTCCCAGTTTTATAAGAAATCTGGACTTGGTACACTGATAGAAACCCAGACTGCTCTTTACTTAGATACATTACAAAATAAGTATGTCAGGTAGCTTCAGACTATGAATCAATAAAGGTAGGGTGAAAAGAATCTATAGAGAGGGATAAATACGCACAGAATCCTTCTAGCTAGAGCTACATTTCTAGGGCACAGAAAGATGAGAACAAAGGTCTATTAGCAGAGATGGAATGGAGCAGGGAAGGATGGTCCTTTCTTTTTACCCCAGATACTAGGTTAAATACTGAGTGTTATGCTACTCCTCATACTAATTGTAGTTTCTTTATGTGGTACTAATTAATTTAACAAGTGTCTCAGCTTGACCTCTAATGTCATAGAGGTCTGGAGAAAATGATAATACAGAAGCTGCCCACTAAAATGTACACAGAAGGATAGCAGAATGAAAAGGGCAAGGCATCTTCCTAAAGGAAGGAAGATCCTTTCACATATTTCCAGTTTAAACTTACTTCTAAGAGACTTTGCTTAGAAGAGATTGTCTTGGCAATTGGCTTCATCAAGAGGCTTTATTAGGTTGCTGCAGATTAGGGAAACTGTTTAATTCAAAAGCCATTCACAATTCCCATCTTCTCTGTGAGATAATTCTTTTGTCCGGTCTTTCTTATTTGAACATATACACTAGGGAAATATATTTTTCTCTATAACATCACTGTAGTTTTAAATGCTTATATATTCATAGATATTCATCAGTCTAGCAATTTAGATTCATATTTTACATTTCCCCTTTTGGGAATATTAGAATTTTATTATTCTTCCTGGATCACAGTCATAAGGATGCTTGATAAAAAGTACTGAAAGAAAAATCTGAAGATTTAGTATTAAGTCAAGTTTTGAGGCCTGAAAAAGAACTTCACCAGAACCATGATGTGATGACTGCAGATAAACTTTTACAAGAGATGTAGCAGACAAAAATCATGTTCCTCTGATGCATATAAGCATATAAATCTTAAGCCCTCAAAATATAACTTTAGATGAAAGAAAGTTTTCATGGATTACACGGTATTTTTCTGATGAGTTTTTTATGTCAAGTGTATTGTTAAAAGTTAAAAAGCTGAGTTTCAAAAAATAAGATATTTTAATAAAAGCACATTTTTATGCAGATATAAAGACTATTTGTAGCAGAATTATTGCATAATGAGTATATTCCACTGGTGACAATTTTTTTCCTGACTTCTATTTTAAAAATTGTTTTGAACTTTGAGTCTTGAATTTTGAGTTAGGGCTTCTGAGGAAACAAAAACAATGCCTTAACGTTTGCAATTTCCAACATCTTTCTGACATCTGATTTATCCATAGAGTCTATTTGTTGAGGTACATATATATATATATATATCTATATATATATGTATAAAATTTTTACCCCAAATATCTGAAATAGGAAGACCTTTTTGAATAACGAGATATTCTTCTGGGAAATTATTAAGGTGAGAAAAGTGACCCTTAATTCCTTAAACAGCTTTTGAGGAACTATCAGGGAGAGAAATGTACCAAACCATCATCTTAAAAAAAATGCAAGAAGAAATGCAATTCCTTATTCAAAACCAGTTTTGCTTTTTTGTTCGTTTTTTTTTGTGGGGGGTGGGTTTTTTTTGTTTTGTTTTTGTTTTTGGGTTTTTTTGGGGTTTTTTTTTGGTTTGTGTGTGTAATGATTTCTACTCTAGTCTCTTAATATCACTGTACCTGATATGCTGTACCTGTGCTTTTTCTGCATTATTAAAAGCTTTTGATGACTTTGGCAACACCTATGGTAAGAGACTGGCAAGTAATTAACCTCTAACCCATCAAGAGATTCTTCAACATTTAATTCTGGAGCCTTAAAAATCCTTAAATAAAGTTCTAAGTTATCAGCTTTCATCTAGGTTTAAACTCCCTCTTCTGTGAACACTATCCAAAACATAGTTTTTTCAAACATTTAAGTCAGTTCAGTAGGAATTGTTGAACAATATTCAACATTTATATACAATAGTGTCTCTGTGTTCAGCAGTAGATATTTATTAATCTCTACCGGTTGATTATTTCTTTAATTTATCTTTTTCATTTCATTAATACCTATATTAAGTCCTATGTAGGAAAGTTCAGCATTAGGAATCAGGTTATTCTCTGACCCTAATCCACACATAATTCAGGCAGGCTCCCTTTAAGCCATAGTATCAATATTCACTTTAACCTGCAAATGACTTTGCTCATCCTGCATCAGCTACATGGCTGAAACTTCTTTATATATCAAATGCCACTGAGTGGATAATGCTCTTTTATTCTAAGGACTGATAGTTAAGCAGAACTACTGCAATCCAAATTTGTCCTATGGAGCTTAAGGATTAATTTAGAAAGGATATTATCAATCTGATAATTGGATTCATTTTGTAATTTGATATAATCCTTTTTCTAAAAGATTGTGTGACCCTCCTGCCAAGAATTGAGTGGCAGCAACTAAGGCTGGAATAAAATTTAAGAGCTTGTTTCTAAAACACCATCTCAAGCAGACCAGGGATAATTGCATTAAACTTTTAGTACTCAAATATCTAAGTCTTCAATTCACAGACATGAATTAAAGTTTAATAAATAATATTTTTAGTCAAAGGATATAAATAACTCTAACAAAGGTATAAATAAATAAAAAGGGCAATAATAACTCATTCTTAATATATAATCATAACAGTTTTACAGTCTTTCCTCTAACAATTGATCCTCAATTGACTTGTCCTTCCTGCAGTATTGTTTATTTAGATTTTAAGGTTTCAAAACCCTTCTAGTGGAACTTGTTTTTGTCATCTGTACCCGTGTGCGCAGCCTCTTCTAGCAGAGAAAGTCTTTGGTCTACTAGCAGTTATCACTGCCCACCTCTTATGCTGCTCCTATGTTTTCTAGCTCTGTCTACTCTACTCTCTTCTAACCACTCTAAAAAACTCCAAAGCACATAGTAACATTTTTATGTAGTTAGGAATAAAAATTGTTTTTATATTTTATTTAAGAGAATATTCACAGAATTGGAAAATAAATTAGAAAATAAATGCCATCTCCCATCACACGGAATGTGTACTCACAACTGCTTTCATTTTCACTGAGTTTGAGGGACCCTTACAAATTTCTTTGCCTCTTGGACTTTTACATTTCAATACCATAAGATATTTCTTTAAGTTGAATGACAACTCACCTTACTACACTTAAAGAGAGTTGGGTGGCTTAGATTTCCATGCACTGCTGACATAACTTTTATGCTATAGCTCGATTTTTTGACAGGAGTGTCTTTCAAATACAGTGATATCATGCCATCAAAACAAGCACATCTAAGGCCTACCCATTGGCCTTTCCATTTCTTTTGTTTCCACAAACTCATCTGTCCCTTAGGCTATTCCCTTTCTATGGTTGTCCTCATCTCTGGAGTTCTCCGAAATTACATTGGAGGATGAAAGGCTTTTGCTTACAGTTGAAACCTGAGACATCAGGTTTACATGTAGTTAGTGCTTCTGGGCCTTTGAGATGGTAAAATATGTAAACTGGTGTGCTTTGTGGTTAGCATGTTCCCTTTGGTAGGCTGACAGAAATGAAAGGCAACTCAATGTTCCACATGTGCATTAAGAAACATTTCTTAAAACCCAGACAGAGAAGTACCTCTGTCATCCCCTAACCCCTCAAGCAGCATTCATTCATGACAACAATTACCAGATATGAGATGGTGAGATTGTAAATATGTAGTTGAAAGTCCATAGACTTAACATTTCTCAGTGAGATAAATTAGTAGAGTCTCTATTTAAATGGATATAATATTGCTCTAAACTAAGGTAGATCTTGTTTACCTGAGTCCATATTGTTTCTTTGGGTGCATTTGGAAAGCATGCAATTATCTCTTTGCCAAGATGAAACAAAGGTCTTTATAACAACTGCCCATCAACCTGACTGTTCCCAGTAGGTTACTTAAGGTTATGACAACTTGAAATGTATAGGCCTTTTAAACCATACTTGTACAAACTACTTTAAAAACTTATGTGACATTATAATGGAGAAGGAAGTGTTAAAAAAAAAAAAGTTGAATTTCTGCAAAACATCCATATGTCTTTCATTGTGGCTATATTTTAAGAGATTCACTTCTTTTCTTATAATAAAATATATGGGCCTGACTTGTTGTTTTATGATTTTCTGCAAGAGTATTTTGCTGAATTCAGCTCAGTACTTGTGTAAATTTGGAGTACTAAAATGAAGGATCACAGTATTTTTAATTTCTGATCCACCAAGTTGCTTTCCATCCCTCAGCCAAATTTAGATGGTTTGTCAGCTGAATCTACATTTTTAGTTGCAGTGGCAGATGTAATGAGAGCTATTGCTGCCTCTCAGATGTGAGAGACATCAGCTCTCAGTCCTCTAGTGTGCTTATTGTATACTGATTATGAACCAAGTAAAATGAAAAGGACATTGCTAAGACTCTTGGCTTGAACATTTCTAGCTAGAAGGTCAGTTCTTGTCTGATATGCAACATTAAACATATGGCCCAGACATTTCCCTGCAGATTTTCTTGACACTATTGGAAATACATGGTAGAGAGATTATTTTATACAAAGATAGGACATCTGTTATGCTGCTTTACATCTGTGTACTCCTAAACCAACAAATCAGAAGGGAGCACTGTGATCAGGGTCATTGGCAACCCCAAAATAATTCTTAATTAATTAATTTGAGCTGCAGTGTGTGAATAAAGGCAAAAATCCTTTCATCCCCATCTTTTTCCTTTAGGACAGCTATGCTGCATGGAGTTGATTTTGCTTAGCATGTTCAATTACTTGTAGGAAGAAGGGGTCTAGAAAGAAAAATCATGATAGATTAAAGTATTATATTTTTTTCTGTTCTTTCATTAGGCATAAGAGAGTTCTGTATTAGCAGTTCTTATTTTGTTTTTAAAGGTTTGTTTTGAAACATAAAAGCAGGAAATATTTTCTCTTCAATAGGATGACAAAGTGAGCTAATATAATAAGGAAATCTCAAACAAATTTTCATTAAAATTATTAGTTTAGATGAAATGAATATAGTATGATACTACACTGGTGGTACAGAGGAAAAAATATTGTAAGCAAAATAATGTGCTCTGCTACATAATGTGCCTATATCCCTGCACTTCCTCAGGGGTACATATATGTGTGAAGTACCGAACAACAAAGAAAAACAAACAACCAGAAATATTTAATACACTTTTCAGTAGCAGAGAGGTAATTATGCTGATTGTATCTGAGAATTTTGCACATGGTCCGTCTCAGCTGCTTTTACATACCTTAGTAGTATCTGCTCCTTCTGAGCATTTCTGCTCAATCTGTGTAAAAGTAGAACACTGTCAGATCGACAGCTCCCTGAAAGAGCTTTATAGAAGTTGCAAAATGCCTTAAAGAGTAAAAAAATTTTGCAAAATCTTCAGTTTATTTATTTTCACCATTGTAAAGTAGGATGACAGATAAGAATATAAAGAAGTGGATGTTGATTATGCAAGTTGTTAATTTTTCCTGTTAAAAACTGTTCCAAGAGTAATAAGTTTCACAGGCATCTTTCAAAATGTAGAAAAGATACAATAGAAAGTATATTTATGCAGTAGAAACCAAAACCCTCAATCTTATATGCCTGTACTAGTTAACTGTTCATAAAATCATGCAATTTTGCCTTTTCTAAAATATTCCTGAATAAACATTTAGCATTATTCCACTTAGACTATTGAATTTTAATCATTTGCAGCACCTTGAACACAGACTGAAAGGAAAATCCCCAATAGATTGTTTCTATCTACAGTTTAAAAAAGTTTCATTACAGAGAAAGGGCACCTATCACATGACCGGAGTCACCTAAAATGGAGCATGATGTTTGGTGTTACTCCACACTTCTTAAAAATTTAAAATGATTTAACATTTTGTCTTGGCAAAAGCTCCTACAAACTTCTCTTTTGTTGAGAATTTAAATTCCATAGTGGCTTTTATATACCCATACCTAGCATGATTTCATTGGAATAAAAGGTCAATAGATATGAGGGCAAGATTGATTTGGGAAAGAGCAGTATCAAATATGACATGTCATCACAAGAATGGTGAATAGGTGTGTCATAAAAAATAATCTAGCAGTAACAACTTTCTAGGTACCTTTGAAGTTGTCTGGTTTATTTAAAACAGCATTCTATGTATTCCTGGTTTCTATTGTTACTTATTCTATTTTATTCTAAATCAAATATTTTGGCTTCTAATAATCACCACTTAAGTCCTGATAAGAGGACTATCAAAACTCTCAGATTGAAGACTCAAACACTTCTTAAAAAATCAGTCTTCTACTCTGCTAACAGTTTCACCTTAATTCAGCAGAAATTGAGAAGAGAATGCTTGTGGAATACAGTCATTAATAAGTTAGACAGACTTATCTTGAAAAGCGAACAGAAGATATCAGTAAATCTATATTTTGAAAAAAAAAAAATTATATTCACCAAGAAGCAGAAAATTATCGAAGACCTGATGAAAGAAGAAATCTAAGCTTCTTGACCTAGTTCACCTAGACTTTATATTGTGTTCCAACATCTTTGTATTCTTCAGTCTGTATTCTGGCTCTAACTTGACACCAGAAAAAATCCCATCTTCAACTCTCTCTAAAAAATGAAAATTGCTGATGATATGAAACCAAGCAAAAGAAGCATTCTTGAGTCTTCCTTTAGGTATGGGAGATATGTATTGAAATACCGTGACACAGTATATGTCTCAGAGACAGCAAAATCCTACAGTTATTATGACATTGCTAAATAAAGGATGTTGGGGAATTGGGCCTTGGTCCAAACTCAAAGGACAACAAGCTGGTTTCCACCCACACTGCTGAAGAGTGGGCTTTTCTGTGGCACATTTATTTTGAAAAGAGCTTTTTAGGATAGTTCAAAATGATCCTGACAGTGAGCTGACAGTTAAATACTATGTGTATGGGATTCAGTGTCAGCATCCTAAGATGCCAGGCCTGTGGTTAATTTGGGGCATGGCCTAGAAAAGAAAAATAGAGTTATAATAGGATTGCTACTGGACTGTGCTTGGTACAGAAATAAAACTGAGACTGAAGCAGATTCAAGACCAGTATTTCTAACTGGGAGTGTTATTAGCTGCCATTTGATAAGAGAGCCTGGAATATGATATTTTATAAGAAAAAAATTTGTCACTTTCCAGGTGGATTCTAATTAAGTTCTTCAGAAAGCTCACTTATTTCATTTATGAGAATGAACATTGGATCAAATCCCTAAGAGAGTGACTGCTGAGAGCACCCAGTATTCAGCATTAATATCTGGTGCCAAATTACTTCCTCAAGTAATCTGTTAAATGAATGTGACTTTTATCAGATAATATATTCTCTAGCATTTGAAATTGTAGTTTGGCAGAAACATTCCTGAATGGATGCATAAAAATACTAGAAGTGACAGTTAAAAAATATTTAAAATTCTTTCACATTTTGCTGACAGTGAATTCCAACTAAACATATCAGGATCTTAAAATTGCCTAACCCAACTAATATATTAATTTACACATTATGTAGATTCACAGAACAGTGCTTAAATAAAATTAAGGTAGGTACTACAGAAAATGACAGGTTGATGAGAATAACAGGATCAAGTTTGATTTTCTCCAGATTTTACTTCATTTGTTGTGATAAATAACAGTATGGTTAACAACATATTTAACAGTCAAAATACCTCTTGATATTTTGAAATAATTAGGAAAGGATTTCAGAGGATTTCATATTGCTATTTCTTCCTTCAAGAACTTGAAAATATTTTCCAAGTGGTTCATGTTTTAAAAAAAGAACATATTTTCTATGCAAAGTGATATCAGTTCCATATTCCTTAGAAGTGGTTAAAATTACATATTCACTGTTGGTACTTCAAAAAGAGGAGAAAGTTGCATGGGTATTCTTGAATAAATTATGAAGTATATTTCAAAAAAAGTTTGCTGAAAACGTAAGAAAATTATTTTCCAGGTCAACTGTATTTAATTCCTTTATGTATGGAAACAGAAATGATGTGTTTAGAAATGTCTTGCTTTGTTTGTATGGGAAATCTTGGATGTATACATGATGAGGTAAACACTTTACAACAGAAAATGACAGAAATCATATTTCTAGGAACAATAGTACAATTAAAAGATCTAAACCATTTACCATTCTAACCCTTTACTATTACAATACTATAAACATTCTCGCAAAGCCTTACGGCAAACTGGAAAGGACCGAGAAAATGAAAGATTACCTATGTATGAAATGTTTTTGTGTCATAGAGGAGATGCTATGGTGTGCTTGGTTAGATATTAGGAAGAAATTCTTTGTGGAGAGAGTAAACAGACATTGGTATGGGCTGCCCAGGGAGGTGGTGGATTCTCCATCCCTGGAGGCTTTTAAAATGAGACTGGATGTAGCACTTAGTGCCATGGTTTAGTAACCACGACGGTGTTAGATCAAGGGTTGGACTTGATGATCTCAGAGGTCCTTTCCAACCCAGCTGTGATTCTATGATTCTTACATGCATAGGTTGTTTTAAATGTCCTTCCAAACTAGCCTGTACTTTCTGATATCTGTCTCTGAAATAATGCTTGTAAAAAAATGTTTGATTTTGTCCCCATTCTCTACTTATTCTTCAACAGGTTTCATCAATGTCAGTTTTTCATTAAATGGCAAAAAGCATGGCATTTCATTGATGGCAATTAATTCAGAGACTTGTAAGTCTGCAGTCATGGAACTTTTTTTAATATCAGGACTTAGGTCATCTTGTGGGATCATCTCCTTTTTGCCACATCTGTCTCAGGTAGAATTTTGTTTGGAGACATCCATTAAAACACTTGGGAAGAAAATACCATGTTGTAAACGCTATCAAGTAGGCTAACAGCAGTAGTAGGTTATCATACTGGGTTCATAAGGATTTATGCAAATGAGTTTATACGCATAATGCTACAGTAATGTTAGAAATGGTGTGACTAAAGTGTTTGACAAAAAAAAGAAATGGATGCACAAAATGTTTCAGTGTAACTCGTTCAAGACTGAAGCATTCCCTATCTAATTCTATATATATATTTTTTTAAGTGTAAAAAAACCCAAATGGAAATTAGTTATACTGTTCAATAGAATTTTTTTTGAAACCTTTAATTTTGTAGAATCTTGATGTTTTGAGTTCTCATTTAAGTTATGGAGGAAGACTGATGTCAAATATTAATCTTGAAGTGTGTAGGGGGAAAAAAAATCTCTGACTCACGTTCTTTATGGTGCTCATCACAATAGTTTAGAAGCACACTGACGAGGCAAGTTCACACCTTTGAAACAACTTGATTCAGTGTAAATGAATGATAATTAATTTGAATGGACAGTTACCTAAAACAGAGCCTATAACTATTCCCTAACTCTGAGATCAAGTCTGAATGACTTTATGGTACCTGGCTATGGATTTCCTCCAAGACACATTGATAACCCCAAGGGATAAGCACAATTTTGGGAGCGTATTAGTCTGGAGTGTCTTCAGCGAGGGGAAGCTGAGCCGTATCCCAATGACTGTAGGAATAGTGTTAGAGTACTACCGAGTATGGAGTATAAATTGATAGTTTTATCCATACTGCCTTTTGAGAGAAGTAGTTGAAAAGATCCAAAATGAAATATGCTCTTCCTACAGAATATGCCTATACTAGTAAATAAGACAGATCAGAGGCAGCCTTCTAATCTTATAAATAAGTTGCAGGGCACAACTTGTGTCTATGTTGATGAAACAAGGTGTTGATAACCAAGATATTTACTGAGAATTATCTCAGTTACATGTGAATTTTGTCTTGCCTGAGCATTGATTCAAGACCACAAGTTAGGACAGGCTAAAAACTGAATCAAGGGCAATGCTAATAATTTTACAATATGAAAATTTCATACCAGTGTTAAAAGCAATCTGTCCCTGTTTAGTTTGCAAATATATCCATAGAAACCAGGAGTAAACTTTAGTGGTTGGATGACAAATTATTTCTGAGTTGAGCTGAAGCTTCTGTGAGCATCCACATTTACACAATAATAGAACGCTAAACCCTTCCACCCTTCCTGACTTTAGACAGGCTGACATACAGAGGGAGATCAGGTGGACCCACTTTAGTTAAGTTGACAGAAATAGAAAAAAAATTTAGTCTGTTATGAATTTTCTTAGTGTATTTCAGAGCAAAATAAAATCCATGACTTTTGAGAGGCAATTTAAACTCTCCATCTTTGAACTGGCTCTTAGCAGGATCAGATGTACTCAATCATTTTGGCTGGAAGTCATCTAACAAAAAAAAAATCAAGTTAGGCATTTTAATTTTTTTTTAAACAATATAGATTAATAGGCACTGTGGGCTCACTCCAGCTCTCTAAATGTAGATATCTTGGGCCATTTTAGAGTTCTAGGATGCCTATTAACATAGGGCTGGTATATGACAAAAGAAGTACTTTGCAAGATGCAATCTTTAGAATTAGTAAATGGTGATGAGATGGAACATCTTAGTATATATGAAGTGACATTAGATACTTAAGGTTAGGCAACTGAATATGACTCTTTTGCACAAAATGACTCTGATCTATTTAGATTAGAATGTTGAATTAGCCATTGCATTTAAATCCATATTATAATGATATGTGTTTACTTGTTTATCTGTTCCTGTTTGATCAGATGAATCTCCAGTTTCACAAAAATTGATGCAATAAATGACTTTGGTGTGGCAGTTATGGAATGCCTACCCTAACTTTCTAAATTGTCTTTGCAGACCACCTTTTAGTATAAGTGATCAGATTTTCAGAGACTTCTATAGTAATTATATTTTTGTTGTAATTTCATAAAGAAGCTGCTGGGAATGATTCCATTATTTCTGAATCTCTAGCAAAAGCTAATTGTCTTATTGATTTCATTGCATCTAGATGTTGTACTCTAGCCTGACATTGTGAAACCAAGTAAAAATCAAATTAAATTTCGTAATTGCTGAAAGGATTCATTAATGAAACAGTTGTATACTTAGGAATACATTTCTTATATAACCCTAAAATAATTTCAGTGGGGAGTTTGCTTGAATAAATGTGCCAGTCCAGGGACATCTTCCCATCCGTTAGTTATTATGCATTGTATATATATGCATATATAGTACAGCAGAGAGGAAGCAGTCTAGGAGGTTCTATCACAAGCTATATTGTAGTATATACTCTTTAGACCAATGAAAAATAACCAAACCAAAACTTTATTTGCAGACAATATTCCTGATTTTGTCCTCATTCTCCATATTTTGTTCAGAGTATTTTCAAATTCAGAGTACTTGGAAATACATCTACATTTCTTTTAAATTTAATCTTCCACTAGAAGATTATAAGATTGCAAATAATAGGCTGTCATTTTCTTCATTATCACATGCGCATCCTTTCTTTCTCTGTAGTTGTTTTACTTGAGGGTCATTTTATTTGAATTTGAGTGAGAGCAAAAGGGCTAACTTCTCCTGCCAAGAAACAAATTAGCTTTTTACGTTGTTTAATAACTGCATCCAGTTCCAAATGCCACCAAATAGCTATTAAACAGCAAGCCCCTTGAACAAAAACTCAATGGTGCATAACATACTTGATTAGATGTACTCTTTTCTGAAAGGGCCATTATTCTTAGTAGGCATATTTCATTACTGTTAATCTGAGTCTAAATCTATCCATCCATAACTCAATAACTCCATCTGAATTGTCTAGTGTTATCTAGCTACTCTTAGGATGTTGTCTAATATTTGTGGGTTTTCTTAAAATATTTTTGAGGCTGAAGAACCGCATTTAGTGTTCTTTGCTGCTGTTTCTTCAAACTAAGATCAATTTTGCCTAGGAAGACAAAGGTTTTACTATTTGCTATTTTTACTATACTTTTCCCTTCAGTTGAAACAAAGCAATATTCTCCGCAATTTCCAAGCAGACACATAATTTCTAATCATTGCTTAGTATTGGTTTCTGTGTCTGGATTACTGAATGTTTTTCCTTTACTCAATCTTCTACATTTGCAATGAGTAGCATAGGGGTATTACTATGAAGACCTAAACTGATGTGTGTGGTTTGTCTACATGTATCAATAAACAATATCAATAAAATATGCTTTCAAAAACAATCTCAGATTGGATGATCTGCTTTTCAGACAATAATAAGTTTCCTCGGTTGAGAAAGTTGATTTGCTAGTTTTACTGGAATTTTGATTTAAATGTATTTCATGATTTGCTAGTGAACAAATGTTGAAAAATGTCTGCAGATGATTTTATTGAGCCAACCAATTTATGTCCTTGTATTTTATATCTCCTTAGACAGTCTAATTAGGAATTAAAAATTTAAACATCATTCTATAATAATAAAATAAAATTTGCTTTAAGAGGTAATGTGAAATTTACTACTTTTTGGTCACATTAAAATTTTGATAAATTAATTTGGAACATTGCAAAAGTATATCTTCCATGTATTTCCTTGGGAAATAATGCATTAGGAGATGAGAAAGGTAGACTCTGGCATCAGAAGGCCATCTAATAGCTCTTCTTACAGTGTAGAGTTTGCACAGTATATGATTTTTAGAAGACATGGATGCACACGTCAAGATTCATGTGGCTGTTGCTATAGTGCAAACTTTCCTTCTTTGCGTTCCCTTCAGCCTCAAAACAAATCAAATTCAGAATGTTAGTTGAGTGCTTGTTGTAAACATGAGTGACTGTTGTGATTTTTCACTTATCTGGAAACCTTTGATGGCTTTAGAAGTTCATTGGCCAAAAAGGCCTTATACACCAGCAAGCATTGAGAGGTGAAATCTGAATGCTTACGTAAATGGAGGGGGGGAATGCTAAAGAGAACTACAGTTTGAAGTGGCATCTTTGTCACACGTTTTGATTGTATTGAAATCAATGATGATAATGACAAGGTTGAGGGCCTATGGGTAAAGATCAAGGAGAATGTCAGCAGGATGGATGTTGTGGTTGGGGTCAGGATGAACAGGCAGATGATGCATTCTACAGGAGGCTGGCAAAAAAGTCTTGTTATCACCAGCCCTTCTACTCACTGGGGTCTTCGATTTGCCAGATGTCTGCTGGAAACACACAGCAGAGAGGAAGCAGTCTAGGAGGTTCCTGGAGTGTATGGGAAAGAACTTCCTCATGCAACTGGTATGTAAGCCTACCAGAGAGGTGCCCCACTAGACCTGTTTGTGAGCAGAGGACTGGTGAGTTATGTGTGTTTTGTGGCAGTTTTGGGCAGAGTGACCACAAAATTATAGTTTTCACTTCTGGGTGAATAAGGAGGGGCACCAGCAAAACTGTCACCTTGGATTTCCAGAGGGCAGACTTTGGCCTGTTTAAGAGACTGATTGACTATGTCCTTTGGAAGTCAGTTCTGAAGGGCAAAGGAGTCCAGGAAGGCTGGATATGTTTTAAGAAGGAAATCTCGAAGGTAGAGAAGTAGGTTGCCCCCATGTGCCCTAAGACAAGCTGGAGGGAAAAAAGACCCTCCTGAGTAAAGAGGGAACTTGTGTTGGAAGTCAGGGGAAAAAAAAAAGAGTATATCACTTCTGGAAGTAGGGGCAGGTAACTGGCAGGGGCCACAAGGATGTTAAGAGGTTACATCAGGAGAAAATTAGAATGGTCAAAGCCAAATGAACTTAATTTGGCCACTGCAGTTAAAGACAACTAAAAAAATTGCTATAAATACAGGGGCAGGAAAAGGAGGTCTCAGGAGACTCTGCATCATTGGCTGGATGCAGAAGGTAGCAAAGTGGCAGGAGATGAGGAAAAGGCTGATGTACTTAATGCCTTCTTTCTCTCAATCTTTGATACCAAAAACAATTGTCCTCAGGATACCCAGCTCTCAGAGTTAGAGATGGAAGTTAGTGATGGGAAGCTGAGCATAGTCGCCACAATCCAGGATGATTAGGCTACTGGTCTATGCCAATTAACACCCATAAGTCTTGAGTCCAGGTGGGATGCACATGAGAGTAATGAGGAAGCTGACAAAAAAGCTTGCCAAGCTATTGTAATCATTTATTAGCAGTCCTGATTAATCAGAGAAGTCCCAGCTGAATGGAAATTAGCGAATGTAACACAAGAAGGTATGAAAAGAAGATCCACAGAACTACAGGCCTGTCGTCTTGACCTCAGTACAGTAAAGAAGGTCATGGAACAAATCAACCTGATTGCCATCATACAGCAGGTGCAGGACAACCAGGGGATCGGGGTCAGCAAACATGGGTATATAAAGGACAGGACCTACTTGACCAACTTCAACTCCCTCTATGACAAAGTGTCTCATTTAGTTGCTGAGGATGTTTAGTTGTGGATGTTTTCTGTCTAGACTACAGTAAGGTGTTTGGCACCAAGTATTGTCCTGGAGAATCATAGAATTAGCTGGGATGGAAGAGACATCCAAGATCCTCAAGTCCAAGCCTTGATCCACTACTACTGTGATTCCTAGATCATGGCACTCAGTGCCACATCCAGCTTCATCTTAAAAACCTCCAGGGATGGTGAATCCACCACCTCTCTGGGCAGGCCATTCCAATGCCTGGTCACTCTCTCTGTAAAGAACTTTTTTCTAATATCTAACCTGAATCTCCCCTGGCAGAGCTTAAGCCCATGCCCTACGGCTGACTGGCTGGGAGAAGAGACCAACCCCTACCTGGCTACAACCTCCTCTCAGGTAGTTGTAGACAGTGATGAGGTCACCCCGGAGCCTTCTCTTCTCCAGACTAAACAGCCCCAACTCCGTCAGCCTCTCCTCATAGGACTTGTGCTCAGGTCCCTTCCCTAGCCTCGCTGCCCTTCTCTGGACCCACTCCAGCAGCTCAATGTCCTTCCTGAATTGAGGGGCCCAGAACTGAACACAACACTCGAGGTACTGCCTCACCAGTGAAACTGGCTGATTATGGTTTGGACAGATGAACTCTTTGCTGAGTGAAAAACCGATTGGATGGCTGAGCCCGGAGAGTCATTGAATGGAGTTACATCCAGCTGATGGGCAGTAACTCATGGGGTTCTCCAGGGCTCAGTACAGGGTCCAGTCTTGTTTAACATCTTTATCAATGATTTGGACTTCACAGATCACAGAATCACAGAATATGCTGAGTCGGAAGGGACCCACAAAGACCATCGAGTCCAACTCTTAGCCCTGCACAGGACCATCCCCAAGAGTCACACCATGTGCCCAAGAATATTGTCTAAACACTTCTTGAACTCTGTCGGCCTTGGTGCTGTGACCACTTCTCTGGGGAGCCTGTTCCAGTGCCCACCCACCTTCTGGGTGAAGAACCTTTTTCTGATATC
>VYXB01005619.1:0-83787 GCA_013397135.1 Pachyramphus minor
CTTTCATTTTACACAATATTGTGGAATTTATCTTAATAAAATGAACTTTGAGATCTAATTGATTGGTTTCCTTCAGTAATTTAGAGATAGATTTTCAAAGACATGAAAGCCTAACAAGAATGCATCTAATTGATTTTCAGAAAGAGCTGAGGACTTGATCCTGCATTTACTGGAGTCAGCAGTGAAATTTCCATTGATTTAAATAAGAACAGGTTCATACCTGCAGAGACTAACTGCTATTTATGCCTTTCACATTATCCCTTCCATAGCTAGAGATTTCTTCCCATCTTTTTGCACAAATAATCTACACACTTGATGTGAAGTGAAAAGGCTAAGAGCATATATTCATGTCAAAACAAAAAGAAGAAAAAACTAATGATTTTGTACATACACTCAATGCAATTCACCTTATATTACCAAAAAAGAAAGCAAGCAAACAAACAAACAAACAACAAGTCACATTTCCAAAGGTAATGGAAGTTTTAACATGTAAGAGTGAACACACTACAACTGCCCCTCAGTTCTATGGTGCCTCTCTTCACTGAAGTCAGTGGCATTATTTATGAGCAAAACAACCAAAATGTTGAATTCCTAGTTTAGCCTCTAGCTGTTTAGAAGTCTACAAGTTTGAGTAATTATATGTAGAACTATTGCTTTACTCCTGCAAGTGAGGAAAATATTATGAAACATTCTATCAATAAACTAAACACTGTGATCTTATTCTGTTTTATTTAGTAAAGAAAAGTATTTTAAAAGTATTCCTATGTAGGGAGTATCTGGCTTTTCAGAGAATTGTCTCACTGATATATGCAAAGATGAAAAAGGGGTGGTAGTGTTAGCATTCTAAATTCATCTACATGAAACAAGATAATTAGGTATAAAAAATGCACAGTCATGCTGAAGGCAGCAAAGGATCAATTTCATCTAAAGGCAAGTGGAATGTGCTCTGTATCATCTGTTCCAAAGGAGTGACCTCCTTGATTCAAATGCAAAATGCCTATTCCTATTGCAGATGGAGTTTTCCAGGACAAAGTGTTCAATAGAAAGATTACATTTCCAGTGGGGCAGAAAGGTATTTGCCAGTGTCTCATTACAGCTTTGATACAAACATCTTGGATTTCAATTAGCTTTGAGATAGAACAGCAATAATTCAGCATTGAAACTACAGACAAATCTTTGTTTCTTACACCCTTATATGTGATTTTGTTTCATTTACAATAAGATATTGCAAGATTTCCAAAAGAAATAAATAGAAGGAAACAAAATTCCATTCATTTTAATGGCAGAGATATCACTTAGTGATGTCTGTCTGATAACTTTGCACTGGGAGGTGAGAGTGACATAATTTACATTTTTTCCAGCATAAATGAAAAATGCTGAATTCCTTGAACCGTAAGTGTCCCATCAGTTTTACCCTCACTGTCCTATCTCCTGTTATTAACATACTATATCCACTCTGATGCTTTTGATCCCTTTCTATGAAAAGTAATTTACCTTCTCAATGGAAATAAATATGAAATTTGCTCTAGTACATTTCAGGAGTTCAAACAGTGGCCCACAGAAATTTCCACCCCATGGAGGTAATCTTTTAACTTTACAAATGTAGACTTTGCAGTCATTTAAAATGCTTACTCCTACATATTATTTGATATTTAAGAAAACTAGTATGTTCTTCTGAATCGGTCATGGAACTACGAGATGGAAGGGCAATTTTTAACCGTCACTTGAGTATCTGTGGCTGATTTTGAATTAACTCCTGTAAAACTCTGGATAGTATTTGCCATCCTTACTTTATACCTGCATCACAAGGGTAACTCTGTCAGCTTCTGATATGTGGCAGAAAGAAAAGCTCAGAAACCACACAGGTATGATTCAGTTATTGATTTCTTTGTTAGTCATGAAGTTATGACCTATGCCATGCAGATATGATTTTTATAACACTCCAAATTATATATGATGCCCTCCATTCAAAAGGCTTCCTTTCAAATATCAAATCACATAGCTTTAGCAGTAAGAAATATTGCTATTGAAAGAAATATGGTTAATTTGACACACTAAACAACCGAGACTAAGAAAAAATAAAGATAGGTCTGTAACCTAGTAACCAGTGGCAAAAACTACTGGTGCCAAAACACCACTTTTCCTCCTATGACACCAAAGTGGAAAAGACACGACTGCACACACAATTCCAGAGCAGGGACAAGAACTGTAAAAATGGTCCTTTTAGGATGAATTGTTCTATGAACCAGCCACAAGCTTTTTTCTCTCAGAGAAAGAAATGCTACAAAATGCTAGATTTATCGGTAAATGTAAAAATGAAACCCAGGAAATTATAAAATCTCAGGGATCTGTATTTTTTACTTTCTTTTGGACTCTAAATGGCTGTCATAAATAAATCACAACAGCTGATCAGTAACTGTCTGTGGATATATACATCTGAATCAAATGGTATCTTCCTGTGCTTAGTCTGGATTCCTGCTCACCTGCAGCTGAGACCTGATGCACCTTATCATTCTTTTACTTGTCTCAAAATAACTCCTCAATAATACACTAGCTCTGCTTACATGGGTACACCATCACTGTTAACTCTGGTGTTCATGTCTTAACCAAGCTGTGACCATCCAAGACCCAATGCACAGGATGGGTGTACAAAATCCCTTACAAACTGTTTTCCCAGTGCTGGGTACTGAAAGAGTTCACCTCACTGTGTACCTGATCCACATTCTTACAGACCACTATAAAATTGGGGTTTGCTACACCAAAAGATGCCACCACCAGGAAGCTGAGTCTGGAAGAAAACATTCACTCGCAAACAGCTATAACCTGTGTGCTTTCTCCAACCTGTCCTCCCACCATATACATCATGCCTTCCAGCTGATGAAAAATGTACCAGCTTGCTTAAACTGAAACTCCTGTTACTTGTGAGATCCATGACTGCTACGGTCCCACAAATTTATGTGTATAGAGTTAGTATTCTGTCAGTATTTATGTCACTGTTAAACTGACTGGGGTAGAGTTACTTGAAAACTACAGCTATCATTTACAAAGAAAAAGGGGGATGTCAGTGCTGCAAATTTAGCTGTTCTATTTTCTGTGTTCTAAAATGAAGGACTAATGTAAAAAATAATAACATGACCTTTAGTATATACATGTAGGTTCAGGACCAAGAAATACACTACAGTATTGAAGAGCAATTACCAAAAAGCAATTGGCTAAATTAATTAGAAATGTGAGATATCTGGTTCCTACATTCAGAATTTTAAATGTAAACTTGAAAAATATTACTGGAAAGTATCAAATACAAAATTAATATTTTATAGCCAGACAGGAAGAATACGTAAAATACAGGAATAAAACACAGATTCCTGTTCTGAGATGCACACATTACTTTAAATGGTATTAGAAAATTCTGGCAAGTAAATTCAAGGGCGACAGCTGTTAGTGGAAGTTCATTACTATCATCTTCATATTTCCATCTCTGGAGAAAGATGCAACCCCTTGTCTCGCACATCATACAATTTTCTTTGACACTTTCACTTAATAGTTTCTCTGAATGGTAACACCCATACTCTCACAAAATGTATGGAGGTTATTCAATGATCAGAAGCCATCTAGACAATAGACAGTTTCTCTAAATTTTCTTAAGGTACAGTATGAACCCTGACTCACATGGAAGACAGTAAATAACACTGATTCCTGCAATTGAAGTTCTCCTGGCAGCTCTCCCAGCAAAGTACCAACCAACCTGTTCAGTTTACAATACCTAGCAGAATTGCAGCCTGACAAAGCCTGACTGCAAACGTGGCCTTTTTCCAGTGCTTGTCAGGACGAGTTCAAAACATGTACTCACCAGGCACAACTATTTGTAGATCCAGTGATTGCAAATAAATTATCCCAATTTGCAATAGCAGAAAATTTAACCTGCTCTGGAGTTAATAGCTATTGCTTCGAAACCCTTCCTTTTGTAGGGTGTTGCAAACACACGCTCCACTTAAACTATAAGAATCATCTATATTAATTCCCCCTTGGAAAGCACAGCTCAGGAAGATTAGCAGGCTGAGGTGTCACGCACTTCAGTGAGATACATTCAGCAGCACCAGCCCAGCAGTTACGAAAAAGGGGCGAAAGATTTTGATACGGGTTTCTCCAGGATGCAAGTGACATACTTATTAACTTAGGAGGAGTGGGGAAGAGCAACGGCACTTGCTGCCAGTTTGTAGCTGTACCCGAACGAGATGTAACTTCACTCCTGCACAACGCCCGTGAGGGGCAGCGCCGTGTCCCCGGGGATAGCCCAACACCACGGCGGGACACCCCGCAGGGCACCCGCTGCGCGGGCCATTTGTCCCTCGCCTGACGCTCCCAGCACAGCAGGCGTTTACAGCTGTTATCCCCAGCTCACTGAAGTGATTATGGTACCGGCCCTACGCCTGGCCCGCAGTGAAAACCCTACAGTTCAATCAGTGGGCCGAGGCGGCTGGGCTAAGGCGGATCCTCGCTGATAGGGGTGGGCTTGAGGTAAGCGGTCCCTCCTTGCCCCGAGAGCCAACTCCGGCGGAGGTGACTCAGCCCCGCCCGGGCTCCGTGAGGCGCCGACACCTCACTCACCGCGCACGCTCCCCGCAGCCGCCCCATAAAGACTACGGCTCCCGTCATGCAACGCGCGAGAGGGCGCCAGCGCCAATCCCTCCAGGTGGCGCGCGCTGCATGCCGGGCGTCGTTGTTCTTCGGGCGCCTTCCTCAGCCCCGCCCCGCGCGAGGGGCGCGGTGCTGGGCCCCGGGAAGCGCCCTGTCCTCGCCTCTCTTCGTGCTCATTCCCCGTGTGAATTGTTTTCGGATCGCTCGCTGAGTAGCGCCTTGGGTGTCTTCCTGCACAGGGTGTCCTTCTGCAGTTCCCGTAAGTTCCTGCGCATCCCGCAACGCTGTCAGAGCTGGTTTGTCCTTCGGCGCCCGCCGTAGGCTGCCGCCCTCCAGCTGTCGGCGCCTTTGTGCGGCGGCGGAAGGGACGCGGGGGCGGTGGAGCGAGGCCGGAGCGGGGCAGGAGGCGCCGGCAGGTGCGGGGTTCGAGTCGCACCCGGGCGGCTGGCGCCCGAGGGGAGCGAGCGCTGCTCCCCTGGGGCTCGCCCTGCGGAGCGAGGGCCGGGCGGCAGGGTGGGGCCGGGGGTGGCCCGGCCCGGGCTCCCTGAGGGGGAGAGGCCGGGAGTGCCGCCGCCTCCCGGGCCGAGGGTGTGGCGGAGGACCCTGCCGGGGCTGGTAGGCGCGTTCCCCGGTGCGGCCCCCGTGGGGTTTGGGATTTCTTGAAGGTTCTGGCGGCACCAGGTTCGTGCCGCTGTCAGCCCCGGGCGGGGCGAGCGGAGCGCCCGTCCCGCTCCTCGGGGATCCCTTCCCTAGACGGGCGGGGAGGGACTCGCGGTGTGACAACGCGCCTTCCTGGTGCTGTGCCAAACTGACACGGGAATGCCATTCGAGAAGGCCGACCGTAGAGTATTTATTTACTTATTAGTACTTAAATGTTTACAGAGGACATGAAGAAATACATGCGTGTACCCCAATATACATACTACTATATACATATATATACCCCATATATACCCCAATATACATACCTACTATACATACTACTTCTTCATGTTCTCAGTAAACATTTAAGTAGTGGTAGACAGAAGAGGCTTGCAGCATTTTGTAGTCTTGTCTGTGCTTAGGTGTGCAATGCAAATGCAGGTATCCTTAATTTTGAATTAGTGTGTAGTTATATTACTAATGCATAGTCTTGTGTCCTCGGTGTCAAGCTTAGTGTAAAAACCATTTATTGTTCCTTCATTTGTTGTAGAACCACTTCTGCATTTTCTTTGCAGACTTAAATTTGCTTAAAAACAGTAAAATTAAGCTGTTCTCCATTTAGCCCATTTACACAGTTTTTCATACCTGTGTTCTAAATCTCTGTTAAGTTCTAAATGTTGGGAGTTTTCCACCTTTAATTGTTGACCTTCTTGTCTATATTTGAGTGAGTTACATAGCAAAACTTTTTGTAGCATTTTTGTCTTTAAAAGATCCACCAATTTCTTAGTGTACAAAAAGTTTGGGACAAAAATTGATAATACATATATTTTACAGTTTTCTTTGACCATCATACTTGTATTTACATTGTCTTGTAATTTATAGTAATGCTACTAAATTTTTTAATGAATATTTTGAATCATACAGCAGTACATAGAAGGATGTATAGTTTACATACTATATAAGTTATAGGATGCCAATATTTAGCTGTCGAATTGAAAAGTGAAAGATAAATACTGTATTGGTGCTCTCCTTGCTGTTTTCAGTCTCAGTTGGCTCTGTAGCTGTGTAGAATCCTATGGCAAAATCAAATACTCCCATCTTCAAAGTAGTTCCTTCAAACAGCGTCAGAACTACGTTAGGAATGGATGCTGTCCCCATGTCATAGTTCTATCTGTTTTAAATCAATCCCTTGAGAATGTGTTAAGTGAAAGAAAAAGGGAAATAGGAATGTAGTTTGGAGGTTTTTTTCAATTATTACTGACTTTTCAGGTTTCTGGTTGTAGTAAGCTAGTGTAATTTCTTTAAGGATAGCTTCTTTAAAGGAAAGCTGCTCTTTAAAAAAAAACCCCAACAGACAAAAAACCCAAACAACCAAAACAAAACCCAAACAGTAATGTGATTTCTGTTGATCAGTGTTACAGCCATGTCTGACAAAAGTGAACTGAAGGCGGAGTTGGAGCGCAAGAAGCAGCGATTGGCTCAAATCAGAGAGGAGAAGAAGAGAAAGGAGGAGGAGAGAAAGAAAAAAGAAGTAAGAAATAATTGTCACTTTGAAGTTTGGTTTTGCATATGTAACTTGCCCAAAATTTAAGGGTAGGTTCACACAATTATTTGCTGTGTGCAGTTCAGGGAGTGTCTGTTTAATGGATGGTGCCAATACAAATGTAGTACTTCCATTTTCTGAGGAGAGCAAACACCTACTGTTTTCTTTACAATTGTCCATATGATGTTATATATTAATTTTGGGTTTTTTAAATCCTACACTGGCGTAAAGTTCTGATTTCTAAAGCTACTTGTGTGCATGTGACATCATTAATCAAATCACTGTAAACTATTGCCTGAAAGCTCTGCTTAATCAGTTGGAGTGGTGTTAACTAATTTCTGAAGTACAGCCCACAGGATGTCTATATGTATTGTCTGACTGTCAGTATTATTGTTGTACAAATACTGTGCTATGCTCTTTCACCCATCTATAGGCTGAATTTTAAAGTCAGATCAACATTCAGGATGTATATGGTACTTGGGTGTTAGACTTCGTTTGTTAACATTGTCTTCCGTATTTCTCTCTCCTAAAGTGTGTGACAGTCAGTGATTTATTGCTGTTTCTCCTGAGTACAGATTATGCCCTATAAAAGAAACTTTTGCTGGAATGTTTTGGTGTTTGGGGATACTTTTTCAAGACTTCTCTATGTTTTCGTTATGATCTGGTTGGTGTTCTAAATTAGGATATGACTGAAGACTGGACAGCTGCCAACTACATGATTCAGACAAAAAGGAGAAGGAAATATCTCAAATTATGTTCTAATGATCTTATAACAATGTATGGCCTGTATCTGAGAGTCCACATGTGATGCAATAGCTCAGCAGCTTAGAACTTGCTCTAAAATTTGGGAATTGCTTTTTAAAGAATCAGTTAAATGATTGTGGAAAGATACGGAGTGTTCAGCATGTTTTACAGTAGAGCTTGCGTTATTTCTAAATTAAAGAGGATGGGGTTGTAGGTTTTTGGGTGGTTTTTTTTTTTTGAAATCTAGCAGATAACACAACTTAAAGAAAACTACTATTCCTTGACACAGTTGTTGTGATTTCAAAATTGTAACAATACAACAGTGTTTCTAAAACACTTTCATATCACAGATACATAATATTATTTGTTCAGTCTTTGCATATTTCAGTGCTTAGCATTAGTGTAAAAAAAAAGGTATTCTTAATCTTATGAAGTGTTATTCATTGTGGCAAACTTTTCGGATGTTTATAGGTGTCTTTTAAAGACAGTACTAAAGCTACAGAAATTTACTATTCCTTCCATTTACTTTATCTACAAAAAGGACCATCAGAATTACTGGAGTCAAATACTTAATCTGTGTGATGATAGCTTTCAGAAGAACAAAAAAAAAACGCCGTGAGGTCTCAAAATAAATGAAAGGTTAAATGCTATAACTTAATTACTGAATCACTTTTAGACTGACCAGAAGAAAGAAGTTCTTCCTGTACAAGATGAATCTGATCTTGAAAAGAAGAGAAGAGAGGCTGAAGCATTACTTCAGAGCATGGGGTTAACACCTGAGTCTCCCGTTGGTAGGAATGTTAATATTTGTTTGAGATAAATGTTTGAGATTTTTGTTTGGTTGTTTTTTTGGGGGGTTGAGGTAGTTTTGGGGGTTTTGTGTTGGTGGGCTTTTTTTATGGTGGTGGTTTGTTTATTTATTTTTGTTAGGGTTGAGGTATTTACATATCTAAAATTAAAATTCTCACTTTCTTGGGGGGGGTATACATGTCTGTTTTTAATACTAATTTGTCCTCCATGATCTCCGTTATAAATGCCAAGTGATGTGCTTCAGTACACATAACACTCTTCTATAAAATACATGTTTTACACTTAGTGTATTATTTGAAGTATATTAGTTAAAATATATAAATATCATGTTTGTGTTTTATTCCCCCCCCATTTTTCCTGCACATTATTCTACTGTACTTTTTTTCCTTACTCTTTTTCAAAATGCCAAATTTTAATCTTTAACACCCTCGTTTTTCTTAAATCAAATACCTGACTGACTTTGATGGTGCAATAGCAAGGCTGAGTATAAAAATTGATTGATTGATATCTGTGCAGCATATTGGTTGTTGATTTTTGCCTTTGCGTAGTCACATTGCTCTGGAAGATGAAAGCAAAGAGTGTGATAATTCAACTTCATTTTTTGTCTCTTAGTCTGAAATTGAAGAGGTTTAAAGCTTATCAGTTTGGCTCATTGGTGAGGTTCTGTTTCAACTGGATTTGTAAATAAGTAATAATAATTTTTTATGGATATAGTATATCTGTGATTATATTTTCATAATTGCTTTTGTATAATCTTCAAGTGTTCAAAAGCAAGCATGGAATAAACACTGTTACTGCTGGTCCCATTCCAACAGCCACAGCAGTAATTTCTGGTAATTTGAACACTTTTCATAGTTGAGAGATTGCATTTGGGCTATGTTAGCACTGGCATACAGCTTTTTAAGTAATCAGTTCTGACCTACTACTGATTTTGCTTGCTGGACTAATGGTTGAACACTTCCCTTGCATGAAGTTTTGCCAAGGCAGTTGATAAGACCTTTGTAGAAACACGTATGGCTGTTGGTTTTTTTCAGATCTGTGAGAGGATCCGAAAACCACAGCACAGTGAGTCCTCAAAGCAAGTCATTGCATAGGCTCAGAGTAGCTGTCCATGAGGAGCTTGGGGGTGTTGGCATCCAAGACTGGGGTGCAGCCCAGCCTGTTGTGGTTAATTCCACGGAGCATCTACTTAAGCATACCCTTCAATGGAACATTTGCAGGAGATTCATTCTGTTCCCTTTCAAGATAACCAGATGTGATGTGGATCCTAAATCAAGCTACTATATCCTCCTTGGTACCTTACAGTTAGCGTGCCTAAGGCACAGGTTCCTTTTCTGCTGAGTGGGTACTGGCAGATGCAGTGATCCTGTGCCTGAGCTGAAGGTAACTCATGGCTGGGCTGCTTCGTGTGCTGGAAGCTTGTGCTGGCACTGTCAGTGGAGCTGGATAGTTTAACATTAGATTCCTTGATAGAAAATGGTATTAAAAATTCATAAGACAATTCCTGTCCTGTTAACTGCCAGAGGGAGAGCTCTCTTGTAGGAGGAGGGACCACAACAATGTTAGTATGATTTTGGTGTCTACTGTACTTCTTATATAAGAAGCCATAAGTTAGTGAACCAAAATTACTTTCAAGAAGTTATTGTAGTTGAATCGTCTGTTGGGGTAGGTGAAATTTCATTTGTTCTCTTCGGAAGACTGTTGGTCTTTCAGTGGGATTCCCCTGAGTTATGGGAAGGCTTTCCCGAAACTGGCTTTCCCCACAAGAGGGCGGTGCAGCACCAGCGCTGGGCGCGGGTTCCTCGGGCCGCGCTTCCTGCGACCTCAGAATTTCTCTCAGCGCGCCTGGTAATGCACAGAAACGGTGATAGAAGGGCCTGTGGGCGTTTCCTTGGGGGTAAATTAATCGTGCCTGGCGATGAGGAGTTGAAAAATATATATACTCTTATAAATCCCTATTTATATAAATATAAAGTCTGAGTATGTTTATGTGTGAATTCACAAAATATAAGTCTAAATCTATAAAAAAATTCTCTCCTATTGGAAGAATGAATTTTTTAAAACAATTGAAGAATTCACCGTGAGTTTTGTAAAATGAGGGGAGAATTTTTGTCAGCCAGAGTTGTGTCTGTGTTTTGGGATGGGATGGAAAAAATCTCTAGAATTCACAATATACTTGCGATTTCAGGAAATTCTGTAGAAATCTTGAATATCTAAATTCAGAGTTCTCCTATGCCTGACCCCTGACAGAACAGATGCCAAGTTATGGACATAGTTTGTGTTTAGTTGATTAAAGATTCTTTTTAAGGATTGCTAAGCAGTGAATTTTGATATATTACTGAAAAATTAAGCATATGAGTAGCTTCAACACACCTCTGATTCTTAAGTATCAACCCTAAACTTCATTAAATAATAAATTTGACTATTTCTAAAAAAAGTTGAAAGAAATGTCAAACTAACTTTGTGTTTATATCAGATTGCGTGATATCATTCACTATTATGTATCAGTTCCAAAAAACATGTTCCTTTTTAAAGTGTAAATGCAGTCTTCACCTGTGTGCTGAAAATGAACTGACTTAAGGAAAAGTTTCAGTGTGGCAGTACTAGACTGTTTACTGTCAAGTAAAAAAAAAAAAAATCATCCTCAAAACCTAGCACTAGAAACTTTATTGTAATACACAAAATTTATGTGGATTTGATTCAGACTAGAACAAAAATAACTGCATGCTGCATGACCAAGTCACTTTTTGGTCCATGTTTTAGTGATCATATATTTTGAAATAACATTGCCAGTTTAACACGTTCATTGTCTAATTTTTAACAATGACTGATGTCAAAGCTGTATTAACAACTGTCCTTTTTTTTGTTGAAGCAATGTGGTCTGGTGGAAATTACCCTTTGAAAATCGATGTCATCATTTGTCAGAAGTTCAGTTTAAAGATATTTTTTCAGTTCATTTTCTCTTTAATGTCTTTCGCTCCATGTTTTTTTTTGTATGCCCCAGATGCATAAATGCCAAACAATTGCATGAAAGTCCAGCATGAATTGTTAACATTGTCTTTTCCCCTCTCTTTCTACTGTTCATTTTCATCCATGTACTTTTTTGTTTGCCATCACTTTTTTTTTTTAATACTTCATTTTAAATTAATTTGAAAACATCCTAAGCTGTGCAACCTCTGCGAGTAGTAACAGCGGATACCTGTCTGTTTCACTATTTAGTCCCTCCTCCTACCTCTCCGTCTTCCAAATCTGTGAGTACGCCAAGTGAGGCTGGGAGCCAGGACTCCGGAGATGGTGCCGTTGGATCTAGGTACGTCACTTTCCCTGTCATGTTACTTTGCTCAGTACTTGTATTTTGAATAATTAAGCTTTAGAAGGAGTCAAGGTTAATTACTTGATTATAATAGTATGAAATTACAGTGTACAGGACTGTTTTGCAGAAGTGCTTCACTTTAAAATTTGAAATGCAACTACAATAACAGGGAGTTGTTTAAACTTGCAAGTTTAAAGTAAAATGAATGTGTTGGGACAACAACAAACTGGAAAAGTCCAACTTCTGGGCTCTTCCAGCTTTTTCTAAAGCAGGATGTGTATGAATGGTAGTGTATTTCCCTTTTTCCTCAATCCTGATTGGTCTAATAAAAGGTAATATCTACAGACTTTGAATTACTTCTGGTTTTAATTTTTCCTTGCTCAGAACCATATTTCTCATTATTTCACTTTGCAGCCGTCTGTATAACAGCACTTGCAATCTCTCTTATTTTACCAAAACATAACACTATCTTAGTGCAGCTACAGTTTTTTGTTTTTGTTTTTTTTTCCTTCAGCAGAACTTACCCCATCTATTTGACCATTTCTTTATATATGATGGTTTGAGACATGCTGCTGTAAAATAGAGTCAGATAGATATTTCTGTTAATATTCAAAGGGGTGATATGGGGGTGATAAGGTGGGAAGCACTGCTTCCAAAGGGTGTTTCTACTGATTCCTGTGCACAATCTGCAAATAAGAGCAGTAGCTGCCTGTTAATATTGGTATGATATTTTCTCAGCAGATTAAGTTCCTGTACCTAAAATGTACTGATTATGCATTGTGGATGAAGTTTAGTTAAAGCACAGTAACTGCAGCAGTTATCACCAGTTATTTTTGATCTTGTACAAGTAATTGTTTTGGAGAAGGAACGAATACTTAGACCACTTTGAAAGATCTTTTAAAAAGACTGCACTGACATCATGTATACATATGGATTTTCACTTAATTATATACAGTCTTAATCTGCAAATATTCAAAATATTAATGACCTGAACAGTGGTTTCATGGTGCCTGTTTCTAAGTAGAAATCATTATGTTAGAACAGAGAATACATCAGGTGGCAAATATGAACCCAAACTTTTTTTTAACAGTGCCTAGGTGCGGTCTTGTTTGTCCATCGTGGTAATTCAGAACCAATGTAATTGTTCCTTAACTGAGTAAAAAGCAGATTTTAATTACTTTAAATCTGTGATTATTTCTTATTAAATAGTAATTTTATATTTAAATTCCTTGAAACAAGAAGTATTTCATGATGACTTTTTTTAAAGAAAGTAACTTCTTTCCATTCATACCTAATTTAAATTCAGTATGAAACAATATGTGTAGGCCACATACCTGTAACTGAATGCCATGTTGTGTAGTAAATGTATTTCTACCACATAAGTGCACTGTGCTCTCTGATTGTATGTTCTCAAACATAGTAACACAATGTGGTACACAAACATTTTCTTATGAAACCCCTAAGCCTCCGTAGCTTCATGCATTTTCAAACTTAAAAACTAAATCTGTGTCAAGATTGTGGTATTTAAGGCATGGAGGTATGAATGTACAGCTAAACTGAAGGCGTTATAGAGTCCTTATTCTCTGACCACTGGATAATATTCTTCCCCTCCCCCAGGAAACAGGTATCTGTATCTCAGACTATTAATGCAAGTTCATACACTTCTAACCAATCCATACATTTGAACCTGAAAGTTGAACTCTGTGATACCACTTGGTCTGTTATCTGGTATTTCACAGGTGACTCATAGCAGTATGAGATGTGTTAGAAGGCCTCTTCTGTGATGCTGAATCTTGTCAGTAACTCTTTTAGTAATTAGTAGAACAGTGTTCAGACTGTTCCTGCTGTTACTTCCGTCTTGCTTTGTTTTCGTCAGTGGAGGGTTGTTTCCTAGTTTGAGTCTAGTTTTCTCCCTTTTCCTCAGTTAAGAGTATAAATTCAAGACTAGGAATTAATACTGTTGGTTTACTTTTTGGCTAGGTGGATGCTTCATAGAACTGGTTCAAAAGCAAAAAAGACTTTTTAGAGATACAGGAGGCATTAGGAATGTGCCTGGATACAGGGAAGTCCAGGCATATATGGAAGAATGGGCACTTCTGTTCACTGAAGCTTGTAGATAAATTCATTTAACTCAAGGCATAGCAAACAACTGGAAAACTAAAGAAACAGTGGTTTACATCATTTTGGTACATACGTAATAGTTGAATTTTATCTCAGAATGTTATTTTTGTTTTAAAATAATATCTCTGAGAAACATTTAAATGTCTATCCTGCACTGCTTGTTGGCTTCAACTATTTTAAAAGATAGACTGTCCCTGACACTGCTGAAGCAACTGTTGAAAGTGAAAAGAGTGCATTGAAAGCAGAAAAGCTACCTCATTAAGGGCCAGATCTTAAGCAGGTGCAAAAGTTGGAGCCTTTTATATTCGTTGCCCTTTCCCCAAGTTTCTCTCAAATGGGATTGAAAAAGTTGAGAAAATGTTTGACAAGTGTTGTGGTGATGCAACATTTGTATCTGTAGCTAAGTTACCCTTTGCAACATGAGGTTTGGTTGGGGTGGTGGTTTGGTTTTGCTTATGATTGAACATGAAATGCAATATACAGCTTGAAGTCTCAGGCACCAAATTAAACTCCAAGCTTAATTCTCTTTGCTGTAGAATTATAGCAGAGATGTAACAAATAAGTATACTCAAAGTAATTGACTGTATGCTAAGTTTTCTGATGCACGAAAGATATGAAAATGTTTTGGAGATTTAAGTGTGAAGTTATTGCTGTGGATGCAATTGATTTGCTAGATATGAAGACAGTGGATTTGTAATTCTTAATTAAACTATGATTAATACTTCTAATGCATACTTTCTACAAGAATGAGGTAGTGCATGACACTCATGAGCTTTTATGGCATTGTGTGTACATTTTTCAGATCAACTTTGCTTTTAGGAATTCTGCAACTGGTTTATAGGAAAGTTACCATGTATGGGTTGAAAATGTAAAATTACTTATTTTTTTTCATTCAAAAACATGGTATTGATATATATATATATAAAATAACATCTGAGAATGTTGGAAAAAACCCTGCATGTTAATCTGATAATCTCTTACAAGTGTGTCTTTAAAATTCTGGCCAAGCCTGATAGCAACCAATAGACTACATGAAAATTTGTGAAGAAAGGATGAAGGCTACAACTGAAGGGGGAGGGAATATTGATTTCCCCCTTCATATTTCTCCTGGTACAAAAGCAACTTGAAATAGATCCATTCTGTTCATTATTCCACATGACTTTGAAACGTGTTATTAATCTAAAGCCCACTATTTCTGAGAGATTTTAAGTATCTTAAATGGAGTTGGCTCTAACTCAGATGACACATAGAAGCCCAAGGCAGTGCTTAACCCATAATTACTGCAATGTCACATCTTGGAAACTCTAGCAGTTCTCTATCCCAGTGGAAATGCTTTTTTGCCCCGCTACCAGGAGGCTTATGTGTTGACTTATTTCCTTTACCAATATGACAGTTTCCTCCACATATTTACTGCTCTGGGCAAGTTTGCATTACGTTAACAAATGCAAACTGTCTGTCTTTATATGACATGAACAAATTTAACAGGAATGGAAGTTTTTAGTGGTTCTTGTCAGTATTTAAAATATTTTTATTTGCCTTTCATAAAGGCTACGATTTTTGCAGGTCTTTAACTTTCAGTCTTTAAAATAGTTTAATTCTTTACTGATAGCTCTGAATTCTTTGTTTGCTTCTTAACTTTTATAATTACTGCATGTGTCATTGCACTGGGTGCTGAATTTCCCATAACTGATGTTGCATTGCCTTGTTTCTTGTGAATAATGAAATAACTATAAGCTTGCTGTAACTCTAGAATTTTATAGTGTGTATTTGCTTCACTAATCTCTGGCCTTTTTTGCTAATGCTGCATGATTGTTCAACCTGGGGTATCAGGACGCTGCATTGGGATACTGATCCATCAGTTCTTCAGCTCCACTCTGATTCCGATCTGGGGTATTGCATAGATTTCTTATATTCCCTCTTTCGTATGCTTATGGATAATAAGAACTTATTTTTTCTTTAAGACTTCAAGTTGTAGTTGTTAAGAAACTGTTCTGTAAGTAATAGAAATTCACTGTCCCTAGACTTAGCACAGTTTGCTTGCAATGGGAAATTTTTATATTATTTAATATACATTAGTTGCTTATTTCTAATAACAAAACTTATTTGTGTTTTTCTTTGAATCTTTCTTTGACAAAATGTAAACTTCAGAAAGTAATTTATTTGAAATAAAAAGGTTAGAATAACTGCATTTAAAAACAGAGCAACTCCCATCTTTTCTTATAAATATGTTTATAAAAGCTGTATCTCATTGTAAGCACTTACTGAAACCTGTATTGTGCTCTAAGAATTATGATTCTGCTCACCAAAACCTTTCAAAAGGCATTACTCTTCCACTTTTATCTTAGGAAAGGAGTGGATAATGAAAAACTCAATTTGATATAGGTAAATTGTTGGATCATTGCAGTATTCTTACAGGACATACTGCAATTAGCTTTTATAGGAAGCTACAATGACTAAATTAATTTTGTGCTGGGTTTGGAAGTACATTATGTATTGTAGTTTGATGTTAGCTATATCTGCCTTTATAGGATCTTCCATAAACTAAAGCCAGAAAGCTCAGAGGTTTCCAGTGTTGTCCTCTGGAATAACATATTATGGATAAATCACTTGTCAGTGTGAATGTCAAGTTAGACTTGCAGTTCTGCATTCTAAATGCTATGTTAGAGGTGAACAAAAAAGGGCAGCAAAGTTAAAAGATTAGGAAATGCTTTTTCCTTCAGAATAACTAAGGTGGTTTTCAAACTTTAAAATCCTAGAACTGTTGCTGTATGAACATGACTTGTCAGCAGATCTGTTCCACTTAAAAATAGGGATGTGTCATATATGTGGCAGTACTCTGGTCAAACACAAAGAGCAAAAATTTAAAATGATATCCTACAGTCTGGATATTTATATATGCAAATATTTCTTTTTGTCACAGATGTATAAATAGCTGATTTTAAATAATAATGATAAAAATTATTAATAATTGTGTGACTTCTTCAGAGTTGAGCTTTCACTGGGTTTAAGTTTGACTAAGCAGTGCTGTGGCAGGATGATTTGGGTATTATTCTAGGCAAAATGTGAAATAATAAAGTTACTTTTTTTTTCTGATTTCTGTATTAATTTTGTTTAGACGTGGACCTGTTAAACTTGGAATGGCCAAAATTACACAAGTTGACTTTCCTCCTCGAGAAATTGTTACATATACAAAGGAGACGCAAACACCTGTTATGACTCAGCCAAAGGAAGGTGAATGATTAACTTATTACTACCTAAGTTATTTTTTGGTTTCTTTGATTATAATAACGATGACTGGCTGAATTAAAACCAGCATTTGTGATCTTGAAACTTAATAAGGTAAATGAAGGTTGATATGTGAGATAATTGATATAAATTCTGTTATTAAATTCATACAGGTCTTGCTAACTATCATTCTGCATCTTGTTTAACATCACTCTTACCTACAAATACGTGGTATTTTCACAATCCTAGTAACTGTTCAGATTAGATGCTGAGTTGCTTAGTTAGCTGACAGCTGATAAATAAATGGGATATATTTTGCATTTATGACATTGAAGAATACACACACAACTTGGCACATGTAGGACAGGGACATGATTTGAGACAACTGGCGTGGCTTCACCAAGGGCAAGTCCTGACTGACCGACCAACTGGCTTTCTGTGGTGGAGTGACTACATCAGTGGACAGGGGAAGGGCTACACATATCATCTCTTTGGACTTCTGTAAGGCTTTTGACAGAGTCCTGCACAACAGCCTTCTCTCTAAATTGGAGAGAGATGGATTTGGTGGGTGGACTGTCAGTTGGATGAAGAATAGGTTGGACAGCTGTATCCAGAGGGTTGTGGTCAATGGTTCAAAGTCCCAATGGACATCAGTGACAAGTGGTGTCCCTCAGGGGTCCATATTGGGACCAGTGTTATTTCGTATCTCTGTTAATGGCATAGACAAAGGGATCGAGTGCACCCTTGGCAAATTTGCAGGTGACACCAAGCTGAGTGGGGTGGTTGACATACCTGAAGGATGGGGTACCATCCAGAGGGACTTGGACAGGCTCTAGAAGTGGGGCCATGGAAATCTCATGAGGTTCAACAACACCAAGTACAAGGTGGTTGGAGCACCCCCTGGTACCAATACAGTCTTGGGGATGAACACATCGAGAGCAGCTCTGCTGAGAAGGACTTGGGGGTGTTGGTGGATGAGAGGCTGGACATGAGCCACCAATGTGCACTTGCAGCCCAGAAAGCCAAACGTGTCCTGGGCTGCACCAAAAGCAGATCAGCAGAGTGAGGGAGGTGATTCTGCCCCTCTACTCCACTCTCCTGAGACCCCACCCAGAGTACTGCATCCAGCTCTTGGGTCCCCAGCAAAGGAGGGACACACAGAGGAGTGCCACCAAGATGATTAGAGGAGTGATACACCTCTTCTGTTAGAAAAGGCTGAAAGAATTGGGATTGTTCAATCTGGAAAAGAGAAGGCTCCAGGGAGACCTTATAGCAACCTTCTATCACTTGAAGGGGTACGTGGCAAGGGGGAATGGCTTTACACTGAAGGAATGTAAGTTTAGAATAGATATTAGGAAGAAATTCTTTACTCTGAGGGTGGTGAGGCACTGGTATAGGTTGCCCAGAGAAGCTGTGACTGCTGCATCCCTGGAAGTGCTCAAGACCAGGCTGGATAGAGCTCTGAACAACCTGGTCTAGTAGAAGGTATCCCTGCCCACAGCAGGGAGGTTAGAACTAGATGATCTTTAACGCCAGTTGCAACCCCAGCCATCTGTGAACTTACTTGAAGGCTGTGTATCCTTACACCAGACTTAGCAATTAACCCCCCCTACTTCTTAAGAATTTGAATTTTTATACCTGGCACTTGTACTTTGAGTTTTAAAAGAAGGAACTAATTTATTTATTACCTTATGCAGCCATTAAACATGGGCTTTCTTTCTGACTTGTTTGCTTTTCAGAAAATAAATTTTTCCAAAGAAAATATGGTCAGCTAATGAATTTGCTTTACAATATTGAGATACTTGAATTTAGCTGTAAACAAAAATACTTGTCTTGACCTAACTTGTGTGTAGTTCTGCAACAAAATCTCTTGGTTGTTTAATATGACTGTATGTGTCTTTGCTAGCAATTTTTGGACCTAATTCTACATTCATAATTTTGCATTTTCCTGTTTTTTGGTATGTGAACTTGGGGTATTTATGCCAGGATATGTCTTTCAGACTTCATTATTCAGAGAGCCAGAGGATAATGCTTTTTTGCTAACTGTGCTTCTTTTCCATTCTTCATTTTATCAGTATTCCTGCACAGATCAGTATTTAGGGTTTTCCTGCTTTCATTTCTCCCATGCCCTTAACATTTCCTTTCTCTAATCCATCAGGTCTCTTTTCCTTCCCTCTCTCAGGTTCATGGAATCTGAAGACTCAGTTCATAGTTTATGTGCTTGAAGAGTTTTATTTCTGCTGCCTGCTGACAGAGGAAATTGCTTGGGATTGTATGATCTGAGTTTCACAGTGGTTAGGCTGTAGTTGAGGTTTACTGTAGTGCAGTTGGAAAGGTGGTCATCTTTATTTCTGCATTTACCAGAAAGCTCTCTAATACATGTGTTGTCTCCTGATCCATTCTACCGTAGAAATACTGATTTCTTTAGAGCCCTCATAAATTTTCTAATGTATATGTGCTTACAGGTGCTTTTTCATCATGTTGGTGTCAAAGATCTTTTTAAGGTCTATCTTAAGACTACATGAATACATTCACAATTAAGCTCTATGTTCATATTTTACAATGACATCTCAAATAGGACATAGGCTTAAAAGAAGACTAAATCATGCTGCCTCCAGAAAAGGAGTTACTGAGTAACAGATTTTTAATGTGGGATGAAAACTGAACTCTTTAAAAACATTTGACAAAATCAATATGCTGAATTTTCAGTGTGCAATTAGGTAAATTTAAATTCTATGAAATGTGTCTTATAAATTCTTGTTCTCACAATCTAACTTGCTGTGGTTTTTATTTATTTAAGAGCATGTACTGTAAACAAAGATAACCTTGCAAAGTACACTTGAAAGTGGAGCTTGCAACTGAATTTACACCTGCAGTAGTTCCTTTGCACAGGAACAAGTTTAGGTTAGATCCAGTGTTCACACCTCCATATAAAAAGAAGTGAACTGGACCCTTAATTAATATATCTTGAGATTTTTAAAATGCTGCTGGAGCTGTGCTTTTGAATAAAGGAAAATAGAAGCAGTTTTATTAGATATGCAGTGCAGTTGTTCTGCACATTTAGGTCCACTTGTGCTGTAGGTTTCATTGTGCTAACCCTGATTTGGAAGGGGGGGAATAAAAACAACAAACCCACAAAAAACCACCAAACTAAATAATCCTCTCTGATCCAATTCTGTGTAGCACAGTGGTTTTGTAGTTGTATCATAATCTGAATTAGGAAACATATTAACTACAACCAATCTGTCCCACCCGGGACATATAAATAGAAGTAAACTAGTTTTAAAACAGTTTCCAGTTGTTATGGAAATGGCAACACATACCAAGTAAGTTAAATAGGAGAGACTTCATGTCTTCAACTAAAAGTTGGCATTTGGAAATGCTTGCTTTGGATTCAGTGTAACAGTTAATTTTGAAATGTGACAGCTTCCTTGGGAGATGAAGGCATTTAGTGTGCTAACAGTTCTTGCAGCTTCCATTATTTTAGTGCAGTACTAATATGTTGATTTATTATGACCTCGAAGTATTTGAGAAACTGCCTTTCTCAGGAAGATTGTCTTTTATTGTAAAATAATAAAATTGGGATCTCCTAGAAATCAGTTCCACCAAGATTATAGGTTAAATCTTACTTGGAGTGGTGTTTTGCTACAGGAAGTCATCCACTGTATACTGAACTCAATGGAGTCTTAAATTTCCCCATTAATTGAAGTTAATAAACATATTTCACTCTAGGAAGATGCCCACATCCAAAGTACACTTAGAAGGTAAACTTGCAATACTTGTTGGGGTGTTTTTTCTCACACTGTTTGTTTGGTTTTTCCTCTTATATTTTCAACAGCCTTAGTCTTCTAACCCTACTTTCCTGTAGCCGCTGTATTTGTTACATAAAAGAAATGAAATGATGAAATGGTTCATTGTTATGAGGAATATAGCAGAAAAAATAGTTCCTTTTTTTTTCTTGTTCTCTTGGAATGTTCTGTTTCTGTTTTGGGAAGTTTTGTCATTCTGTACATACAGTAATAATGACCTTTTTTTTTTATTTAGAGACCAATTAATTTTTTTTTTGCTTGGTAAAAGTATTGTGCCATTCTTGATGCTATTCTCCTTACTTGATAAACTAAGCCCGAGTGTCTCTGTCTGTGTGCCATTACTACACTTCAATAACTTGTCATGATCATAACATGAACACACAGTGTTTAGGTTGCTCCATTCCCCAGCATCCTTGTTCTGACATCCCCTTTTCTGCTATCTACATCTGTTTCTCACTGATGCTGTGTGTAACACTTCCCCTGCTTCCCTCGTTCAATTTTGGTGTGGTCAGCTGGTTTTTAGGGCTATTATTTAACCTCTATTTGGCAACAGATTTTTCACATGTACTATCTGAAAATACATTTGAAATTGTGTTCCATTCTGTGACTCATTTCTTTCTAACAGGCAACAGAAATAGTTTCAACAACAGAGATGTAATTCAGATGTGAACTCTGGTATGTCTTAATGTTCTGCAGGCTCTATGTTGGCCACCACACACAGTATTGTAATTATTGGTGTTAATTCTTTTTTTCTTACCTATACATCTTGCTACACTGCTTTCTACTATACTGTTTGATCTCTTCCTTTGTGATTTGATAACATATTGTTCAAAATCACATGAAAAGAAATTAGTCACCAGTATGCCCAGTAAAGATGTGTTCTGAGTCCTTTAAGTCATCAATTCAAAGAAAGATGGGCATATAGGGGAATATGATTTTGCTCAGCTGTCACAATTAAGGCAGACAGTATTAATGCATTAGCTCCACTCTTTGAGGAATAATTGTCTGCTAATGTTTCCAAGACAGAGAATTGAAATATTAAGCAGAGTAATAACAGTATGGTGTATAGGATTTGCTCCTTGGATGCTGTTATGATGAATGTAGTATTTATGTATTTTAATATTTTAATAATAATAACAGACTCTTGTATATTCATGTATGATCCTTTTGGATCCCTTTCAACTCAGAATATTGTGTGATTCTATATTATCTAGTACATGCCTTAAAGGTACAGTGAAATATAGATGGGAAAACTTGATATGAAGACATTCAGCTTAACAAAAGCTACCCATTTCACAGATGATTTAACTTTGATTAACCTACTCTGCAGCAACAGATTACTCAGACAACTGGAACTCCACTCTGCAGTGCTTATTGCTAGGTGCAGCCTAATTTATAGCACTGCTTTTCTTTCTGTCTTGCCAAAATACATCACAATTTCGATGTTAACTCAAAGTAAAAATTCAGTGGTTCATTAAATCTGTTTTTAGCATTCATTGACAAGAAATTTGCTGCTATTAAAGATTACATAAAAATAGCAGCTACTTTACTACTCAGTTAGTAACCTTAGATCCCCTGTTCGCCTGTCAGAAACAATATGGTGTTAATCCCTTAGCATATTATAATGAATATTCATTAATATGTTGATGTGACAGTCCCATTTCCTGTCTTCATGGCCCTATGACTTTTCCCAGTCTTAGCAGCCTTTTTGTAATCTGGAATTGTATTTGGTATGCTGACAATTGAAGTGGCATAAAATGCCAGTAGGGACAGTCAATAATGAATAAGGGGGCTGAAGTTAGGGAAGCGCCCTCAAGGTTTCCAAACTGAGGTGGCTGACTTGAAATAAATGCAGTACACAACTGTATCATGGGTTCTTGACTTACTAAATGTGGAACTTTTTCAGAAATAGTGTGTCCAATCTTTCAGTCTTTGGGTGATACCTTATTATTATGCCAATTCCTTGCAAATTCCAGCATCTTGCTTGTTATCAAATAAATTCAAGGTAAAGGAGAGACAGGAAAAGTAATTGAAACAAACATTTCTTACCTCTTTTGTAGTCCCACAGTTTAATGCTGCTTTTTTGATTGTAAACTTCTATGAGAAAGCGTCTCAGGTTTGGATAAGAAGCATTCTAATTTTGGATCAAGAACTTGTATACATGGGGGGGTTTTGTTTTGGGTTTTTTTTTTTCCCTACAGATCCCTTAATGAGAAAGTTTTCATATGACTCTTTTTTAGACAGATGGTTTTAGATTTATGTAGTTACAGATAAACCAGTGAGATGACATGTTCAATTTCAAGTCTGATACTTCGAGAATATTAAAATAAGTGCTCTATGCTGCATTTAAATACAGTAATATCAACTGGCTATATGCAGTGAAAGTACTATGAAGGAATTTAGAGCTCTGTATAATATATGCCATTTATGTTTCAAACATTAAAAGGCAGGAGCAATCAACTATATCATCTTTTGAATAAAATATGTAGATTAGAAGGTCACTTAGCACTAAGGGGTTGACCATCTACTTTGACAAGAATTTGACTCCTGTCACTGAAAATGGTACTTAGAATCAGTGTAGTATGACTAATGGGGGGTTGGGCTGAAATTTCTAATTTGGGATTTTCAAAGCTAGAATAATGTATCCAGGGTGACCCAAAACCAAATCTATAAATTTGAAGGCATCATTTAATTCTGCAAGATTGATTGGCAGGGCGAACAAGAGGGGGATTTTTATCTAAGTAACTGTAATGTGTATATATGGTCCTGTATTTGTTGTTCTTAAAATCATGTGTGTTAACTCATATTACATTTTTTAATTAATCATTGTTCACACCTAGAGTGATTTGACATTAAGAATTCCATTCTTTAGAATGGCTACAAGTTGTACAGTTTTCAGGTTACAAGTCTGCTGTACATGCGAATCCATCTAAAAAGGAGCAGTGTCTTTCTGTTTCTCTGCGTGCTTATTTTGCCCAAAAAAGCTTTCATTTTTTTTAAGTAGCACAAAAGCTGTAATTGGCATGCTTTGTAAGGAAGTGTCAATGTGCAAGAGAGTGGAGATCACTAAGAATTCTTTTACGGGTTCTTTCCCCTTTGCACCACCGCCTCCTCAGCAGGGTCACTGAGATCACTAGCTTTTCTTGAAATGGCCATTTTCACTGGCAGGTGCATTATACCCTGTATTTTCAGATTGTTTTTCCATTCTGAATGTTTGGCAGGTTGATTGCTCTGGCTGCATTGACGGAGAAAGGGCTGACAAATGCGGTTGGGCTGGCTGAAAAGACAGTGATTACTGTTTTCCTTTGTGGCTGATTGAGGCCCTTGAAAGGAAAGATTTTAACCTTCACCATTTGGTTCAAAAGTATGAGCATATATTGAAATCATTCATGCCATTTATCTTAGTTCTGTAAACTTGTCAGAACATAAAAATCGCTCAATTTCAAGTAATGTAGGATTGGCATACGTCATTATCATTTTGATTAAGTTGGAGTTTGTATTATTGTGTGCATTATACAGTGTCATTTAAAGCTTTCTTTCCTGCAGGTACAGTTATATTTTTATTGCCTATACTATGGAGTTAGAAAGATTTTCAGACCTCTTTAAACCTATCACTATGTGTGTGGTTTGGCAGCTGGTATGGCCTACAAGCTGTATTTTGTTTGCAGGGTAAAGGCTTGTCTGTAGACCTCCTGGAGTGCTGGTAATTGCACAGGCTTGCCATTGGGGAAAGACATGATTGGAAGCAGTCAGGCAGAAAAATGTTGTGCCATCCCATTGCCATCTCATAGCAGAGAGACAATCCTAGCAGTACCATCTGGTTGTTGCTATCTAGTCAGCTGGCCTGGCTGCTGGGACCATGGCTTGGCAGCTGGTTCCCATCCCTTGACCACCCCCCTTTTTTTTTTCACCCTTTTTGTGTGCATGCATGTGGATTTTTTTTTCCTTTACTTTTTGTGTTAGATAACTTTGAACATGGGTCAGGGAGATGGCTGCAACAAACAAGCCTAGTCCCTGTTGAATACTGTCTCATTACTTGTGATGAGGCATGCAGCAGTCTCCTGCTGCCATTCCCTTATAAGCAGATGACATAGCTGTTTAACCAATAAAAAGAATCTTTTCAGAAGCTTATTCTAGAAAGTGGATGAAGAAAACCAGGAAATACATATTCCACAACATTAAGTAATTTAAAGGTATTTTCTGGTTTACAGCATTCAAAGAATAAAATGTAGAAATGCAGAAAGTGCTGTAAGCCTTGTCAATATTCCCGAACATTAACATTTTGTTATTCATTGCAATTAGGGAAAACACATTTTCCTGTAAAGTTCTCATTGCCAAACATGATAGAGATAATGAGACTTGCATCTAGAATGACAGAAGAAATGTAATCTCTCTGCTATTATCCTTAGCAAAATTTGCCTCTCAGAATAGCAACCTGAAAGCTAATGTAAGCCATCTTCATGCCATGTGCAGACCCATTAGACTCTGATGGTTTCAGATCACAAGTAAGCAGCTGCTCTGTAGACTTAGACATTTGATTTTTCTTTATTCTGCAGCATTAATGTGTCAGTATGTTACACAGAACATGCATCCACCACATGGTTTTGTGTGAAATCATAAATGCCTGTAAGAGATTTCTGCTTTGAATTCTTTACAATTTCTTGTGTGTCTTATTTCAGTTTATGCAACTACGTAATTTAGTGCAGCTAAAACCCAGGTGTAGACAGTGTTCCAGTGATATTTTGGTTGTGATAATGTTATCCTGGGGACTGCATTTTACAAATACAACCATTTTAAGCTGCATGATGCCATTTTACATCAGCTTATTTGAGATTCATATGGAATGTTACTGTTACTCTTTAGAAACACTGACAACCTCACCGTAATGTTTCTCCTTAGATGAGGAAGAGGAAGATGATGTGGTTGCACCAAAACCATTAGTTGAACCTGAGGAAGAAAAAACATTAAAAAAAGAGGAGGAGGAAGAAGGTACAGTTCACTTCATGACATTCTCGGTGTGCTGCAAAGAAAGGCACATTTTTAACTTTTTGTTCCATTAATTTAAAATTAATTTGTTAAATATCAATCAGCTAGCAAAATATAAAATGTAAGAGTTGTTTAAAATCATGATAGATACTTTTTTCTTTCTTGACAAGAATTGGTGAGAGTATGCAGTCCAGAAAACGTATGTACAAATTTTTTTTCAGCTGCCCCTCATGAACTTACAGAAGAGGAAAAACAACAAATTTTGCATTCTGAAGAATTTTTAAGTTTCTTTGATCACTCCACAAGGATTGTTGAAAGAGCTCTTTCTGAGCAAATCAACATTTTCTTTGACTACAGTGGAAGAGACTTGGAGGACAAAGAAGGGTAATGTGAATGTTAAATACTTCCCTGTGAATGTCCAATACTTTTAATTGAAAAAGTGATCTAAGATTGATATCTCCTAATTGCCTTTATAGAGAGATTCAAGCAGGAGCAAAACTGTCATTAAACAGGCAGTTTTTTGATGAACGCTGGTCAAAGCATCGCGTTGTCAGCTGTTTGGACTGGTCATCTCAGGTAAAAAACAATGCTTAGATTAAACAGTTACATTTGTAAATTGTTCTGTGTATTCGACTCTAATAAAAAGTACAGTTGATACAGGCTGCCTTTCTAAATGTGTTCTTTCCATGGTTTGCAAAAAGTAGACAAAGCTGTTAATCTTTTGTGAAAAGTAGTGAAAGGTTTGCATTATAAAAAAAGTCTTTGGCATATTTGCTTTTGGCTTATGGACTACTTGGAAAAGGTAACTCGGTGCTTCACTGAAAAGAAAGCTCACTTAAAAGTACTGGGTTTTACAGTTAAAAGCAAGTTATGATGAAAGAACAAGAACGATGTGTACATTCATGGTGTTTTATGAACTAAATTAGTAACAATTACGGTTTTAACTGACAATTTTTCATTCATTTGTAATGTAAGGTGGGTTTTTAACCCTATTTTGGTGAAAGAAAGCAAAGATTCTAGGATTATCTGAACCATTACCTAATCATCTTGCTTACTCTGAGTTTTTTTCCACTCACTGTGCAGTACCCAGAATTACTTGTAGCCTCTTACAACAACAATGAGGACGCGCCTCATGAGCCTGATGGGGTTGCCCTTGTATGGAACATGAAGTACAAGAAAACTACCCCAGAGTATGTCTTTCACTGCCAGGTATGATTCTGTCTTGGGAGGCTCAAGATTTAATGAGGATGAATTTGGACAAGTACCTTACTGATGTTTGTCAATATAACAATTTCATTGGGCTGGCAACTCACTGTAACCACATTTATTTGCCAACAGATGTAGATAGCTAGAGATTGTGGCTGAGAAACATTATCGTGTTGCAGAATTTCTGACATCATTCAGAATTCAGTCTTGTTTGAGAACTGATTTTCTTACTTTATTTAAAAAACAAAAAAATCTTGCGTGATGGTTGAACCACACAGGTTTGTATGTAAGGGGATTGAGTGGGATTGTATATGCTGCTACAACTTGTTTTACTGAATAAAATGAAGACAGCCTGAGGAGATGGAGCAAGGATGAAAACAAGAAACATGCATCAAGAAAAAGGCAGATGGAAGTTTTCTAGTAGTTTTCTGAAAGATAAACACATGCAAATCTCTTCCATTATATCAAGCCCAAGATAGCCACTTTTTTCTGTTGTTCTGGAAGATTACTTAGTTGAATCGAAATTTAACCTCAAGTTGTCACACTACTGTCAAAGCCCAGATTGCAGAAGTAACTTTGTTGTATCGAAGTGTATTTCTATGTTCTCTGTGAAAATAACCACAGAATTTGGCAAAAAGTTATTAAAATTTTGTGGGTTACTGAGCCTTCCGTTGCTAACAGACTATGCTAGGAGGAGTATAGATGTATGCAGGTGAAAGGAAAGAGAAGGAAAATTTCATTTTATAATGATAAAAAGACTGTTGAGGGGTCACAAAGGGTATGTGAATCCTTAAGTTCATTGGACATTGAAACTGTGTATGAAATAAATCTAGGCAAAGAACTTGGTCTGATATTTGTCCTCATTTTCTTTAGACATAGTGTTATTGAATGATGGTTTATGTGTATTTTGTTGGGTTTTTTTCTTCCTTTCAGTCAGCAGTGATGTCAGCTACATTTGCAAAATTTCATCCCAATCTGGTGGTTGGTGGCACATACTCAGGCCAGATAGTGCTGTGGGATAATCGCAGCAATAAGAGAACCCCAGTGCAGAGAACTCCACTTTCAGCTGCTGCTCACACGGTAGGAGGTGCAATATCTTCAAGGACTGTGCCCTGTTGAGATGTGTTTAATCTCTAGGAAACTCTGTCCAGTGCACTTGATTGATAAGGCTTAAATGTTCATGTCCATATTTTGGACATTCAGAAAAATCAAAGTGTCAGAAAATTAAGTATCAGTTCTATAGGGGAGTATTTGTACTTTTGATTGTATTCAGTCTTTCATGCTTTGTTAAAAGGTGAAGTTGTATATTTTGCTGTGTGTTAATTATATCAGAACCAGTTATTACCTGTAAATTCCTTTCTGATAGTATTTTACGTTTCTTAGCACCCAGTGTACTGTGTGAATGTTGTTGGGACCCAGAATGCACATAATTTGATTAGTATCTCAACTGATGGGAAAATATGCTCTTGGAGTCTGGACATGCTTTCCCAACCACAGGTAAGATAACTTTGAATATATATAGTATTTATTACAGGTTAATATTTTGTTAAAAATGTGACCAACTTAAGAAACATTAATCAACATTTTCCCAACACCCAGAATTAAAGTAGCTTGATATTTGATAAAATATTTCCCCACCTGTGGAATCAAATATTTTCTGTTGATCCTGCACTTGTATTAGTGGTGAAAACAATTTTAATAAGAAAACTTCCTTATTCCTGCCCAGTCTATACAATTGAAATAAAACACCCTTCCTATTGCAAAATGATTTTGTAGGTGTTCATATTTCTTAAATTAAACTGCCGATATTTTCACTACAGGATAGCATGGAGCTGGTTCACAAACAGTCCAAGGCTGTGGCTGTTACCTGCATGTCTTTCCCTATTGGAGATGTCAACAACTTTGTTGTTGGCAGTGAAGAAGGCTCAGTGTACACTGCATGCCGTCATGGCAGGTGAATACAAACTTTAATTATTCAAAGGAAATAAAAATAGTGAAAGGATGAGTCTCTGCATGCTTTACACGCCTAAAATTATTTAAAGTGCATATTTCCTCCTTTGTGTTGAAGGAGTTCAAAGAACCTGTATGTGAATTGCAGTGCACACTTTTTCCTGAGTAAGAGCTTCATTAAAAACAGGAGAAGTTGGAATTATTGAATTGGTATTATGAGTTGTGTTGATGAGGACAGCAAAAGTCACTGTGGTTTTATTCATTTGAATTGTAGCAGAACATTCCAAACTTCGTATCAGTTTTGTAGATAATTGTACAGTTACATCACGCACAAATCTTAAATTGGCTAGCTGTTCTCCTGCTGTTCAATCTATTTTGAAATTGTCTTGACTGTATCTTATCAATTGCTTTCTTAAATACAATTGAGTGTCCAGGTTTCATCTCAAATACACATCACCCTCGCTGCACAGCTTTTTGGTTCCAAAATACCCAAAATTGTATCACTTTTGTGTAACATCCTTCCCGTCTGTTCCCCCCCTTCTTTTTCATTGCTCCTGATAGGAGGCTATTAGGGATATATTGTTACTGGTTTATGTCTGAACCCCATGTCCATTAAGTACATGCAACTTCTCTTAAGTCAGTGGGAGTTTTATGCTCATTTCCGAAGACTGGATTTTGTTCCTTGTGTGAATGGAAGTTTTAGCTATTGCTTGGAGGACAATGTAGTTAAATGTGTGGACTGGTACCTGCTGAATGAGTCTCTTCTCCCTGGGATATATTTTGGCACTGAGGGTTAGTAGAAAATAGATGTTGAACTTAAGGTCTGTTTTCAAGCCTGGTCTTCTGTGATCCTGCTGTGGTGAAGCCTTTTGCAGTGAGGTAACATCCATATAAAGCAGCAAAATCTTCCTGTGGCTATGTTTAAATTGCATTTCAGTGCTATCTCTGTCTGCAGATGTACAGTTTCCAAATAAATTAACCTTGGTTGTATATTCTGAAACAGCAAAGCTGGAATCAGTGAGATGTTTGAAGGACACCAGGGACCAATCACAGGTATCAACTGCCATGCAGCAGTTGGACCTGTAGACTTCTCACATCTTTTTGTCACCTCTTCTTTTGACTGGACAGTAAAGCTTTGGACAACTAAGGTAACTTAGATAGTTCAGTGGTTTTCTTCGTAGCCCTTGACACAAGGTGGTGCTATAATGTAAGCTACTTAAGGCAGTTCACTAACCTGAAGTCAAATCCTGTGAAGCCCTGAGGTTCTTAGCTGCAGTCCTGCAAAGAGGAGGCAGCTGATGAGCAAAACTACATTTAACAACATAAGCTTTGCTTTCAGCTTGTACATCATTTGTATACTTCTGATCCATTCTTTTCACCCTTTTGCCCTTTGTTATCAACAATGATTACAATGTAATCAAATGTAAATCATGTTGTAAAGTCAGTTGCTTCATATATTCATAAGGCAAATGTTTTGCTACAATTTTTGTGGAGGACTAAGGGACAGCACCAAAATTGATGGCAGTTAAACTTCATGAGGCTCACAATTGAAATATGTCATTCCCATTGTCAAGAATTACTTCTTTGTCAGTTTGATGACCTGACGAATGCAAAGCAGAGGAAGCAGAGTTAGACTCTCCCAGTAATAGTCTGAAGTGCTGGTAGTGAATTATCACTGGCTTGATTTACAAGATTCTTAATATGTTAAATTTACAATCTTCTAAAATGTTGTCTTGCTATTGATTGTTTTACCGTAGCAGCCAGCAAAAGGGCTGCAAGCTTTGGAAAGCATACCTTTAATAATAGCATTAATTTGGGGCTGGTTTCTGCAGAGCCAATTTTTTAAAGCAAGTCAAAATGTGAATTACTTTTTAGTTATATTGAAGTTCTGTATTTTGGTTTGCCCTTTAGCTTTATAATTTTGAAGTGTGGGTTTTGGATATTGCATTTTCATCTTTGCTTTTTTTCAGAATAACAAACCTCTCTACTCTTTTGAAGACAACTCAGATTATGTTTATGATGTGATGTGGTCTCCAACTCACCCTGCCTTGTTTGCCTGTGTGGATGGGATGGGCAGACTTGACCTGTGGAATCTCAACAATGATACTGAGGTGAGGGAGTCAGGTTAACAGTCAAATGTAGCTGGAAAACTGTTTGTACACTTAAAAAAAAAGTCAAGAGTTTACCACAGTGTTTTGGTTTGGTTTTTTGTTGTTCTTAGATATTCTGTAGTTCAAGTAACTTCTGTGTAATAGACTGCATTCTTTGATTACAGGGTCACAGCTCAAATGACTCCTTATAATGAATAACAACAGTAATTTGATGTGCAAAACATCTGTTGGTGTAACACTGATCCATGTTGTGAAAGTGATTACAGATCTCCCACCCTGTGACCTTGTCAGCCTATAGCTTAACAGTGTGAACAAACCTGTTACCACACACCACTGTTGTTCCTATTGCCATGGTAATACTGCAGTGAAGGTGTCATTTGTTTCTCAACTTAGAGAATGGAATGTTTGGTTTTCCAGTGTGAGTTATGAACTGCAGTATAGTATAAATCTTTTCCAAGACTTCTTGGCAGTAGGTCAGAGGAAGAACCTGACAGATACTTAGTACTTTTAATTTCACCTTCTTAAAACTACATATAGAAGAAAGTTGTAGACCATATGCCAGCTCCTGGCTTCAAATTGGAATTACCTGGTTCTAACCTTTTGGACAGGACTTGCCCTGCTAAAACAGCTGATTTCATCCCTGCCCTCTGTCATAATCTTTCTTGAGATCCCAGGGCTCCTTGTCATTGACTTGAAAGCACGTCTGTGCCTCTTGTCTCGCAGGCAGAGTGCAGATGTGCTTTTTGATAGAGGACATTTGAACTTTGGCCAAGGGACAGAAAATGTGTTGTTTTGGTCACGTCACTGAGAGTCTTTGTATGGTGTGCAGTCTCTGATCTGCGTACTGCACATCAGTTGAAGTGCTGGGAACTTCTTTTGATACAACACAGAGGGAGTAGGTGTGTTCTGTAAGTGGTAGCTTATAGCTTACCTGATGCATTTTTAGCAATGTGTTTCAAATCCACGTAGGTCCCAACTGCAAGCATCACTGTGGAGGGCAACCCTGCTTTGAACCGTGTGAGATGGACACATTCTGGGAGAGAGATTGCTGTAGGTGATTCAGAGGGACAAATAGTTATATATGATGTGGGAGAGGTATGTACACCATGTGTTGTGCAAAGTGTATTCAGTTTCTTTGCCCTTTACTTAGCAACTCGCTTTTCACTTTTTTTCTCCTGTCGTAACAGGAATCACTTTTAGGTTTAATTTTTGTTTTCAAATTAATGATTCCTTTTAGTGTTTTATTTAGGGTGTTCTAACACTAAATGTGCTGTCACCCAGTCAAAAATGCTGGTGAAATAAGATAAAAGAATCAATGGTTTGGTTTGTAGAGATTGTACCTGTGGCACATGTGAATTCTGACTGCAGTGAGGCAGTGTTGATTTTGTTCCTATAGGGAAGCTGTTGCTATTGCAAGTATGTGTACTGCAGTAGTACAAAACTAATTGATGGGCTGAGGATATAGCACTAGCATTCCCTTTTGGAGGCAGTCTCTCAGATGGAGATGTACAGCCCAAGCTTGTAATAATATCATTATATACTTAAATGGAAGATTCTTGAATTCTGCTTCTTTTATTAGTTAGAGCTATTGATGGTGAGATTGTTTTAAAAAGTGACACTAAATAAAGGCAAGCTTTTCTATCAGAACCTCTTCTGAACATTACTCAAGTTCTCTGATGTTCAAAGTGAGCTCAGATTTATTTATCAGTAGGCCTAAATAACACTCTCTTTGTCCACAGCAAATTGCTGTTCCTCGTGGTGATGAGTGGACTCGCTTTGGCCGGACGCTGGCAGAAATAAACGCCAACAGAGCTGACGCAGAAGAGGAAGCTGCGACCCGAATCCCAGCCTAGAGCTTAAAAACAGGCAGCACTGGTAGACTTGTGAATGATTTGATGCAAATCCTAAAAGTGCAAGCATGTGTCAGTTCAAATCATAGCTTAAGGGAGGAATATATGGATTCAACTATGGACTTTGAAAACATATTAAGATCACTGAAAATCAGATCTTGCATTGTCACTTTTTATATATAAATTACAAGCACATTCTTGGATTTGTGTAACTTTTAATACAGTTAACTTTGACTTTACAAGGTACTTACTTTGCTGAAACACTAACCTGGTGTAAATTTGCTACTTGGCTTCTGAAAATTCCAGGTCTGTCTGAAACAGTACCTTTCTGAAAAGTAAAAGTTCTGTTCCGAAAACTTTGTGTTACACAGACTAACCTTCATTAGGTAGTAAATGTCTGAAGCATTCTTTAATTTGAACTCCTCAAATTACCCATGGATATGCATGCATATGTTCCAAGTAAATGTCATTGTTCATATATAGATAAGCCTCAGACTCTGGTAGTGGGTAATATATATGAATAAAAACTTGTCTGTAGTTACAAACTTACTTGATAATCAGTCCTGAATTAATGAAATACGTATTTAATACCAAGTTCTTTTTGTCTGAATTGGTGCATTAAAAGGTGAGACTGATTCATAAATAAATACTATACAAGCACTTGTCAGCTGCCCTGACCTCTAATCTGTGTCCCTGTAGTAGTTTAAAGTTTCTGGGAGTTGCTGCTTTTGTTTTACTACACACATCACGGAATTCTTTTCTACCCTCAACCTCCACTTCCTACCAAAGCCACTGGCCCAAAGGAAAAGGGTTATTGTCAAATTTTTCTTTTTCCAAAGGATAAGGAACTAGATTTTTACTTCATTTCTATGGCATGATGATTGGCACTGACCTGCTACTAATTTTCTATATTAAGTTAAAGGAAAATTTTTTTCATTGATTTTTTTAAATTTTTATTGAAAACAAACTTTGTAATGGCTTCAGACAGAATAGTTGCACTTTCTGTTAAAGGTTAATTTTTTTCTTTCTTAGCACATTATAAAGTTTTCCATCAAGACTGGCTGCAGTGGGGTTGAGGGCCTGTTGTTTGCTTTTGGGGTAGTTTTGGTGGTTTGGGGGTTTTTAATGAACATTCTGAGTTGTAATAATTAGACTCTAAACCAGTATTGACGCCTTTAACTTAGGATTCTGTGTTTGTTTCTGCTGTTCCTAAGTCTGCTACAGGTATATTGTTTCGCCAGAAGAGCTGGTTTTATATGCTTAAAAATAGGAAATAGGCTTATATTTATTGATCAGCTTTATGTCCAGAAGCATTCTCCTTATTTCTTCATTATTTGTATTTTAACTTTTCTGTTTTGTTTGGGTTTTTTTCTGTTTCTCCTCCTCTCAGTTCTGTTATGAGCAGCGTAGAGACACAGGCAGCAGGAACAGCAATTCCCCCCTTTCCCACACAGTCAGGCTGCTTGGTTTGCAGATATTTACCTTGGATGTTTTCCTCAGCCTTACAACAGCAGCTCTGTTCAGCTGAGAAGCCTGTGAACTGTGTAAAGAATAGGCACATCATGTGATGGTTTGTACCCTTTGGGCACAAGAATTCTAAACGAGCAGAGTGTCTGTTTTCTTGATGGTTTTGGGGGGAGGGGGTGCTTGGGTTTTTGGTCAGTTGTTCTAGTGGGTTTTTGTCTTGAGATTCTTAGTTCTCATTTTATTATACATTTCCCTCAGACTTTTTCTTTTCAGAAATCCAGTAGATCAGACTTTCTTCCAATGGCTGTTGCGCACATGCAGGTCATATGGCACTAGTTTTGTGTAGTTTCAACCTTTTAGTAATTTTCATTTATTAAATTTAGTGCTACTCTGTATTCATTCCTGCTTGTGTTCCTCTCTCCCCAAATAGCTGAGTCCAAATTAAAAATGTTGTCAAACCCATACCTTCAAACATGGAGACCAACAGTGATGGTAGGTACTGCAAACTACCATTCTGGGAGCCAAACTGTCCAGTTTTAGAGCTGTAAGAAATACAAATGCTGTTGTGCATTGTAAGTCTCCTAAGGCCTTGATCAAGTCGGTCAACAAGCTGTGACTAAGATTAAATGCCAGTGGGTACCCATCACTTTTGTAGCTATTTAGAAAAGCACAGGACAAAATATATAGATACAAGAGAGGGTTCCTGGGAAGCCTGTCTCTGTCCAGAGCACTGTACAGAACATGCAATTCTTTAAACAGAATAAAACTAATAAAGACAGGAAGCCTTCTCACTGGGTTATATATATGCATGATACAGAATAGTGATCAAATTCCCAAGGTATATTGTAAACTGTGGCTCATTAAATATTATTCAGCACCAGAATATTTTGTATCTTGCTTGGAGGCTAGAGCTGAAGGAGGGCTTGTCTGTGTAGTGTTCAGTGTTTAAGAAGCCCTTTCTTCATAAACTGACTAAATCTGATTGGTCTGCTGTCACCTGAATAAGTAAATAAGAGAAGCTTGAATCAGTTCATACCGCTGGGATACGCTGCACTCTGGGGCGTTTAACCTGAGAAGAAACATGTAAAACTCCAGATTAGAGGCTGCTGTGCTTCAGTGAAGCAAGGCTGGAAACTCACCCATCTCTTCTCTGGCTGCAGGGGCAATAGAACTACTTTTCCTCTAGGACTGTAGAAGTCTAGACTCCCCTATTTCCTCTGACATTTTTGCATTTAAATATTATACCAGGGAAACTTTCAGCAGACACTAAGCCAGAAATAGTTCAAGCTTGTGCTTTTTCTTCTCCTTTCACTTCAGCTTCCACTTCAATTGCTTTTGCATATAAAAATAATATAAAAAGTAACTTTTTTTTTTTACCCCCACAGAATAACTTAATCTTTCAATGGTACAACAATCTAAAAATAAAGAAAATGCCTTCAATTTTTTTATAACAAGTTTTCTATTCTGGAAAAAAAAGCAGTAATAAGCCCTGTAAAAATTCTTGAGTCTGCTAATAACTGGCAGATCTCTCATTGTGTTTTAAATATGCTACCATAGAGATAAGACCACATATTTCCAGAGAACTCCTTGTAACAAAGTAGTGCTGTAAAATAAAATATTGCCTGTGCTCATCTAGTTACTGTATCCTCTTACAATCCAGCACATTGCATTTTAATTCCTCTGCTGTAACTAGCACTGAAGTGCACTCCTGGAGAGGCTGCGTCCTGTCCTGTATGTTCAGTAAATGGGTGCATCTGATCTTTAATCTGTGCAAGTTGTCCCTACTGGACAACTTTCTGTAAACTCAAAGAAGTGAACTGACATGTTTTTAAACTTTTTATTGTCACGATTGTTAACAAAACGCCTTCAAAACATCTGTACATTTCAAACTATTTTGAACTGCAATACCCATTATATAAATGTACGTGTATAGATGCCCTGATGTCTCTGTACAAAGATGTACAATATGTACAGTAACATTGAATGCAAGCTGTGCAAGGCAAAGTCTAGGCTACAGCTTCATGCCACCGGTTAGAACAAGGCGTAGAACCACAGCTTCAGTCAGTTCCTTGTGTGTAAATAAATAAATGCAGGTATGTATGAATATTAGAAAGGAGCAATGAGATTTGCAAGCTCAGTTCAGCTAGAACACATGCAGCTGACTGGGAAAAATACAGTAGTACTCTTGCGAACTCTTTCCACCGCATCACTTCGGTAGGTTGAAACATCTTTTCAGGATTCAGCTGCTACTTTTTGCTTGAACTGAGGTGATGCCAGGAGCTCGAAACTTTGGAAGATATAACCCAAACTTATTTTCTATACCAGCAAATGTAGCTGTAGCAAGTCTATATCCGCCTATATGTGAAGGGTTTACAGGAGGAAGATCCGAAATTCGAGTTTTCGGGGCAGCTTCTGATCCAGCAGGTTTGCTGTTTGAACAAAGAAAAAGATAAAAAGCCTTTTTGTTATGAAATCTAGACTAAGAAGTTACTATAAATACATATTCAGGCTTAAATACTTAAGTCTTTTGTCTGAGTATGGAAGATGATTAAGGCTGACCTTAATTACCTCTGATGGTGAAGTGGAGGTCAGAGCACTATTTAATTCTAAATCAACCCCAAAACTTAAGTAACAGTTTTACTGATAGTTTTGTAAATTCTTTTAACTTCCAGTGGCACGAGGACAATGGACAAAACTATCTCGCTACAATGGAAATACAATTGGTGTATTGAAATAAATATGAAATGGCTCTTTATTTCCTCATCTGTTTAGAAGCATGCAAGTGTCCCTCAATTATATAAAAGGATGGATGGGGGGATTTTTTACATGCTGCAATTTTAAGTACAGGTATTCAAAATCAATGAGTTTTAATGGGTCCCATGCATGAAAAAAATATGGGTTTTTTTTAAACTTGGCAGCTGTTTTGTGCAAGCTAAATAGCAAATACTTGACTTACAGGCCTCCAAAATCAACATAAAACCATCTCTGCAGAAGTTCATAAGTGACCAAAGTAACACCAAACTGGGGTGAAGATCTGAACACACGAGCTGTTAAATATTACAAATCATAGTGTTAAACAAATGAAATAATTTAGCAGGAGAGAAGCTAAACATTTTTAACAAGGTGTTATGTTTTTCACAATCAGACCTTGTAAAGACTGCTCCAATTTGAGTCCTTAACAAAGCAAGTGCTAATTTGTAGGTTTGGGGTCAGCCTTACTATTCAGAGTGCATTTCTCACCTCCGGCTCCCTTCCACAAAGCTGAAGGGCCTTCTTCCCTCAGAATCTTCCGAAAGCAGTCGATAACTCCACTGTATGTTGTCTGGCCAGCGCGAGCTGCCACTTGCAGTCTTGTCTTGATGACATCAGCAGGGGTTACCAAAGAAGCAGCAGGCACACCTTTTAGAAGAAAACCACATTTAATTTGCACAAAGGATCTTGTAAAAGGTGAAACACTTCTAACTGAAAAATACAACTGGAAACTTTCAGATTTTCACAAGGGTTAGACATTACCAAAAATGCAGGATCTTACGCTTGATGCTCATATAAACTTGTGCTTGGTATAGTTGTTTTGTGTTTCTGTTAAAGGCTATAACTGATAGTAAAGGGAATAAACTATCAACAACAAATCTCTCAACATCTCCTACTGGTCTGGCATTAACAGTAGTTTAAAACAAGATAAACCAGGCTCTATATGTAATACAACATAATTAGTTATGCAGCCTTTTACTGTATGTATTAATACTCTACACCATATTTTGCAAGCTACATAGATGATTGATTTGGGAATTGAAGGCTATGCATCCATTTGTTAAGGGTGCTAATGAGGAAACTACTACTTAAAACACATATTCTACAGAAATACGTCTGTACTGCTTTTGGACTGTTCTGTAGGAGATAGATGCTGCTTACTTCAGTAGGCAGGCCATAAAAAGACTGAGGACAATGAAGGTGTTTTAACAAGTCTGCTTAGTACCAACAGCATGATATTAGCCAACAGTGATAGAAGAACAAATCTCCACTTCCAAGGCACCACTCTTGGCTTTCTAGTCAAAGGAAAGGAGAAGGTTTTCAGAAATGTACTCCACAGTATATAACTGCATCATCTGAGAGATTTCTGAATACTTGTGAATACTGTAAAAATTTCATCCCCTTAAAAGAGAGGAACCATCTTCTGACTTAAAATTCTGAAATTAATTTAAACTTCTGTTGAACTTTTACAGTTGGTTAATACTGAATAAAAAATTTTAACAAGTCCCTGACTTGCATAGGGGATGATAAACTTGAAAGTGTCACTGACCAAGTCAGGAGGTTTTAAAGGCAAACAGAAGCACTGTGGTTAACCCTGCAAGCACACACTAACAGCAACCATATGCAGGTTTCCCTTTACAGGCAGATTCATTCAGACTGTATTCTTCCAGCTGCACACGCGTAACAGGAATAGAGAGAGCAACTGGGAATTTGAAAGCTGCAATTCAGAAAGGCAGATTCCTGTACATACTATAAAACTAGGCCTGCAAGATTTACACACATTTTTAATAGGATTCATCACTTAGTATGAGCAACATAGAAACACCACACAACAGTTAGCATAAAGGTTCCAGTCTAAAAATAAAAAGTCTTGTATGAGACACAAGTTAGTAATATATTAAAAGATATATATGAGTATTGTACAAGTATAATAAGCAAAATTATTTTCCACTTCTGGCAGCTCTGCACTACTGAAGGATAAACGGGGCTACAAATCTGTAACTCATTTCCTAGCTGGTCTCCCTTCCCTCTGGCACGAGGAACACACCAACTGGCACAGAGCAGGTGCAGCCGAGCTCTGTATCAAGTCCAATACGGGAAACTGCTCTTCACACCCAGGGCTCGTGACTGATGTGTATGTAATGATTCCTTATGACTGTAACAAGTAACAAAGGGCCTTGCTCGGCCCAAGGGTGTTTCTAAACTGCAGATTCAACAATGAATCATTCACAATGGAGAGGCTGTGGGCAGATACCTGGTTTTCATCCAGTGAGCTCGTTCTGGGCAGTGCAGAACCTGGTGATCTCTGTCTGCATGTTTAAATATCCACCACTATAGTCCCTACAGCTTGTATTTTTATACCCCTTGCCATTCAGTAAAAACTTTTTATTACAGCTGCATATTGTCTTAATACTGAACTTGTTTGAGAAGCCTTAAACTATTTTAAATTTGAGAGTATGATACTTTAACTTCAGCTTCTTTATAAACTAATGCCATATTTTCAGCAATTACATTTGAACAAAGTTCTTTTTAGTTATTCTAGAATCCAAAACTAGGTAAGTCATTTTCTTCCAAGCTCTTATGATCTCTCATTTTGTGTTCATCAAAGATTCAAATTAGCCTTCAACTTTGAGAGCTCAGTAACAAGTAAAACCCCATTGAGACAGACAGATCAAATTTGACTACAAGTTGCTGAGCTGCATTACGCTGTTTATCCACATTATGCAAATGTAATTAGCTCTCATCAAAATTACATCGCCTCCCACTAAGGATAACAGTGAACAAATTTAGATTAAATCACATACAATGGTACGGTACCCTTCCTTTATATGGGGCTACTGAATGAATATTAAATGTTGCTCACTAAAGAATAAAAAAATTACTTTCAGAAAACATTCTGTGAAATTACCTGCGATGGCTCCAGCTGCAAGGAGATTAAGCCCTCCCACATGGCCACTTTCATCAGCAAACATCAGTTTACTATGAGCATAAACCGGAAAGTAGATTGCAGAAAAGGGAATGTCTCTGAGGAAACACGCTTTGGCACCCTGACACAGAGAAAAGAAACATAATGCAAATAAATTCTGTAGATAAGGCTAAAATTCATATCCAGCAAGCAGCCTGAACCCAGAAAAGTGCAAACTCTTTTTATTTGCCACATAAATAACACAGAAAATAAAATGTCTCAGGAACCAGAAGATGCAAGGAATTTGAAAATAAGAAAAAAGTCCATCTAAAGTAAATGTCTGGGATGAAGAAGATTCAAGGTTCATGTCCAATTTTGGTAAGCCATATGTGACATCAATCCTGCCATCAGTACCTAGGATAAATACTTTTTACTCGTTATGTGTCCAAAGGCCACGAGTGACAAAGACCAGTCCCTTACGTCTTGCTGACAACAACCCACAGCCAGGGAAGCAGCAAGACACATCCCTGCAGCCCATTCTTTCCACCAAACACAAAAGCACTACTAAAATACCAGCAAGGACTGTAAGACCTCACACTGGTCATCATCTGGTTGACCAAAGAAGCTGCATTGGAAAGGTAACAAAAAGAGAAAAAACACTGTGAAATGGGCACAGTTTAGTAAGGAAATGCAATGGTCATGAATCTCATCTACTGAATTCAAAACAAAAACTTTCAGCTCTGAAAGTAAATGTGCACATTTTTATAGTATCATTGCAGGTCTAAGGACAAATCACATAAAGCAATGTTTTGTAAGTGCACAGCTAATATAACTGCTGAATTTACGTATTACCCCTTGCACCGGCAGAAGATACAGGAAGAAACACTCTTCCTTGTTTAAGAAAACTAATAGCTTCTGCTCCATTACATCTGATCTGTAATGATGGCAGTAAGTACACCTGCAGGGAAGGAATCTGTTGACTGGCATTCTGCTGAAGTACCATACAGTATGGGCTTTTTTCAGTGGAATTTATTGACAAATCCCACCACTTAACTTCTTAAAAATCTGAATCCTACTAAACTCCACTACTGTTTCACTGCCATCAAATTATTAAGACAAAGAGAATATCCTGCTGGAAAGATAACAATAGAGATAACAGAGATTCAAAATAAATGTAAGAAAAACGCACAGGGAAAGCTAAAGAAACTTTTCAAAACCGCCCCCCCCAAAGGAAATGATCAGTGCCAGGAGCCAGCAGGTCTGCAATACAGGACTCCCTGGAGCTTGGCATAAAAGCCCAAAGGATAGAATGGGGGAGTATTTTTTTGTATCCCACTGCCATTAATATAGAAGTGAGTTTCTTCAGTTTTCCACTGTGGGGCTGCCCTGCAGGAAGAGAGTGGTTTTAAATTCAAAAGAAGTCTTTGTTTTTAACAGTTTTTGTTTCAACAATACAAAAGTTTAGCATAAAACGATGGAGCCACTCCAAGCAGAAGCACATACCTTATAAAGACCAAGAAAGCCCAGATCTTTTATAACAGAGAGGGCACTGACTCTGGGTCCTGTAGTAATTTCTCCTGCTACCTGCAATCGAATCTTTACAATTTCCAGAGGATTAGTGAAGATGACCTGGGAAGCTCCTGCCTGCAAACCCAAAGATAAAGAAAGTAAATTGCGTTACAAGAGCATGAGGTGATGTACTGACAGTTGCAAGGTGCTGAGGGCCTTCACTTCCCATCACTGCATTGGCTGATATTCTCATGTAAAAATATATGAGAGATATTTAATAATGCACCTGTGTGGAAGTTAAAAGCCCCAGGTAGAAATCATGGTTTTGTACAAAATAAATTTTTACATTTATATGTTTATAGTTCACAGAGGTGAATTAATTCAGTTTCTCTCTTCTCCTTGACATAATTTTCTAGAAGTCATGGCTCTGTTTAAAAGTCTATCAGATATTACAGGAAATACTAAACTAAAATAATCATTAGACTTGTGCTACTAGAGCATCAAACACATAAAGAAGACCTTATGTTTATTCAATAATAATCCATCACCAATGTGTAGACATGCTATTTGCATTTAGAAGTGATGCTGTTTAAAAGGTAAATTTGCATGTAATGGTGTAATTTTAAATTATTAGAAAAGGTGTTTGGAGTTTTGTTTAGCAGTCTTTAATTGTCCTAAGTGGAAACAAAATATAAAATTTAAATAGGAAGAACAACATTTCAAAATAGATAGAAGGAGAAGATATATCTTCGAGCTGAGCATGACAGATTTTACTTGCAGGCAATACTGTTAGCAGCTTTGAAGGACTACCCTGTAAACTTCCTGGCAATAGTATTGAAAAGCTCCTTCTGATTCTGCACTTTAACCAAAGACTTTCAAAGAACTGTGTTTCAGGTTTAAGAGGGATTTAATCTGACAGTTCAGTTTCAGAGACACGTACACCTATTTAAAATGACTGGTGTAGATTTCTCCCTGGTTTGCTGTAGGTACTACCATTCACTTCTGAAGAAGTGCGTCGTTCATCATAAAGCAGCTAAATTTTACTAAGCCTACCCCCCGCCACCTTCTCCCTAAGCCACCATTTTTCATTTAAAAATTAAACTCACTTCCTTAAAATTTATGGCATACAACCACTTGAATACAGCCAACTTTAAAAAGCATTTCTTCCACAATATAAAAGCTCATCTTAATTCTGATCTATCCCTTCAATCCATCAAATTTCAGTGAAGTAAGCAAATGCATATCATCTGCAATTAAAACTTTTTACCACTTCCAAACTGCCCAGGAAATAAACAATTCTTGTAGTGTTGGGGTGATATGTGTGCATGCAGGGGTGTGGTGAAGTAAAATCCCTAGTTTGATACTCCAGGACAGCATGCATGGTGCTCTCTGCTAATTGACTCAGAACTGATGAACACTAATCCTTTCTGCCTTAGCACAATCTTCCTCTCTCCAGCAGCAGGCAGAATAAATTTGAGATTAGCCCTGAAGCACGGTTTAGAAGCTGGTAACCTGAATTATTCTAGACTAGAGACAAAAGAGCCTTGCAAACCTCATCAGCTCTTGCTGGGAATGACCAAGCCCTTCAGTACTATCCACGGGGTGGGGGCAGGAAGCATCAACATCTCCTCTGGCCACGCGTCCAGTACCTGACTGAGCTGTTCCTGAGCCCACTGCCTGCCTGTTACTGCAACCCCATTTATTACTCCACTCAGTATTGGCACCATTACAGCCTTACTGAGGCACCTTGACCCAAACAGTGGGAGATCAACCCCTGCTTTTATTAATCATCTCCACTGTAGCAGTAACTGTCTTTAACACTTTCCACTCAAATTTTCAGTCTATATTGTTGATCTTAATTTTATTCCCTCACTTCACCTCTCAGAAGGAAAATCAAAGCCATCAGGAAGGCCACTAGAACTCCCAGATCAGCCAAAATGATTCCCATCTTCTCTGTTCCTTGGACTTACTGCATGGTGTTAACTCAGTTCCATGACACTACTCATGTCCAAAGGCATTCTTCAGCCTCTCTTTACTTTTAATCTCACCTTTTCCTTCCCAGGTCACACACACCCACAGAGCAACATGAGAGGACTGTCTTGCTAGACAAAGCTCCAATCTAAATACAATTTATAAAATTTGCATCTGGCAAGTTCTGTTAAACAACCTTTTTTGTGTGTGTGTGGGTATTCCATTAAGCAGAAAACCAATTTCAAAGGTTTAGTATTTCCCTACATCATTTTAAAAAATAATTTTGGTAGATAAAATGTTAAGCAGCATGTTCTAATTATATAATACAATGGGCCACACAAAAAAATTCAAATAACTTTAAATTGCAACACTAGGCTAGAAATTCACTCTTTCTAGACAATTACCAGCTACCTGCCTATTAAATATGCATTATTTGTTTACATATATATGTGAAATTCCGTTTTTCATTTTTAATGTTAAAAATTAGAACATCCTGCAGAGCAGCCAAAATAACTTTTCCTATTGCCTAACACCCACCATAGAAACACAAATAGACCAATTTGTAAACATTTCTATTTTCTACCCTGAATTCAATCTTCCAGCAATTAACATTTTCCTCTCCTAGGTGCACAACTGCCTACCTTTCTGTCAAAATCAGCAACAGCCTCCTCTGATACAGAAAGGAAAAGGGAAGACTCTTAACACATTTTAATAATTTAGCAGCAACACTAATTATATATACAATGTTACAAATTCTATATAATACAGAATTATGTATTCCAACAATATTAAAATATTATTTGAATATTGGGTTATTTAGCAAAATAAAATATAAGGAAACCCCTATGTTTATATTATCAGTAGAAAAACAATTGAAAAGCTCTTTAATTACCTCAACACTTTGAACATCAAGTATTTACAGTGTTGACAAACTTCTCAACAGGCAGCTTTCTCAAAAGGAGCTGTAACTGTCAAGATACCCAGTTAAATACTCTCTAAGAGCAACATGGACTTCTAACCAAGTCTTGTCATACTGTTGTACTTGGAGCTCAGCACACTTTTGTGCACAGCAGTGATTTGATTCACATGAAGAGGAGCGCTGTGTTCAGAGGAGTTGCACAAATGAGTTGGGTCCTTCAACATCACAAGTACAGATAAGACAAGCATTGACTTTAATACAGAACATGTAACACAAGAAAACTCACTTTTTCACTGTGTATTTTTCATAGAATGTATGCAAGGGCTGCTTTTCATTCGTTTGTGATTTCTTTTTAAGTAAAAGGTGGACTATCATCTGACAAAGAACGTGCGAGGCAGAGGAGAGTGCTGCCTTGGGGAGCAGAAGAGGATGCAGAGGAGAGTGACACAAAGGATCTCCAAATAAAAATGAACTGGAAGCATGCAGGGTTGCCACACAAATCTCCATGCTCCTGTACAAATCACTGGCAATCAGTGTCATTCTTTTTCAAAGTATCCTACTTCAGCTGTCAGCTGTGTATGTTAAATACATGTGCACGTGTACGTTCACAGAGGTATACATTGCACTCCTTGAATTTCTTTTGGAGATGGTGCACTAAATCTAGATCTGCCCCCCCCAAAATGCTCTCTTCACACATGAATTGCAACAGACACTTTAAAAAAGGTTGACAAATTTGTTTCAGAATGGAGGTTATTCATACACATCAAAAATACCAGTAATAAAAGCTTCTACTTAACCTTAATGTCATGTAAAATAACTCTACAAGGAGCAAATGAAGGAACTAAATCTGACAGCAAAGGTTATGAAAGAAAAGATGTAGTTTGAGATCCCACAGCAAACGCCCCATGACATGCCAAAGGCTGAAGGAAATACACCAATGACCCTGCAACATGAGACCTCTTGCCCTTTCCAATTCCACCCCAGAGGCATATGCTACAAAGGGGGAGAGGCCTATTTCAAGTCCTTCCTTCCTTCCTTCCTTTTTGAAACCACCACATCCTGGACCACAGCTACGTCCCATACAAGCAGCTGAAATAAGATGTTACTTCAACTGGACTTGTTTAAACACAACAAAAAAACTTGCACTTCTTTCTCAAGGCAAAGTTGTCATTGTTCATGAACCTACAGTAAACTTACTGTCTCTTTTACTAAAAACAATCATTTTCTCCTGGATTTTAAATGTCCAGAACAGAGATCAAGATAAAGTAGTAAAGTTTAATTCTGCTTCTAACTTTATCTGTTTAAAGTGTAATAAAAGAAGCATAATAACCTCAGGATTTTGAAGGAAAAGTAGCCTGACAGCTATAATTCTATATTTTTGCGTTCGTTAAACAAAACCATTAACATTTTAAATTATTTTTTCAAAAATATTTGACACATTCCTATTTGCTTGATAAAGCCATATACATGTTTATCAATATATACATGTATGTATGTATATATTAATAAATATGTATGAAAATTATTTTTTACAATGTATCAAAATATTTAGACTAAATGTTAGATTTAATGTTTACAAAACTTCTAAAATCAGTGGTAAATTTGGACCTCTCTGTGTATGTATGTGCAAAAACACACACACATCCCAACCCCTAATTATCAACAGATGCATTGCCTACACCTCAATGAGGGTTCCTAGACCCTTTCTGCCCAGCACTCCACATCCTCTTCCTCCCTGCAGCATAAAGCAAAAACATCTTTCCGATGTAACATGATTCATCCATCCAAAATGCTAAGCATCAATCCATTTCTTCCTGTGTAACTCATAGGAATTACAGCCTAAAATCACAGCATCTCTGTCTCCTGTAACAGTAATTATGAATCATTTACTCAGCATTCAATGTTTACTTCAACATCACTTCCCTGCTGGGGATGAGCAGTTGCCCTACAGCACCTTGCCCTCAGCACGGACTCATATGTGTCACGTGTGTGAGCTCCTTTGGGAAGCACAGTCCATATCAGGTATGAGCTCTCTGCTTCCCGGGCCTCTGTAAGGATAGAGGAAAGCATTGCCAAAGCCTCACTCAGTCTCCCTACAACTCAAAGCTACTGGTAACTGAAAACTCCAAAGGCAGGAGTGCAGGTTAATCACTGAATTGTAATGAAATGTAATTTAATTAATTGCAGTAACAGCAGGGAAAGAAATTTTTGCTTTGAACATGCATAAATGTGGACAGTGCTGTTGATGATTAACAAAGCAGCATACTCTCAGGAAGGTGGGAAGATGGGATATCGGTTTCATCCATCAGGGACCAGAGCCCTTTCATTGACAAGTATGACCTGACTGCTGTAACTGAGCTGCCCCACATAGCTGCTCTGCAGTTTTCAAATACAGCAACAGCTTGAGAGCAGCTGGGAATATCTGGGCTCTGACAGAGCCAACCCTACACTTCCCAGTGACATTTACACTGCCCAGCAGCCAGCAGGTAGGTTTAAAGTAGCACAGGGCATGGGCTGCCTGTGGGAGGTCCCTGCCCTGCAGTAAGGAAGGAAAGACAACAGACAGGCAGCTGACCATATAAACAGGCCACGGCCTGGGGAGGTGTCCTTGCTAACTGCTATGAGAATAAAGACGTTTCCTCTAAATGAGAATGGGAGTTTATTCCACAAGCGTACAGAAGCTGAGAATAATTGGAGGCTGAGAAGTAAGGTTTTGGCCAAAGAGATACAGTCTCTGGGCATTAGAATTGCTGGATGAGGCCCACGCCTGTGAGCAGCCCCTTTGCTGGATGGTCCAACACTGCTTGCACACACTGCAGAGCTGAAATACTGAAGAGCCTAGGCAAGGTCTCTTGGATCACTACTGCCTTAACGTCAAAGGTTTAACCTGTCCTCATGTGTGGGTCTTGGAAGACTGTAACACCATTCATAAGCTTTGATACAGCGTTGCTATCCAGAGAGGAGAAAATTGCTATGTCTGCTGGAACCTTTCCCAGGCTGCCTCCACTTCCTCACAAGAATTTTTTTGGTTGCTGTTTGAGGACTGTGGTTTGGACACTTTGCAAGAGGGAAGGCTTCAAAAGCATGGAAGGCCTCTGCTGTAAACTCTGTAAAATGGCTGCAAATACAACTTGCTCATCTGGCTCATCCACTAGCAGTTCCACACTAGAAATTATGAAAAAATACATTATTGCTGTTAATGCAGAGATGGTTCAACACAGACAACTGACAGAGAAAGTAAGTAATAAGTCCATCTCTGAGAACTATGTACAGGCATAATGCTATTTCTTCTGACGTTATGACATGATAAAAAGTATGTTTTAAATTTAGCCTATATTTACAGTGCACTATTAGCAAGACATTTAAGTTTTGGACAGTAAAGAAAAGCCACAAAAAAAAAAGTTACCCAAATCCAGATGCTGAAAATAATTTTGGCATGTATAAACCCCAAACAATCCCATAGTAACCCATCATTTTGAACCTGAGAACTATGTACAGGCATAATGCTATTTCTTCTGACGTTATGACATGATAAAAAGTATGTTTTAAATTTAGCCTATATTTACAGTGCACTATTAGCAAGACATTTAAGTTTTGGACAGTAAAGAAAAGCCACAAAAAAAAAAGTTACCCAAATCCAGATGCTGAAAATAATTTTGGCATGTATAAACCCCAAACAATCCCATAGTAACCCATCATTTTGAACTAACAAAGAGAGAAGGAAGAGAATAAAGGAAAAATGAAATAGAAAGGTAGCACCACGCAAACACAAAGCACGCAGCCTTGTGTGCCCCTGCACAAGGAAATGGACTAAGCTTACTTGTAGCACTTCCCTGCATGTCACTGTTGGTTATGTCCCATAATATTTGGTAGAAAAACAGTACACAATGAACACTAAAAGTGCAAAGATCAACACTATTTCAGAGCAAGTCAACATAGAAAAGAGCCGTCACAATGAGGATTAAAAGGTCTGAGGATAAAAAAAAAAAAAGACTAAGATCAACTTGCTCCTGCTTCAATGAACTGATACTTTCAGACTCCAGACTGTATAGGCTTGCCAATAAAGATTCTGGTATTTAGGAAGAAGTGGAATTGCTAAAATGTAAGTAAGCAGCAGTACAGACAGGAAGCTACAAAGAAACACCACCCAGGTTGCTAAACTGTGGCCAACACCTCTCCTACAATTTTATTTAAAATTTTCCCAGATTGAGTGAGATGAATATTATCTTGAAAAGGAAGATATCAGCTAAGACAGTCAGCTAGAACAAAGTCTTGTGTCTGGACAGATTTCAGCTTCACAGAAATATCCAAATTTCTGAAAGCTTATCTGAAACTCAGTTTCTCCCCAATTTTTGCACATTCATTACGGTCAGACAATGAAGTTACTTTGAAAAAGGAATCCCTACCACAAAGTGGAAAAGCTTCTAATGTACATTGAATTTAATATATCTCAGTACAAAATAATGCAAAATAATAAAATTATCTGATGTTTGGTTTTAGTTATGAACACAACACAGAGAAAAACACTAATGAATTATATTTGCTTCTGTTATAAATGACCTGTATGTGCTTTCTCTGTTACTGAGCTTTCTAGAAAAAGGTTAGTCTTCTGCTAGCTACACATTATAGCTGCTTTCTCACATTTCTCAGAAAATAAACTTTGTACACTGACAGGTGAAGACTCAACCATGTACCAGGCTGTCAAATTCAATCAGGCAGAACTATAAGCAGCCTCCCTTCAGGGCTGTTTCTTTGAATTAAAAGTTTGCAGAGGTCAACAACCTTTCTGCCCCAGGTTTTGTTGTAAGCTGAGGAGGTTTTATACCAGCCTGTCAGCCTACCCAACTGGAAGTTATTAGTGTTCTCTACTACAAAAGAAACCTATCTCAAGCCTTAAACATTTTATAGGGTTAAGACATGTAGGAGAATCCCACAAATTAAATTAGCCAATGTGCAAAACCAAACGAAATCTATCATCAACATCAATTCAAACCACTTACAGTGGATCTTTGCTAAAACATACACTGAATTTCAACCCTCAATCTAAACAAAAACACAGCACGTTTTTTAACTGTATTTAGATGAGGAATGTAATTAGGATCTGGAGTAACACAGCTACATTTTATACAAAGTCATTTAAATGGACAATTCACTCATACCTGTTACCTGGAAGGTAAGGCTACATCATTCATTTTTTTCACATTTTCATAAACAGAAAAAAAATTCACATATAGCAAGTTAAAGAGTGTATTTCTTTTCCTTCTTAAAATCTTCAGCAAGAAAAAGACCTTTTAAAATCATTCTAGCCATTTCCACCCCTGCCCCCAAAGGAAACTCAATCATGTCTGTAATCCATTCTCAAGGAATACCTGTATCTTCCCCAAGAAATGACGAACAGCAACCAAGTAGAACATATGGAAAGGGAGAATAGGCAGCCTTTCTTTAGCCTTTGTGAATAAAACCACTGCTGAAACTGAAAGTTACATCCTGGGCCAAAAGAAGTATTTTAAGCATGTAATTCCAAGGAAACTTAACTCAGAAGTATGCAGAGCTTTCCAAACAGAAAAAGTACTTGTTTTAGTTCTTGTGACTGGGAGAAAAAAGAACACTCCTGTTCAAATTGACAAGCACACCCATTAACTGTCATTCCAACTATTCTGCACATGACTGAGAATCAATTTTTCCTAGGAATACAGGATGGATACTTACACAGCCTCCAGCAAGGACCTCTGCAGGGAGTGGAATGGAACCATCTTTTGTAGTAAATTTGTCTCTGACAAAGTCATTAACCTAATAAAGATACAATATATTACACACTATTTTAAGTTATTTTTGCTCCTTATTAATATATATCAAGTACATCTGTAGCCATATATATTAGAGTGCTTGTAAGTGGTCATCTTTCACACATTTTAGGAAATAAATCCTGTGCATGTTAACAAACAAAAGGATGCCAGGGAGAGAAAAAAAAAAAGATACGTACAGTTAGCTTAATAGCCTTTTCTGGAGCAACACCTATCAGCTGTGGTAACAAGCCTACAGAAACAAAGACATCATAAGGCAACATTATCTTCCTAATAGAGAAATTTGTATTTTATAAGTGCTGTACAGAAATGCCTTTCTGCACAGGGGATATCCTTTGAGGTGGATGGCATTTAAGTATGGGGTGCTGCTAGAGCACTGCATATTCATACCAGCACAATGCTATATCACAACTTCTGTTGAAAATGATAAAGAAAAGGGTGACCAGATCTGCCTTCCTCAACTAAGTCAAGCCTGCTACTGTTGCTCTACAGAGGGAAAACAAAGCGTAAAGACCAAACACACACCTCGGATATGCCTACTACATAAAAGTTTGTTTGACTTTTTTAGCCCCTTAACATCATTTTCCCATGCAAAGGCTTGCAATGACTTTTTAGAATAGGAGGGTAATTGTGAGATATACACATAACTATGAGAAATTATCAAATCACTTCAACTTGACTCACTAACCTGAGTTTTCTGAAGGCTCCAGTCAACTAAGGATATGAATGATTTTCTCCTTTCAGTTCAACATGGTAGCATGAACTTCTTTAAACCCTATTCATATTAAGCATTTTTTATCTCACTAAGAGGAAGTATTAGTGGACAGAAACTGATTTTGACAAGGCTCTTGCTCCTGGAAAATAGCTACTATCAAAATGAAATGTCATTTGACAAAAGCACACACTCTTTTCTAGGAACTAATAGGTTTAAGAAAAAAATCAGTAGATGGCAGTCTTAACTTCCTAACACACCACATTATAACTACATCTGCTATTTTTAAATCCATTTTCTCCATGGTCATTTTGGCATACACATAGACTATAAAACTCAAAAGCGTTATTTTTATTAGATGTGGTCACTTCCTAATGTTATTCCATAATTATGGAATATCATTTTGTCAAATGTGTTTGCCAGTTGACTAATAAAAAATCCCACAGCAACAAAACTGTCTCGATGCAGCTTTCTACTGTTGGTTAAGTAAAAAAAATCATAGCTAAAAATTAATTTTAAATGTTCAAAATTCCCAAAGTACTCAGCCTGCAGAATTGTTATACTACTTTCTTAACAGGAAGCTCAGAACAAATGTACCTAAATAGAAAGTGCAGTTACTATGCTGAGGAGAGGTAGTCATTAAATACAAAGAAAGGCTGACAATAACAAAAAGAAATGGTGCCCTCCCAGCCTGAAACTCTGATCTACCATGAAAAGACAACCCAGTTCGGCAATGCCTACACTTAAAAAAACCCAAAACTACCAGACAAAAAGCCACCAGGCAATCCCTCCACTCCCTTTCAGGCTGAATTCACTGGGCACACACATCTGGTGTGCCAGAGAACCTGGGACCTGCATGGTCTAGTGAGGGACCTTAGAAGATACTTCATTAGTTCTGAAGTTGGATGCCAGAGCTCAAAAGCATCTTAATTTTCTTGACCAAAAATTATAAGTTTTTTAGAATTACGACATTTCCAGTATGCATTGAGTTCTGTCTTTTAAACTGCAGTGAACAACTACATTGTACCATTACATTCCAGGATATATGTATTGTTATATTACAGTACAGTTAGGATAATCCAGCTCAGGAATGTAAGAACCATAAATGTTTCTGCTCTTTAATATAATTCCACAGACAATCTAATTCTGTGCATCCACAATCTTAGTAACATGCTGACCATTAACTGTAACATTTTCAAAGCAACTACATAAACTTTTTACACTAAACAATCTTAAAGACAATTACTAAACAGCCTACTAAAAAGTTTAGCAAACTGACATTCTTTCAAACAAGTACATTTTTTCTTAAGTGTAAAGCACTGCGTTTAACTCAACAACTCATCATTAGTTTCAAAGTGTTTGAGAAAGGTTAGAAAACCAAATTAATAACAGTGATCAGTTTTAGATGCTCCTGTGCAAAAATGAGGGAAGGGGCAAGAGAAAGAAAACAGTACTCTAGAAGAGCATTGTAGAAATAGTCTCACAGATATAACTCAAGGAATATTTGCCTTTGTGAAAGATTTAGTAACAAAAAAGGAAAACGATTTACCAAGAAGATGTAATTTACAGAGACTACAGATATTTCATTACCCTTTCACCAACTTATTACTCCCTTTACTCACTTGCACAGCAAAATCCTGCAAGACTACAAAACACTCTTTAGCAAGAACCCACAGACTTTTACACGTACTTAGGTACTGTCCTTCACAAAGCAAAATGCTGTGACCATCACAGAAGTGACTTTGCTCCAACCAAAAAAAAACAGGTGTGCCAATTAATAAATACCTTACTGACCCTTAAGAAAGTTGTGAACTTCATTAAGTTATGTGAAATTACAATTAAAAATAGAGATTTTAACATAACACCTATTTCAGAGAAGTGGCAAGCATGTACCCTGCAGGTAAGTCCCCTTACCAATGTGATAAAAACTCTTTCAGAATCTTCTAAAATAAAACAAGATATTAGATAACTTTCAGTCTAACTGATAAGGAATTGGATTCTTAACCTGTATTTTAGAGATTTATTCTTTTTTTAAATTACAATTTTCTGAGTTCCACTGTTGATATTTTAAAGTAAAATAGAGCAAAATAATTCAACAGCAGGATGCAATTTTTGTTCATGCGATAAAATCATAAAACATGTCCCATTACCTGCAAAAGTATGAGGCATTAGATCTGGCATGCAGTTTACAGGTACATTTCAAAATGACTGCCTTTTGTCTCTTAAGAAAGACATATTTGCAGTAAAATGGATGTTTATTCCTCAGATGGTAATCTGCTCCCAATGTCTGACTCAAGCCAAAAGTCGCAATCCTCAGTTTGTGAGGTAATAATCATGTCCACAACACTTACGCTCAAAAAATTAGGACTTTAAACAACTTAAGCAGCAAGGAGTAAGTCAGTAACAACAACAGAAAAATGCCCAGTTTTTCCCAGCAATTGTGTATGATGAAGGGTGCTCAATGGAAGATGAATATTGAACTCTGAAATGAAAGCAAAACTGTACATGAAATCAAGTATCCTGATTTTCCCATAGGAAACAAGCTGTTGAGGTATTAAAAAAAAAAGCGAGGGGGGACATAAAATTACCAACTTGAGATATATATATATATATACATATATACACACACACACACCCCCCTTCCTTCCATTCACTTACCTCTGTAAAGACCAAAAAAGCCTTCAAAACGCAAAACCTTTTTAAAGCAGTCAAAGCTGTTTTTATACATCAACTCTCCTACGACTGAACCCGTGGAGCGCTGATTCTGCATACGAGTTTTCACCAGGTCTATGGGATACACTGCAGTAGCACCAACAGCTGTAAGAAAGCATTTGGAGTATTATTTCTGCATGATCATTGTTGGTGTAGTACATAATTACTGTGATGACTTTCTACAGCATTTATTTAAACACAAAGAATATGTAAGCTGGTAAGATATACTGGAAGCGAGAAAGAACACCAAAGGTCTAGAAAAACAGTCTCAGGGAGAATGGATTGCACTATTAAATAAAAACCGTGTGTAGAATGAAGAAAACCAATCTGAACTACCAGTAAGGAAATTTGTTACTGGAGTAGAGTTTCAAAGGACTGTGGAGGGATTTTAGAATCCAAGTGATAAGGAAAGAAAGAGAATAGCACAATCAAAACAGTTCTATCATCCAATTCTTCACATGTATAACCAAGAAATGAACCTCAGATGAGATCAAACAGTCTGGTGAAAGTGTTAAACTAACCCAAGCTTGAAAACAGAAAGCAGAAATATTACTCACCTCCAGCAATTGAGCCCAAAGTGAATCTGTAAGCTGACTCAGCTGCCTGGAGCCAAATAGGTCTGCCTAATTGTCCAAAAGATTGCTGTGTGAGGGGAAAAAAACCCAACTTTAAAATCTGCATGGGAAAACAAAGACGTCTCTGAACTGGCTTTTATAATGTTTTAGACAGAACCTGATAAAAATTGGTAGCTCTATGTTAAGGAGGAAATAAAAAAATAATTACTATATAATGTCTATTACATCTAAAGAGTGAATCACATTTTTTAAATACTTATTTTATAAAATATTCTTCCTTTCATATTCCTGGTTGTGCCAAAGCCAGCACACTAGTATATCTGAAACAACTATGGCCAAATAAGAGACAGAAACTCAAAACAACTTTGCTGCTTTCCATTCTGTTGCCCTTGAATTTGTAAGGCACAGAACCCCCTTTTGACTCAAAATATCTCAAAAGGAATTCAGTATCTCACAGACAGGGTCTATCAGCACAGGACATATTTTAAGATTACATATACATTAATGCATAGTATAAACATGACAGTTCATGTTTTTTAAAAAAGCAGAAAGTCAGTTATTCCCCAAAGAGAATTGTCTTTGGGGAATAGTCTCCCTCCACGAGACTTTTTCAGGCAGTTGCTTTATTTACAGATACAATGCTGACCTCACTTATTTCAATGACATATACTCCTATAAATGTGTTAGTGTTCTAAATAAATACAAGTCTGCACAGAAAGTATCTGCAGAGACTCATAATCATATTATTAGATGGCTGTTAGAAACAAGGTGACTGATAAGATGTAAGTGTTCACAAACTTGTACTATAAAGTATCCAAGATGGGCCAAATTTTCTTCCAACCATAAACAAGATGACTATATTATGCAGTATAACTTGTCTGGGCCACATAAAGGGCCAAGGTATTAACTGTTAAATTCCATATTAAAGCAGATACAAAAGTCCAGTTCCAAACACAAGCCTGTTTTTCTTAAAAGTACCCTGTATTGTTAGCAGATGTGCTCCTGACAGCACAGCTGGAATGTCTACAGACCCCAGACTGCCACAGGAGGCTTTGCTCTGAGGCATATTAGAAATTCTTCACAAGGATTATCACAGGCACACTTCCCACCTAACTCAGCAAGGCTACTGATCTAAGGTACCTTCAGCTCTCTGAAGCTCTGAAAAGTGAAATAGCCACTGCAGACAACATGGACCTCAGTGCAAGCTACTCTGTTGGGACTGGTGTTACACTGGGTATGCAAAAACCTGCCTTTACTGCATAAGGTTACACTGTACATACACAATGTGGGACAAAAGCCTATGAGATCAAGATGAGATCATTATCTGTACAAAAACATGAATTATATTTTACACAATTTTTCCATAGAATAAAGATACAGCTAAAACCACTTCCCTCCACATGGCATTTTCCTCCCCCACAATACAGCTACACAGAGAAGAATAATGAAATTCCAGGTAGCACCAAAATTGCACACCCCACATGCAGACCAGCATAAAAAAAGCATAAATCAAATGTACTGCCTTTACAAGCAAACAGAAGCAATAAATTTGAAGAATATCCTCAATATTTCAAAACCACTATGATTTCCTATTAAAAAAAATAAACCCAAAGGATAATAAAATAACCCCATAAAAATAAATTATAAAATATAGTTACAAACCTTTTTATTCATGGAAATGAAAGGCACATGCAATAATATACCTCAAAAAGTCTTAGATGCAGAACTAGTTCTTCCACAAAAATTTTCTCCTAGTTTACCACACCTGCTGCCTTTCAGCTGTTTTAAGATTATTCTTTTTTTCTAAGCTTCACATGGTTCTCATCAAAATCTAATCATTGCATTTAGACATTAATCTTAATGAATACATCACTGAATGTTAAAAATCAAATTCTTTCTGAAGGAAATGTCACTTTTATATTATTAAGTAAGTGTTCACAAAGTTTTCAGTTTACTTGTGTGTTCAGATGGATATGTAAATGAATGTAATTAATGCTATAGCTTTCAAATCATGAATATTTATAAACAGAAAATTACTGTAGCTGTCATCCCCATAGGATATTCAGCTGCTAGGCTTTAAAAAAATCTTACACAATGAAAAAAAACTGACAATAAAGTAAACATGGTTGAAAGCAGGCTAATTTTCATTTCTACCAAATCTATATAGAGTGATTTTATGTAAAAATTTGGAGTTTTCTTTACAAAGGAATTATTAAATCACATAAAAGTGATCACAGAATTGGTTTCATTTTCCAGGGACAGCTGGACCTAAGTGGGATAATATTTGCTCTTCATAAAGGAATATCTTTCATTTTGTCAATACAGTTAAATAAGTTAATATAGGGTTCACTTAGGTCTAATAAAAGACTGTTCCTTATAAATCAAAGAAAAGGGAATTACTTTGCTTTCTTCTGTCTGGTCGTAACACAGAATGTAGAGTAAGATGAAAATACGATGTATTACTTCAAGATTGTGAAAAGAAGCTATTTTTTTCTAGTGACGAGTGAAACTTTTATCAGTGAGTTCATTTTATAACAGTGCCAAGCTATAAAAGTAATTCTGAAATATAAAATAAATCAAGTCAGTATTTCTTATTAGCCTGGATAAACGTTGAATACACATTTCTGGGTCAATCCATTCTATCATTCTTGTCTCTAGGAATCCATAGGAAGACAGTTACCACTAAGTAGGTTTTGGACACTTATTGGTTCAGAGATGTCTAATCACCGAAGGGCAGCAAAGGACAACAGATCAATAGCATTAAGAACAGACCAGCCACTGTGTTTCAGACCAAATTGTTTGAAAGGGAACCAAATTATCAAATTCAGCTCTAATAACAATCTAAATACAATCTAAATACACTAAAATACAATCAAAGTCCTATATATGAAAGACTTGCTGTATTCTGTATAGGACTACTTTTCAACCATATCAGTTGAACTAATTCAAGATTTTCCCGTCACTGATACATATCCTAGATCTTGTAGTGGATAAAACTGCTTGAAGGAACCTCTTTGCAATAGCTGAGAAAGAAAAGACTTCATAAATGCAAGCCTTCGTTTTCAGATAGACTCCTGGGATTCCTCATCTGCTGGCAAATACATGACACTGATACAGCAAAAAAGGCCACAGTGATGGTCACTGTGCTGCCACTTTATCTCAGACCACCTGCAGCAGTACTGTCAATGGCATCACCAGGGTAGGGTGAATTTCACTTTATGAGAGACAGCATGGCTTGGAATGGCTGACAAAGGCATTGCTGTCAGCTGCATGTCCTCCTGCCCCAACAGCCCAGGCAGCTGAGCTACCTGGGAATTGGTTGCTGAATCACTGCAATTCCGGAGCAGCATTTTAACACAACCCATCACCAGTGTCACAAATGCTGAGCTACAAGATGTGACTGTCCAGCAGTTCATTTCTAAGAAGCTCAGCTGTCTATGTGCAAGTGACGTTTGGCTGGGGAGCAGAATCCAAGCCATAGCCCAAGCCAGCCTATGCCCACTTGGGAGTTAGAGCCCTTGGATGTCTTGATACAGGCATTCCATAAACTCTCAACACAGACTCAAAGAGAGTGAGTTGGACATCGGAAGAGATTGGGAACAGATTTGTTTAGATATTAGAAGAAATTGCGAAGTTTCAGGGTGAAAAATTGTATTTATCTACTGAGTACCTGAGTACTGAGTACTGTATTTATCTACTGAGTACTTAGTCAGCACTGTGCCATATGTTCATACAAGATTTGAAGACCTAGATAGCCTCCTGCCCTTCGTATATTACTGGGGGAAAGGGGATGCAGAGACATCCTTGCAAAATGCACCAGTTCAGGTAACACTACTGTCTTTTCTTGTCTTGATCGAGAATGTGCAGCTCACTGTGGAACTGCAATTCCTCATGAAGTTCTAACAGTAATTTAATACTCATATTTTTTACTACCTGTATTGAGTTTGTGTGGCAAGGCTGTGGGTGGGGGGTGCAGGAGTGGCTTCTGTGAGAAGCTCATAGAAGTTTCCCCCACATTAGACAGAGCCAATGGCAGCTGGCTCCAGGATGTATCCACTGCTGGCCAAGGCCAAGTCCATCAGTGCAAGTGGTAGCACCTCTGGGAAAAGGTATTTAAGAAGGGGGAAAAAACCCCTGTACAATGGCAGCTGGAGAGAAGAGTGAGAACATATCAGAGAAACTACTCTGCAGGCACCAAGGGCAGTGAAGGAGAAGCGGAAGGATGTGCTCCAGGCACCAGAGATTCCCCTGCAGCCTGTGATGAAGACCATGGTGAGGCAGGCTGTCCTTCTGCAGCACATGGAGGTCCACAGTGGAGCAGAGATCCCACTGCAGTCCTCAGAGGACCCCACACAGGAACAGGTGGGTGCAGACAAGGGAGGCTGTAACCCCACAGGAGACCTATGCTGGAGCTATTCCTAAAGGACTGCATCCCATGGAAAGGACCATACTGGAGCAGTTCATGAAGAACTGCAGCCTGTGGGAAGGACTTGGCTTGGAGAAGTTTATGGAAGGATGTGCCCTGTGAAAAGTCTTTTCAGGAGCAAACAAATGTATTTATGGCAAGTAATCCAAGTATCTATACAAGCTTACAAGCATGTAAAAGCATGGCCATTCTTCAATATGACACCTAAAACCTCCTTTAGACACATACAGTGTCTGCTAGTCTGCCCTGGTTCTATCCTTACAGCACATTTCACTTGTTAAGAACCTGTTTAAAGTGTATTAATCTTATTTTTCATTTGCAAGTACATGCAAATATTCCCATAATTTCAACAATTTTATTCTTGTACCCACCTGCCTCTGGAGTTCCGCCAGGTTGTAAGGTAATGCACCTTCAGCAAGTGGTGCTATTCTCTCAATATCTGCCAAAGTTAAGCGCCTTTACACATGGCAGAGAAAAGCAAATTATGGTTAGATAAAACATCAAACATATTCGATACAGTATTCCTGGCCACACCCCCACAGAGTACATCTGAGTTAAAAAAAAGACGGTCATATTTGAATGCACACCTAAGAAGTCTGCTACACTGCCACAAAGAATGCTTGGGTTATTTAGAAGTGAGTTCTTGATTACTAGTAATAAGGAATATAATATGCAAGTTAAACTATTTCTAGCTATTTCTATCTAAGATTCTGCATGCATTAAAGACCCATGCAAAACATCAACCAGTGCATTGCAGCCTTTTGGGAGTACTGTAATTAATACTATTTTGCTATTTCATATGTTTAATAGAACAATTAATAACTGTGCTTGATATACACAATCCCTTACAAAACCCCTGCACACACCAAAGTCTACATTGAACAAATTACTGTAATGAAATACAATGGAACATAAAACTTTTTAAGATTAAGACAGAAAACAGAAAAATAATGATTGCAAAATGATAAAATAATCATTATGTTACCCAGTAACACTGTATAAATCTGTAAGTTGGTAGAGAATATCTATTTCCAGTGGTGTAACTTGTCCAAAGTGGATTGCAGAGTGGGCAAATTCCTCTGAATTTAAAAGGGACAGAGAAATACAACAACCGTGTTATTTGTCACATTTCCTCTTTAAATGGTCACAAATAACTTTAATATCATAAAAATAAGGTATATCACCAAGAAACAAAATTCATAAAGCATATCTTTAGGAGAACATCTGTCCTGAAACAGGCCTTTGCAACACAGAGCAAATCTGACTCCACAACTCTGATTTATGGTAATAATTCATCAAAGACAACAAAACGCCTCATATGAGAAAGCTTAATAAAATGACACCCATGAATTTGTGATTCTTGCTTCTGAAGTTTTGCAAAACAGAACAGGATAGAATAATGGTCCATTATTCACAGCATTAAGGGCAACTGACTCATCTACTGCCATCCTGTCCAGACTTCTTCCTCTTCTAGTTCTGAATGACCCCAGGCTTGGGTATTCATCCAGCCAAATTAACAAGTCTGAGCAGTGAAAACATAGCAGCCTTTTCTCTCAGCACAAACCCAAGCAGGATGTATTTATGCATCTCTACCAAAAAACATTGCAAGGCAATTTGCTACCACAATTTGGAGGATGAAAACAGGAATTTTATGCTGTCCTATGCAGAGCACAGGAATATAAGCCAAACAAAGAGGAAGAAGAAAAAAATAATTTGGCATGTTTTTAACACACAGTGATTTGGCTAGTGCCATCCATACAGGTAATAAAACTGGTGATAAAATCTGTCAAAAAATGACTACAAAAGCAATCCGCTCGTGCCTGTGGCAAGACTGAGATATGGCAACCTTTCACATGCACAGGGATTTGCCTTGTACTAACAGACATAAACTGTATATAAAACCACTCAGGCAGGTAAGCACTTACAAGGTTATAAATTCATATAATTTTTCTAAAAAAAGATTTAATAATGAATAAAGCAACTAGAGCTAAAACAATGCAGAGATTACTCATGATGGATTTTCAAACTTAACCCATTTTACCACATTCCCCAGGACCTTTCTATCTCTAGGCAACAATGCATTTGTTTCAATGAGATATATACAATAATATACTGACTTGCCGTTACCCATTCAAACTAATAAGGGTAACACAACTTCTGCCAGAATCTTCTCTTTAATGAGCTAAATGAAAATGCTTACTAATCTATGAGGATGAAAATCACTCACAGTTAAAAAAAAACACTTTCACAGCAGCCCTAACCTTGCATACTATTGCAGCTTCTGACTTGCCTTAACCATCACCAGATTACAAAATTGACAGAATTAAAAAATTAATAAAATGTAGGAAATACACTTTACCTTTTGTGACTTCAACATCTCTTCTTGTACCTGCTATATTACTGTATATCTTCCTAACAAGATCCATGTTATTCAAAAGGGCATTAAATGCATTGAAAAAGGAGAAGCTGACCTGATGTGAAACAGCTCCACCAGCTACCTTTAAAAACGAAATGAATGCAGTTAAGTGCCTTAAGCCCTTCTACAACATCTTATTACAAATTATAGAAACATCCATTTGAGCAAATTATGAAAGAATTAAAGATATCCTTCTATTTCTCTAATTTTACAATATTTTTAATGGAAACATGAGAGGAGAATTATTAGACAGGATACTATTTTTTGTAGTAAAAATCGAACATTAGGAAACAACTAGAAATAATCATTCAATATATCTGATAGACACACTAAATGTGTCACTGAGTAATTTTCTACAAAGAAAATACATGCAAATGCTACTTTAGATAAAGGTACTAACTGCTGCATCACATACATCAACGACCATCTACTTCAAAGTCTAAAATTAGTAGATAGATACTCTACATTCTATGGAAGACAATATGCCTTCTTAGTAAGGCAAGGCAAGATTTATAGGTAAGACAGTAAGATTAAAGTAATTATCTTTTATCAAATTTCATTCTTATATAATTTTCACACTATTTAAGTTTATAACTTGTATGTCATTACTTTACCTACAGATCTTGCCAAACTATCACAGCCGTAACCATTCTACCTCTAGAATCTACATACTGATTTTCCAAATTCTGATCTGAAAAAGAAAAGAATGCAAGAGTATATAAAAGGACAAAATTGTAAGTAGTCTCCAACTCCTGAGATCTGTCATATATTCAAATATAAAAATTGGATCCTTTTGTCTTAAATTACTTCCATGGGACTTGGTGATTTTAAGGTTTTTTTCCAACCTAAATGGTTCTACAATTCTTTCTTTGCCAAGCAAAGTCTGCCCTGCTCTAGTGGAAAGTACAGTAGACTAACTCAAACTGCTTCTAATGGCACTTCAAATATGTAAACCAGACTGCCAACCTTCTCACTACTGCAGCCAAGGAATGCTGCCATGTTTCACCCTGTCCACTCTATTACAAAGCTTATAATCTCTAGCACCAAGGCAGTGACAAGCAGGTAGATGACAAAGTGGGAGAGAAGCAGGACCATCTTAACGCATTACAGCTAAAAATGCTGAACTCAAGGTACATTTTTTTACACTTACTGATACTAAATTTTCTTCCACAAATGGAGTTAGCATATGTGAGCGAATGGTAACCATGATCTCATTGAAGTCCAGCCCAGTTATCAGACCAGTTTTGTTTTTGTCCTTCAGAGCAAAGGCTTGTCTTGCATGTTCTGACTGCAGCTCCTAGAATGAATATTCAGAGACAGCAGATTAGAAACAAATTCTGTAACTCACTGTTCACAAAACTTTCACTAATTTCATAATCTTACACTCCAATATAAACCACAGCACAACTACAGGTTAAACTTCAAGGCTAGCTCAACTAAAACAAGTCTGCATAGTGATTCTATCCACAGATCATTCTGCTCTCAAAGAAGAGCCTCAATTCAACTGTAAGGAAACATGCACTTTCATTAAATGATTTGAGAAATAAACTTCATATAACCTTGTCCTGTCTGTTATCTATCTCTTTATTAAATAGTGCTAAAGAAACTTCTGGTATTGATCTTAAAAACTCAAAGTGAGCTGATCTCTTACACATCCAAGATGAGATACGACTGGGCTATTATAAACTAACTCATTGAAAAGTACTTGAAAATAAACAGGAGGACAGTGAAAATTATATAATATAGATTTAGATTGCCCCAAACAGCTATCTTCCATAATGTCAGAAATGGTCATTCATTTTAGGCAATTTAAAACTCCTATACAAACTGTAAAAACCTTCATATAAAGCACACTGTGCTAACCTAAGCTCACGATAATGATGGTTGTAAATTCTATGTCCAGAAAAAGCCTGTCCTTCTATTCAAGCAAACAATAAAAGCACATTCAGCTGTCATTCAGACCCCTAGAAGCTGCTAAAATAATAACCATGCTCTGACAGACAGTAAGAAGAGGGTAAACCATCTGGCTTATATCACCTTTGCAGTAATTTCTCAACTCTCATAAACTCATGATCAAGGTTTTCTAGATCAGGGTGCAAAAAATGTGCTCTGATCCAAGTCCCAACCCCCAAAAGATGCCATTAGACCAAACGAGAAAAACCACCTGATCTAAAAGAAGGGATAACAATATTCAATTTGTGTACATATTGAAATTACTGCAACCCATACTAGCCTTCCCTACTAAGGGTTTTTATTATACGATGACAGTAAGAGGTTACTTTATCTTACATGGCAGTATCTTGGAACAACAAACATAAAACCAGAACAGATATTCATTACTTTGCTCTGAGTTCCCAACACAAAGGTTCTTCTCACTAATAACCTGGGGGCTCGCTTCTGCACTCATGTCCCAGATTTGTGCCCGGGATCACTTAAAATATGTAGTATCAAACATGGGACACAATTTCTTACTTCAAAGTATCAAGGTATACCACAGCCTTGAAAGAACCCTCCCAAACTCCAGTATCAATATAGATGTCAGTTCCTACAGTTAGGTATGTTTTTCTAGAATCTGCTCTAGATCAAGACACAGCTCAGTATAGGAAAGACATGGACTTGTTGGAACAGGTCCAGAGGAGGGCCACAAAAATGACAGAGGGCTGGAGCACCTCCCCTATGAGAAACGGCTGAGAGAGTTGGGGCTGTTCAGCCTGGAGAGAAGAAAACAGAAAGATCCTGGAAGATCTTACTGTGGCCTTTCAATACTTAGGGAGGGCTTATAGAAAGATGGGGACACACTTTTTAGTAGGGCCCATTGTGACAGGACAAGGGGTAATGGTTTTAAACTAAAAAAAAGGTAGATTCAGATTAGATGTAAGGATGACGTTCTCTACGATGAGACTAAAAAACTGGAACAGGTTGCCCAGAGAAGTGGTAGGTGCCCCAGTCCTAGAAACACTCAAGGTGAGGTTGAACAGAGCTATGAGCAACCTGATCTAGTTGAAGATGCCCCTGCACATTGCAGGGGGGGTTGGACTAGACGACTTTTAAAGGCCCCTTGCAACCCAAACTATTCTGTGATACCTATTTTTATCCTGGACAATAATTGCAGATGTCAAAGCACATTATCACTCCTTACTTTTAAGACAATACATATGAAACTTTTTTTGTACCAAAGACCAGCTCTGGAAGTGCATGATCTATTTTTCTTCATGTCTACTAGACAGAAAATTATATCACAAGGTGATCACTGTATGTTAATTTATGGAATTCAGTGCAATTACCTACAATTCTGTCAACTCCTTTTCCGTGAATTATAATGTAAATTCCTCCTACCTTCCTCTGTCTCTATCCTTTATAACTGACACCTTCCTTTACTTCCTTCTAGCATAATGTTCAATTTATAATGTTTTAACTATTAACTTTTTGGCTTAGCACAAAGTGCAGTTCAACAAGTGAAATCCTTTAAAGCCCAATCCCTAGAGGATGCTCCAGCAACATCTCAGGAAATCAGATTTACCTCCTGCAAAGTTGGCTGCATTTAAGACTTAACTCCCAATATATGTGTGGTAGCATGCATGCCAGTGAGAGAAGGAAAGTATTAGGATAATGTTTGTAAAACTAAAAGAAATGTTACAGAAGCTAAAACCTCTATATGTGAGGTTATATGGTCAGTAACAACAGGCTATATTAAGGATGCTAACTTTCTCTGGTAGAGATTAGTTTTGCTATTAAACTTCTATGACAGAAAAAGTAGACTCTCAATCCAGCGTAACAACAATCAGTAAAACTGTTAATTCCATAAACAGTATCTTTAGTCCTATTCTTTTGAAGGACAGTATGCAAGGTAAAGCAGAATGAGTACACACTGCTTGCAATGGAGAAATAACAATTCATCATAACTTTCAGGATTAGTATCAGATAAGGATTACTGCTACCAGAATAAGCTCAAAATTTATAATGGTATTAGTGTATTAATGGAAGTGAAATGAGTTTCAGTTCTACTTCGGAAGAAGGTTAATAACTAACCTGAAGAAACTGAGTGAACTCTGAATAGTTAAGATGCTTCTTCCTGTTATGTCCAAAATGCAGTCGAATGAACTCACAGTCCCAGTTGAAGGGGATATGAAGATGAGTAAGAGTTTGTTCAAATATTTCTTTGACATTTGCTTTGGGGGAGGGAAAAACAAAAAGTGAGCCTCAGGGTACAATAAATCTACAAACATTCCAGGAAGGATACAAACAAATGATGATTTCAGCAGCTGTTTAAGAAGTGTTTTAGCTTGTTAAGAATAATTGCTAACCGAACCTTTACAGACCTATAAGAACATATTTGAGACACAATGTGATACCTTTTGTATTACTGCATAAAACCTTGGAGTGAGTGTTTTATTTCATTTTAATTAAGAAGCAATTTCTCTCATACATGACAAATAAGAGTTATTTTGCATTCTGATATAAAAATCAATAGTGGTTCTCTGTCCCTGCCAGGAGTCAAATTAAGCCCTTTATCAAGAGCACGAATACCTGCATTACAGTCTCAGGCAATATTTGTCATACTAAGTATGGTTTGATTGAAACTTGATTATTACAATCATACAGTCTGAATATGGCCATTGAAGATAGGTATAAGAAACGACATCTAAAACGTATCATTAACTCAGCAGAAAGCACATTATTAGATGCTTTTGATAAGGCCTTAGCACAAAAATCAAATCCTATAAAACATAATTGATAGTCTCCGTTATTAAAATGTTTTAAGATAAGTGAAGATAGAGATGTCCTCTTTTAAATGAAGTAAAGAAAAAACTGCCATTTCAGATTATGGAATTCTCCACATGTGTACTGAACAACTGAAATCCCAATGCTAAACATATTATCTGAATTTAGTCAAAAACCTCAGCTGAAAAACGGTGTGCATTATTCATACACAGCGTTGCCATGCTGCAAACAAGCCTCCTTTTTGTGTAGATTATCCAACCATATAAACTGTATAATGGGACATCTATTCATACCATGTGAACACTTTTCAAAATCTACCTCACAGTACCTGAAATGGTTTGTTTTTATTAACCTAGAACCTGATAACAACCAAAATAAAATGTGACATACACCTTAAATTTAAACCAAAGTACAAAATATTTTAGCTGAAACCACACCTTTTATATGTTTAAACAGTTTGCTAAAAGACCAAATGCAGTGAGACCACTAATTATCATCTGATAACTCTATCAAAAGCCATTTGTTTGGAGTAAATCTACTGCTTTCTCTATGCTAAAAGACTACTTGATTCACTCATTGTTTCAAGTCTATAGCCTTTCTACTAGTTCTAGATCAAATCTAGGCAAACCACCATATGGTTTTATGTTTTCAGTGAGAAAAGCAAGGTAAATGTCCAGAATACATGTGCCTCAGATCAGGCACATACAATGCAGGATTTCTTGGCTAGATTATCTGCTTCGCAGTTAGACTGAGATTACATATTCAAAGGGCAGATTGTGGCTAGTGGTTTAACTGTAATTGAACCCTTACTTAGAGGTCAAACACAGAGTATGGTATAAAACCTACAATTAAAACCAGTTTCCACTGCAAGGTAGGTGAAAGGAGCAGTTACGATAAATAAGAAACCTAAAAAACTATTCTGACTACTTGTAACTGTCCACTCATACCTACTCACCAGTATCAACGTGCAAGGTGAGGGTTAAGAAAGCTAAAGCACTAAATACACAGTGCTAAACTATTTTATTTTGCTGTACTTTCCTTGAAAGTTTTGTCTGCAGATTTATTCATCATTGCTAAAGATCAATGAATCAAGATCTGTAAAGTTAAATTCCCTACCTACCACTAATTCACTGCAGCTTCTGACCAAGCTACTGTGAGTCTTCATGTACTACAAACACAATCAGGTCAGTGCAGCTCACTGTGGAGTTTGCAAAACAGCACTGAACTGTGGGGCAGTGCAGAAGACAGGCCTCCTTCACTGGGTCTGTTGGTTTGGCTACTGATGTACAAACAGGGTGCCAAGCAGCAACTACCTACATCTCTGTATAACTAATTTCTAATAAACACCAAATTCCCCTAATGAAAACTTAGGAAAGAATGTGCTGAAGCAGCCAGAGAATTTAAATCATATTTTCACTTGTTTCCAATAATTGCTTCTTTTAACCTTAGACAAAGGTTAAAAAAAAAAAAAAAGGCTTTTTTCTTAAAACATTTCTTTTCTTATCCATCCATGTTCATAGAGGGAGATCTTTCACTTACTTTTAATGAGACTCAAGCCCCTGATGTTTTCGTAACTCTCACTCCAGCATTTAATTTTATACTACCTAAACAATCAAGAATTTTAAACTATTGTCTTCATAAAAACATTTATAACTAGTCATCTACATATCACAAGTCAAGATTCTTCAGTACATAAAAATAACAGTTAAATTAATAACTTTATATTCAATAGTTTAACATATTCGTACTTGAATAATTCCAGAAGTGGCTAACTAGCTTTAACAAATGGTACCAGAATAGCCTGCTGCTTCTCTGAAAACTCAGATGCCTTATCCATTTCTCTTCCACAGGCACTCACACTCAGTAATGTATACTGCATGTACTACAGTAGTCTGGGTTTAAAGATTGCTCTTGTATCTAATGCTTAATTAATCCCATGTTGGCTTTGCTTATGAAACACTTGGAGTACAGAGGCAAAATTGTGTACTTGTTCTGAACAATCATAGAATCGTGGAATGGTTTAGGTTGGAAGGGACCTTAAAGATTACCTAGTTCCAACCCCCCCTGCTGGGACACCTTTCACTAGATCAGGTTGCTGAAAGCCTTGTCCAGCCTGGCCTTGAGCACCTCCAGCCATGGGGCAGCCACAGCTTCTCTGGGCAACCTCTGCCAGTGACACACCACAGTCACTGTTAAAACCACAGAAACACTAAATACAATCTTCCAAAGCTATTTGAGATTCTCAAACACCTCTCAACAGGTGCTAAAATTTACTATGTCTACGTAAGAGCATGGGTGCTTTCTGCACAACATATCAAGAATATCTGTTTAATCCAATTTTGCTGGCTATTCTCTTATACTAAAGGAAATAGCCATTACCACAGCTAACAACTTGTATGATGAGAAGCAGCAAACAATCACATTTCAGAAATTATACATAATGTGATCACCACCTTCACTTTCACCACTCTGAATTGTTATCAAATCTTTAATTTTTAATTATTTTTTTTCCCCACAGTAGAAGCAAAGCATTGACAACAAAAAAAACAGGTAACGTTAAGGTACAGATGCTGGGTTTGCCCACTGGTTTTTTTTTATCTCCCTCAGAAACCTAGTAACATTTCTAAATTAAGATAAACTATAAATGTTTCAAATTTCCAACAGAGCTATTCTGCAGGGGGCAAACAGCAAATTATTTTTAAAGCCTTTCATTTTAGTATGACATTTTACAGAATGCATTCATCATCCCTGTCAATACACGCTGCTCATTTACTAATGTCTTCTCCTCTTTGCTCACCTTTCCACAGTGGAATTCGTTCCTACCGAGCTGATAACTTTCTTTCCAGGCTTATAGGAGCACATTTTCTTCTCAGATGGGCATACAAGTCAGCAGCCTGATGACACACTCAACTTACCATCAGCCCCAGGAACAATAAACCTACTACTCTAGTGCACTAGTACATTACCTCCAAGGCGACACACATTCTCACAAGATTGCTTCAGAATTTCCCCACCCAGTCATTTTAAACAAATTATAGATGCCTGGAGCAGCTATCTGCAGGCAGCATACACATGGCTGGCTCAACCTCCATCAAACATTCTTACCTATCAGACTCAGAAATATAAGAAAAACAAGTTTCTAGGCAATACTCCGTGTCACACAAGGAGAAAGAATACATTAAATTATAAACACTATGATGTCTTGTTAGTGGCCCACTGTAAGGATGAGCTCAGTACTCCAAGTAAACCTTGAGGTAGTATCTATTATTTATTTTGACTTAGCAGCTCCCCAAGAAGCAGAGTGGAAACCTCACACAATTCCAGTGCCATCAAGGTGTTAACAGAGTTTGCCATTGCCTCTCACCAGTGATGAAACATTAATCATGCTTGTCAGGGACACAAAAATATAAAAGTGGTAACTCTTACACAGCAGCAAAAGCATACTAAAGGTTTGTTGTTTATGAGGTTGTTTTGCAGTTTCTTTTGTCTACTCAGTAATCTACTGTCCCATTTGTAAATATTTCAGGCCTAATGCACATAATGCATTTTAACATTTACGTTGCTGGGTTTCACTATTTCTGCTAACAGCATGTTTTCACTTGAAGCCTAAAACAACCACAGTTAAAGGCAGAATGACTCTTTCGTAGCACAAGTATATTAAGAGTGATCCAAATGTAAGTAATACAACAATTACTTTGATGTGAGAAAGTTAACTAGAATAATTACATAGTATTTCTACTTTTATTTTAAAAGGATTAGTGATTCTTTTTAAAGTTAAGATTAATGACAGCCTTAACAAAAAATGCCTTTTCTGTTCCCTCTTGTTGAACTATGGTTTTGAACTATTGCAGGGGGTTACCATCCTGCATTGTTTGCGTGTATTTACTGTAGTTTAAGGCTGAAAAAATCATACCAAATAAAAAGGGCAAAAAAAGAATGGTGTTTCCTACATTATCTGCATGTGTTAAGTAAAAGACACCTTGAAAACAGGCAACTACAAAACAGGCAAATACAACACAGCTACCAGGAGGCAAAAAAAATAGCAGTTCTGGTTTATAGCACACTTGATAAAAACACAGTGTTTTTACTATATCCTCAGTTCTGTAGACATGTGATTGTATTTTTCTGTTTACATTATAAAAGGTTTCCAGCTTTTATGGTTGCATGTAATATTTTAGAATGCAGAACTTTTAAGATTAAATCCAAATCCCAGCATTTTCAATCCAATTGCCCTTTCAGAAATGGTGGAGAAGTAAGTACTAGGAGTGATCCAAGTCTCCTGATGCTCAAAAGCAAAGCACTAATAACAACACACATTCAACTCCTTTCTCTTGTTCTTCTTGCTCACCTTCTTCCAGTGTTCTCAAACTCTATGTCCTGATTAGGGGAATCGTGACCTTTCTCTCCCAGATTAAAACTGGTTTAAGAAAATAGATGGGAAAGACTTCAGTATCACTGCATACCCAACTTCTGAAACTACTAAATTGATGTTTTATTATTTCAGTTCACCAATATCATATAATTTTCAAATAGTTGCATTACTAGGCATTTGACTGCCTTCCTCCCCCCAATACTTTTGAAGACAGCTATTATACTCTGCAAAAATATTTGTAATTAGATTTTGAGCTGTGGGATGTTTTTAAAAGCCTTATGTTCAGTTCCATAAATATTTTCCAATTATCTCCAAAATAATTCTGAATGCAGAAGAATCACAAACATATTTTAGCTCTATCTTTCTGTCCATATCTGCATGTGTATTTAACTAAAAAAGCATTTCTGAAATTCTCCAGTTTATCAGAGAATGGCTTTCTTTGTGGTCAGTCTACAAGGAAGAACAGCTGGGAAAAGCCTTGAGAAACTGATGCAGTCCAGACCATTGTATCATGTCCCAAAGAGATAAATTACAAAGAACCCTTTTACTTCCAGTTAGACAACCTGTTTTTCAGAGAAGTTTCAGTCATAGTCCCAGACTTCATCTTTTAGCCACAGTAAGGATTATCTGCTTCAACATTGGAGAAAAAATGAATAGTTTGAGTAAAGTCAGGTGTGCTTTAACTTGAATTCAGGTCAAAAGACCTGCACAGAAGAAAGATAATATTCCTTAGTACAACAGTTTAAATTTTATGGAGTGTTTTCAAATATCTCACCCATGTTAAGCAGCTTAGTCAGTTATATCCCATGATCAAAAGAGAAAAGCACTTGTCAGCATTCTCTGGCCACAGACAGCAACCCGTAACAAGAAAACAATGCATGAGAAAAAATTACTTTTCTTCATCAGGTTTAGCTCTTACCTTTTAAATATTTTATGGTTAATGCAGTATTGTAAGGGCTCATCAGCAACACATTTTGCATAAAATATTTACCTAAGGAGCACTTATGAAGATGTAGAATCACTTGATCAGAAAAATACATGCTATTTCTCTATTTCTACATGAATTAAAACGTAACTTAAACTACACTGTCACTCATATCACTGAGTTTAAAATAGTAATTTTACTGCTTTTTATCAACCAGGTTGACAGCAAGTCCAGTGTGCTAAGCATGCTGTGCAGTTCTCTCATACAGAGTAGGTCCAATTTCTTGTTGTTGCAATGGACCTACTATACAAATATTGCAGAATACTAACTGCATATTTATGGAAGTCATTCATACGGGGTTTCTGGATGCCCAAAACTCCTGGAAAAGCGTCCCAAAGCATAAGAAAGCAGATGATATTACAGTGACAGGCTTCATATTTCAACAATTCCAACTAACATATTGCACAGACAAGTACTTTGATTAGCATAGCATAGCTGACAAGTATTTCTACAAAATAGTTTCTAAAAAAACATAAACTCTTGCTCCTCTTCTAGGACAGTTCTTCCATAATAAAATTTAATTAATAGTTTCATCATTGGAGAGTTGGAAGCTCAACATTTTAAGAGACAAGTGGTAGACTGAGGCTCAAGAGGACTGTAAAATGCTAAAGTGCTTTAGTATGGTCCAAAATCATGTCAGTAAATAAATACTAAATAGCAGATGTGAACCCAACTAGAGCAACTTGCTTTCAAATACAGAGCCAGTTCAACAAGCATACTTAACTTTCTCCAGACAACTGAAAATTTGAGTAGATGAGAACATTTTTTGAAAATGCAGTATCTCACACAAGGCCAGTGTTGGGTTCAAGTTACTGGTCTAACAGACAAACCCAAGTTGATTCCGTCCCTTGCTCCAGATGCACAGTGCAGGAAAACCTCAGTAAATCCATGTTGCTTCTGGCAAGACTTACTGGTTTGAGCTACCTTTGGCATCAATGCAATCACATCCACAGAGCATTTCATCCGAACCAGAAAATCTTGACTGGTGTTTGCTCCCATAACCAACACTGTTTACCTGCAGACTTGGACACATTACAGTCTGTAACAGACTTGACTTGTCTGATAGCGATTCTCACACTGACTGTCTAAACTTACTCCATTTCTATATATTTCTAATAACTTACTAAAACTTTTAACTTTAAGACTTATTTTTCTATATTGTCCTGTTTCCACATGAAACTAAACACTGTGTCTTTCCATGTGGTGTGAAAAAGAAAGAATGCAGGACTCATTCATAAAACAGCCTCTAAAGGCCAGAAGGCTGACTTGAAAATTGACTGAAGGGTTACCAAATTCTGAACATTCACATATCATAATTCCCATTTTTCACACATGTATTAATTTGTATGATACGCGTATTAAGTAAATAGCCCATGTTACAAACAAGAATTTAAAAAAAAAGGCAAAAAAGTAGCAGTAAATGTGGGAACTGTAGCACAAAAAATATGTACTATGTTATGTTGCAACATATAGTAATAACTGCAGTATAATTAATTTCATTTAAAAAAACAAGAAGCCAACAGTAAATTTTGAGTTCCCTAAAGAATTTCCTATTCAAGATTTATCAGCTCTATTAAGAAAATTCAGCAAAATATAGAAAAAACATGCAACTTTCTGTTTTACAATTTTTCTTGTTTGTGTTGTTCTTTTAAACTTTAATTTAATTACACGCTCATAAAAATAAGAACCCTCAGTCTGACTGAGCAATCTGTATATCATCTGAAATGTATACAATTTTGTTCATTTATGGAACCAGCAATTTCAAGTGTGCTCATAAGAGCTACAAAGTTCAAATCCCATTTTGTGAGACTATTAAATACACCATCATTAACGTGGTCACACTGATTGCAGTAGTTTCTCCAATTCCTAATGACTGCATTTACTGACTTCACCTTTACGTAAATTCTAAAAGATTTTCTTTTCAAGATGTTGTGTATTCCAATTGCTTGGTATTTGACTCTTCAGATAACGATGTAATTTAACAGACATCGTAAGTCAAACAGTTTGTTTCCATAAAACAACCCTTGCATTTTTTTTCAACAAGTTGAAACACTTTTCATACGAATAAAATGGTACAAACAGCAAGTGGTTACAAATCCAAGCATAGTTTGTATTTTCTTTATTAAGAGCTTTATTCTTTTGGATAGAAATAACATTTAATTCTCAATCCATTTTATTAAAATTCTTACCATTGATTTATCTAATCTTCATAAACACAAAGTTTTAAAAATAAAGCCTACTCCTCCTTAAACTGCAATGTTAACAACAGTTATTCAGCAATATCATAAAGCAGTATAGTTAGCCCAAAGAATTTTGTCTGACTACTAATTTATGTGATTAGGAGAAAAAATGGTAACAAAACTGAAAGCCATTATTCTCTTCCTAGTTTTTCAAATATATGATCTAGTTGTAAGTTACACTCACAACATTAAAGATTTGCTCCTCAAGAAAAGGAACACTAACCTAGAAAATCAAAATATTAGATCTTCTTAATTTCTATATTGAACTCTAACTGTATCTAACCACAATTCTTCAAAGATATGTGGAGATCCAGAATGTATTTTAAAACTCCCCATTGCTGAAGCAGTTTAAAGTCCAGGACATAAAATTTTGCTTAGGATGGCACTGAGCAAAACATCATTGTATTAACTACCTCAGGAAAATGAAAAATCTTGATTCAAGAAGACACAGCAAAACATATTTTGTCTCTGTGTACTTCTTAAGCTTGTATCACTTGAAAAAAAGAGTTCCGCTCGTGCAAACTCTTAGGAAAACAGTACAGTACTGCACAATATGCACTTCTATAGACCTGTGGACAGGAACCATTATTATGACTGATACTATTATAATCACTTTCTTAAACTGTTTTGCTTTAGGTATTCTTACCAAATGTTATTTCTCCATTGCCATTCCTGTCAAATAACTGAAAAGCAACAATGAATATTGCATCTGGAGTACACAAAACAGATTCAAATGCCAAAAATTCTTGAAACGAAATTAACCTACAAAGGAAAACACAGAAGTTACAAAGATTAAAAAAATATTCATAATACAAATGATCATTTGCACTTGATACTCTAGAAAACTGTATGATCCAAATATTAAAATAAAATTCTAACATAAAATAATTAATACTCTAGAAACTGAAAAGTACTTGTTACATTTAAGTAGTTACTTAAACTTCATGCAACTTTCTTCCTCTATAAAGCAACTGAATTCTTCATATCCATCAAAACAAAAATATAATCACTTCCCACTGAACACCTATAATTCATTACTTTGTAATTATAAAGGTAAGCACATAGCACTTAAAAATTAAGAGATAAAACAACAGAAATTCTATCACATGAAATCTACAGGTCTGTCATTGTATTACTATATATATTTCTACTGAGAAAGAACAGATACTTTAATTTAAGTACAAGAACATACTACAAAACATACATTTTCTTAAAACAATGTGTAGCATTCATTAAAAAAACCAGGGTCGGAAAAAGTTAAACTTTACTATACATATGGAAAGAATATTACACTTCAAATATAACGTGAACTGCCACGTCATGTACTTGGCGACAATAAAGAATGTAGGAACATTTGGACACAAGAACAGTTAGAATGACAAGGCAGGGAAGGACTTGAGTGTAACAGCAGATCACAAGATTCTGAGTTGTTTATGCAAGACAGTCACTACACAGAAAGAAGCCAACTCAGGATGCATTAGGAAAGTTGTTTCTGTGCAAGATAAGGAAGTGGCAATAGCCCCAGATAAGGTTCCCACATCATCTCTGCAACACTGCAGAGAAATCCAAGTCCATGTGGTCACTACATATAAACTCAGACTTGAATGCAAAGGTAATTTCTTAGGATAATAATAAGTACTTTTTCTAGAGGCACTCAGTTTATTCTGACTAACATAAAAATAAAATATTTAGAAGGGATCCTAACGCTGTATGTATAAACAGTTGCAGAAAGATAAGCCTTAAGCTAAGAAAAAGGATAATGCTGGCACAAAAAATGATGGGATATATATTTTAGCATCAAATAGATTATCAATGGGAATAAGAATTTCAATTACATTTCTTTAATTAATATTAACAATACTCTTCCATTAAATGCTGTTAAAGCATAGAATATCACTGTAAGTGGTGCATTTTCCTAGAAAATGTACACAATTGATCTGAACTAGTACTCTTCATAGAATATCATTCGTTTATAGAGATTACTTCATACCATACTCCTTACTGCTAATGAGCCAAGTAATTCTGTTCCCTACAATGAAAAAATACTGAAGAAAATTAAGCCACACTATTCATTACTTTATCTAGTCTTTCTCCATCAAAGTACACAAGAAGCAGAATTGATATACTTTAAAAAAAGGTTACATATATTAACATCCTTGCATATACATATTACACAGGAAATACAGACAAAAATAGAGATCTTGAAAATAATTAAGATCTGGAAAATATGGCAAATATTATTTATTGGCAAATAATACCAAATATGGTATTAATGTGTCGCATTTCAGCCACAAAAATCAGAGATATGAGAATGGTTCTTCAGATATAAAGTCGACTTCATCCAAAGAATGACCTTGATAAACAAGGGGTTAGTATGAAAGAAACAGATGACCCTTTAAAACAATTGTAAATACTATCATTTCAAAATACACCTCACATACAAGCATAAAGCTGACATACAAATTAATTCCTAATCAGGAAGCTTTAACACTGACAATGATCTCTGTAGAATGCATTCATAGAAGCCTGAACCTGAAAGAAGACATCTTCAGACCTCTCACTTTAACAGTACCTATAGCAAAAGGAGATAGACATATTCAATTTCCTTTCCATATGTTCAACTTGCCATGCCTAAGAGCAGGGATATCCTCTGTGATCCTCCATGAGCGGGGAGATAACAGGAACTGGACTAAATGGAATGATGGAGCTTCCTACCCAATCACTGCTTGAGTATTGTCCAGTGAACCCACTGCACTACGGAGTCCATAACAATATCAAATCACTCTCCTTTCATTTTATCTGTAACATTTAAAAAAAATTTCTTTTCCTCTTATTTCCTCTCTACTTTAGCCTCCAAAAGCACACCAAGTAACCCATGGGTTTACAGCTCTTCTCTCTCTTTCCTTTTATCCTACTACAACTCTTTGTTCATTTTTCCCCACACAACATAGCCTTTTAGACGTTATGTACAGCTCTGCTGTGACTGTCCATTATGTGAAATATCAACTCTTTCTTCAGAACTTTACTTAAGAATGTATTTCCAGATTTAAGAATGATATGCTGACAAAAAGAGTATGCAGAAACAAGCAATGAAAATGTAGAATTTTGAATTACTACTGTAACATTTTGAAGGTATGAAGGGAGAAAAAAATCTTTTATTTTAAAATTGCAATACCTACTAATGTTAATTGACATATAATTGGGAAGCTGGTTTAGGCACACATATATATAAGTACATTATTCAGAGAGGGTATTTATCTTAATTTCAAATTCAGTGCCAGCAGTCTGAAGACATAGGAATGTTTAGAGCGTCGGTGAAATCCTGCTGTATTAAACAGACAACAGGCAAGGAAGTTTAGGCGAAATTCTAATTTAGAGGTCATAGCATTAATTTCTAAGAACATGCATTTGTAACAATGAGGAATAAACATTTTGAAAGTGAACAGTCATTTGTTTTACGAGCTACTTTACTGAGTTCCACTAAAGCAAACCAGTCTTGTACTGCAGTAATGGGAGAAGGCAACAGAACTCTGGAACAGTTAAATAAGGATCAAGATACTATCACAAAAAAAGTAAAAAATCAATTTTTTTTTTAAAAACATGCCTACAGAGAGCCAGTTCCAAAATGTGCTTCTTTTTGTAAAGTGCCAAATTTAAACCTAAAAGAAAAAAAAATATTAACAATGAAAGCAACCAAGAACACTGTGAGTATTTAGCTGAAGAGCAAGCAAGGCTAAAAGACGACGACAGCAGATACAGAAATGAAATTTTGTAAGAGAACCCAAAGCTTCTCAATGACTTGTTGTGTGACGTTGGGCTGTAATTTAATTTGCAAATGCATTTATGGAATAGGTCTTCCTTGGATTTCTTTATAACTTTAAGTCCTTGGAAAGATGCAATGCATTCTGGAATTCAGTTGAAGATTACAATAATTATTCATGCTACAACAAAAAACAAACAAAAAACAAATATAGTTATTAGTGTCTGGATTTTGATATATTACAACTCACCACAAATGAAAGAATGCGAATGTGGAAGTAAATAAATAAACTGATGATGATGATGGAGGTATAACAAATTCTTCACACGAAATACAGATTATGGACATATAATTAAAACATTTAGAAAAATAAGTTTCAGGCAAATATTCAAACAGATAAACATTTTGCACTGCAGACTATATGGCAGTGGAAAATAAAAATCCCACTCTTCCCGTACAGAACTTGATTAAAGCACACTTGCCCATATTTGATTAACTCACTTCAAATCTTATCCAGATTAAACAACCAAAAAACAAACAACAACAAAAAACAAACAAAAAACAAACAAACAAAAAAAACAAACAAAAAATGCCTTTATACTCAATTCATAGGGAAAGCAACACAAAGTGATCCCTCAAAGTTCTGTTCTAGCAATAAAACAAATTATTGATTTCTTACTGCAAGAAAGATCTTTTTCTAAGACATTTTCTAAAGAAATGCACACCATAAAAGATAACCAACAGCTTTCAGAGAAACAAAATACTAAGCTTGTTGGTCTACTAGTCATCAATAGACTATTATTTCAACAGATACATACAAAATATCCTTTCCAATCCATAACAAAGCAACAAACTGCAGCCATGTACTGGAAACAGAGACAGGTTATTTAGATTTACAAAATATATACACATTCAAATGTATTAGCAAAGTACTGCAGCTTTATAAAAAGAAAAATCACATAATATTACATCAAAAGGAGATCCTACTTTCATCACTTAGTGTAAAAAGTATATAGCATATATAATTTCACTTGTATAGCACAGATACTGTGCAAGCTGCTCAGGACAACAAGCAAATTAATAAAATATTCTAAAGTAGACCACAGGAAAACAAAAACATTTACGTGACCATGGAAGTTAAGGACCATTCAATTTAAAATAAGTTACATCTATGTATTTACAAATGTTTACTATTTTCTTCCATACCAAATACCCACTCACTTCTGCATTCTTGACCTCTTCTCTGATCCATCTTAACCTTGTCAATTTACTTCAACAAAGTCCATACATCCTACTACAATCCAAGGCCAAAACTAGAAGCCTACACACAGCAAAAGAAAAGGCTCCTTGGAAGACAAATGAGTTAGGGGGTACTATCTCAGCAGAGCAGACATTTTGCAGATTGGTTTGAGGGAACTGTCTAGAAGCAAGCAGGATCACCTGTAAGTAGTGCTGGAAAAGCTTTATGTGCTGTGACCTTATCTTCATTAGCCAAACACCTTCTTCCTGTGTAGAGTCATTCGTGTCTCTAACAGTCAGCACTTTAAAAAAAACCTCAACAGTTTGATTTGAATTGCACACTACAGAAATAAGAATGCTCTTCCATATTTCCATGTTTAATTACAAGTACTGAAGATGCTGTACAGTATCTAATCGTGGACATGGACACATAGAAAAGAACTGCTCCAAGGTAATCAATCATAGTGTGCTGAACTTCCCTGCAGTTCGACTTCCTCAACACTTGTAGTATTCATTAAAACGTCAATAAAACAGATCTGAACTTTAAAAAGTCCATGTTAAACTTTTTTCCTAGTTTTCACAAATCTATAGTCTACTGTACTTGTGAAAAAAACTTACCTAAATAAGCCTAAAGTATAATAAAATCAATAATGTATTTTAGAAGATGAAGTTATCCAACTCATGATTCAGACGTACTAATGTATTACAAGTTTCAAATGGAAAGCAAAATTCTCACCCATCCTTAGTTTGATCTGCCACTCCAGCCAACAGCTGCACTGTTTTAGGATTGTGATGTGGGTCTGTATGAAGTCCTAGGTATCTCTGCACAAAATCTTCTGGGGTCATGTAATGCTCACCATCTTTCTCAACACTTGCATACTACAGCAAAAATAAAAAAACATAACCACACAAACAAAGATTAATCCATTTAGATGATAATTATTGGTGATTACTAAACTAGTAACTTTACTGAATCTAACTTAAAATGTTGTACAACTGTCTGCATGTAATTGCTCTGAAATTAAAGTGCTCGATTAAACTAACAGTGCTACTGTACTGGTTTTATACTACCAATAATCAGATTTCCCTGTAGAATATACATGTTCACGTAATGACCAATCTCTTCTAATTAAAAGACAATTACATATTTTCAGAAACTGTCAGGTATTTCAACCATGCTGTAGCTTTCCATTTGCTGAAAACACAACACGAAAGTTTTCTTACAATTTCTAATAGCAGATACTTTCTGAATAATTGTTCTCAATAGTTACTCTAATTATTTTGGAAAACATATATTATTTCTTTTCTCTTTTTGTGAGAAATAAAATTCCAGATTTTTATCCTGAAACAAATGATTTTAAGTAAAAATTCATATACACAAAAATAGGATTTGAGTAAATTGAAATGTTATTTCTTTCAATTTTACTAGCACTGAATTCTCAAATAAAAATGGCAGGCAGATTTAAAATTTTATTATTTTGATTTGCATTAAGTTGTGATTTTTAATTTATTTGTAAAAATGTGTTATGCTTTTCTAAGTCTTAGCAAACAAGCATTCTCTGCAGAAAAAGAAATGGAAATGCCTCCAAAAATCTAAAGTGCAACATCTACACTACTGAATTCAAACTTCAACTAATGGCCTCTTCTGCTATATGCTGCAATACCTTGATTCAGCTGACACAGCTTTACACGAAAGAGTGCCAGCTCTCAAAACAGGTCCTTACTCTGCCAGGGACCCATGGGAATTAGAGTATTAACAATAAGACATACACACAATACCTGTTAAGGTGTAACACTCCATTAAGGCAAAAGGGATCATTCCCATGTCTCATACTTGTTTCACCACCAGTTCAGTCTGGACACACTTTCAGCAGATAGGAGCTTGCACCAGCATCACTGCCTGCTTCAGCACCTCCTGTATGCCTTCAACAATACCAGCCCCTCATATCCCCTCATCACCTCTCCCTCTTCCACCCTATAGCTGTGATGACAGCTATTTGCAAGACTGCACTGTAAACCAGATTACTGAATTTATGCAGAATTAAAACAGATTATTTCCACAAAAATAGGAACAAAAAACAGCGGACAGGAATCCTTTAATTCAGCACTGCTGCCAACATGACAGCACAATGAAATTGTGGCTTCCTTGAATCAACTCTGAAAGGTTCTCTTCTCAGTCGTACACACAAGTGACTGAAAATGCATTACGAAGCACAATTCTGCTGCAAGACATGAAATCCAAAGAAAACGTTATACATGAAGGACCATCAAACATGCAGAGGATTGAGTGTATCTTCAAGAATAATGGAATTCAACTGTATGTCAGTAGAGGTGCATATCAAAGACAGTCAAAATCTAAACATCACCATCTTTTTTTCTCCAGATACCACTTTATCTGAGTTTATTTTAATAATGATTTGTTTTACAATAAAAATGTGTCCGGGAGCTTTATTACAAAAATTTTGAGACAAAAATATTTAACTGACAGATACACTGAGCTCCATATGAGAAGGTCATGGCATTTTGGAAGAGCTTGGCAGCAAGCCAATAAATTAAGGTCTAACAAAGTAGCCAGGCATGTAAATACATTTGTCCTCAAGTTACCTTTTCACCATACAACTCAAGACTCTCTTAGCACAAAATAGGCAAATATAAAATATGACTTAATATGAATATAAAACATAACACATCAATTAAATCTGTATTTTCCTCAGTCCTGAACTCTATAACACAAAATGCTTACTATACCTTTATAGACTGTCTTGGGTAAGCACTTGATGAATTTGCATGAGACTTTTAAAATTCATCACATAAAATGAACACACAAACCCCCTACTCTAGTTGTACAACCCAATGCTAGGTACCCACCACACTCTCAGAAACAACGCTTTGTTTTTAGAACCGGTTAGTTTTCAATTTAAAGGGGTTTTCTATCCCCATGATTTTATCTAGGCAGAGGAGAGAGAAGTTCCAAAACAGAAAAGACCTACAGCCACTGTTAGCACTATGCTTTTAAAATAGCTAAGCTATGAGCAAGAGATTCAGGTAATTTTTAAGCAGTAGTGGGAAAGTTTTCTGTATTAAAACTGGGAATTTGTTTTTGTTTCTTTCTTCACCTTGTTGGAACAGGTTACACCTGAACTCAGCAGTCAGGGAATAATTCAACTATATTTCCCAAAGGCTGACTGTGTTTTCCCTAAGAAAAAAGAATGAAGGTTCACTAAGAAATCTAGCAACTGTATTTCTACCTAACTCTTTCATCCTTCAGGGATAATTTGTTATCCAGTATGTTCTTTTATGGTTGCTACTGAAGTCTGTGCTTAGCAAACACTTAAGTTTGATGGTGCACAGACAAAAAAATTTCAATGCCTGCATTTAATAGTTACAGTATTACAGAGAAATAATAGCACATCTCTTTAATATAAGTAAATACTAGTTTTATAACAGTTCAAAACAGTAAAAAGAAACATCTAGCAAGCTTCAGGAAATCCACTAACATACAATGTAAACTAGATGGACACATAGCACTTCAGAAGACATGCATGAAGAGAAGGAAATTTAAGTATACCCCCTATGATTAAGGTGGATGGTGACGAGGCCTGCAGTTCACATCTTCCCTTCTAACCATTTCCAAGGGAAGCCAAATTTAGGAAGGAATGCACGACCTTTAGCTGAAGCTCACAGACAGGCCAGCACTCTCAGCAAAGAGCACAACATATCTGACCCCTGATGTGTGCAACACTAGCAGTATTTCATAATAAGATTCTCTAAACTTAAGTCTTGGAAAGAATTACTCTCTTTTGATTTTTTTGAAGCTTGCAACTAAGTTCAATTGCTACCCATGAAACAGAAACACAATTTCAAACTCAATTTTAATTAAATATAATGCAAAATAAACTCTCTTTCTATGCTCTTTTTACTGCAAATCTCAAATACTTAAGGGGAGAGAGAAGAGTGTTCATATTTTTCATCCCTCAGAGCATGAAACAATCCACAACTTAATTTGCATGTTTCTTAGAAGATAACAAGATAAAACATGGAGAAGACCAAAAAGCTGTTTTAAAACCAGACTGTCGGAAGATTTTTTTTCTAGAAATTAAATCCTGGACTGTCACAGTTTGATGCCAGCATTCTAAGTTTTTGCATTCCAACAATATTACTGGTGTAATCCAGTACACAAAAGCAAAAATCAGCCAAAATTAGAACTCGGATATAAGATCTCTCTCTCAGGCAAAAAGGTCTCTCTGACTACTTGTAATATGTGGAAACTATTAGATAATACAGAAGTCACATGTCAAAAATAACAGATTTTACTATTTACAGTATCAGCTCTAATACTAATTTTATATTCTTAACTTTTTCACAGAGAAAACCTTCTTGAATATACTGTGTTAACATTCAATATAAAAGGAGAAGAAGCTATTTTAGTGATTTTGAAATATCAGTGCCCCAACTATGGACCTAAAACACAGTTGTTGTTCTTATTCCATATGCCTGATTCAAACCTTATTATCAAAGTTACAGGTTTGACTCAATTTTCCTTTCTGACTGCTTTACTGTAACTAAGGGAGTGGAAAAAGCTTCATGATCTTATTTATATATATCTTAATTATAAGGTCCCACAAGAGATAATATTATGAAATACGTAAGTCTTGAGAAATCAATTTTAAGTTCCAAAAACTTTGCCAGCGGTCCATCCATTTTTAAGAGGAACACATATAAACGACAAAACATATAGGCCAAATAACTTTTTTGAATCTTGGAAGGGAGTACTTTAAAACTAACAATACTTAGTTATAATTATTTACTTTATAGAAAACTTGAAAATACTTCAGAAAAATATTTAATATTATAATTTGGAAATGGTTAATCAGGATTTGTGTCACCAGCAGTTTCTGCTCAATGCCAGACAGCCCCTTCAATACACTGAGACAGCAGAGTGAAGTTTTAAGTATCCCAGCAGCACGACATGTGTGTGATGCCATGGCAAACTGCTGGGAGGGCAAAAAGCAGAAGTCTGACACTTAAACAACACTAGACAGATCTTTTTACCTGCAAAAAAATATTTCGTAGTTCGGCGGGATCCGCTCTTTTGGTTGAGTGCACCTGTAAACACAAGCAAGTTACTGCTTCGAGAGCCGTGCCACTGACAGAGCGCCGACACCACCTGCTGTGAGGGCGGCCATGGGGCGTCCCTTGAGACCCATAGGCCCAACGCCAGCCATGACTGCGCTGTGCTACTGCGGGACCGCACCGGGCTCGGCGCCGGTGACAGCTGTGAGCCCAGGGCTGCCTGCGAGAGCCACGTCCTGCGGCCTCCGCCACAGCCCCCGCCACCCCCGGGGACCCCGGCC